>VZRJ01002177.1:177511-199380 GCA_013397565.1 Ptilonorhynchus violaceus | reverse complement strand
CCGCAGCAGTTTTGGGAGGACTGTCTGCCCGTGGGATGGACTCACGCTGCAGCAGCTTTGGGAGGGCTGCTGCTCATAAGAGTGGACCCACACTGGAGGAATTCACAGAGAACCGTCTCCCGTGGGAGGGACCCCACGGTGCTGCAGGGAAAACGACTCCTCTCCCTGAGCAGCAGAAAGATCTTGGGTGATGAACTGACCAAAACCCCCACCCCGTCTCCCTGCACCATTGGTGGGAAGGAGGGAGGGGTTGGGGGGGAAGAAAGGGTGTTCTTAAGGGCTTATTTTTCTTCTCATTCTCCTACTCTGATCTTGTTAGTAATAAATTCACTTTGTATCATTAAGTTGAGCCTGTCTGAAGTGTTTTCTCCCGGTCCTTATCTCAACTCATTAACCCTTCGTTAAATTTTCTCTCCTCTGTCCAGTTGCAGAGCAGAGGACAGCGAGTGACCAGGCTTTTCGTGGGTGCCTGGCATTTGGCCAGTGTCAAACCATGACACAGAGCCACAAAAGAAGATGTGGATTTTGCAGACTTGTGGATTGACAGGAAGAGAAATCCAGGAAGCCTTCACTGAATCTGTCAAAAGTTCACTGCAGACATGTATGATATGAGCAAATCAGATTTTAGGACTAGTTTAAGGGGAACCTGTGGCAAGAAATGCCTTCAGGAGACCAAGTTGCCTGCAAAGTTAAATAATTATATATATCCTGAATAGGAGCAAAGTGAGAACAGACAAGCCACAGAAACATTTTCTGGGATGCATTTTGGCTGCAGGGCAATTGTAAACTGGAATGTATAAGACAATCCTAAAATTATTGTTTAGTTGGAGCACAGTCCTTCCTAAGAACACTTCATGTTGAAAAAGTACAGACTGACATGGGACAAATGACAGTAGCCAGAAATACCAACACAACCACAAACTGCCTTAGCTGAGCTATTTTGTAGCAAATTCTAAGAACATATTTAAGCCTATAGGCACAAATACTACTGAAACTTCAAACTCTTGCTCAGGTAATTTGATAGAATAGATTAAAATTAATAATGTTCAAACATATTGTATATGCAGACATTTGTTTACAATTGTAATCCTGCTTATCTGAAAAGTGGCTGATAGAAGCAATCCACCATTGGCAGGGCTAAACCTGATAGCCAAATAAGCCACTAGAAAATGATCTTCTATAAAGGCTTTGAAAAGGAAAGGAATGGAGCTATTCACTAGTGCATCCGGGTTTTTTTCGTTCCCTTTATTTTTCCTTTATAAACCAAATAATGTCACTGTGTATATGCCCCAAAATAATGCACTGACATTAATTATAAAATTACAGGGTGCATATGACATCCTGGAACATTGATGCTATTAACTTTTAAAGTATTGCTATTATTGAAAATAATCTCCTTTTCATAAGAAACAGCAACAGAAAAAAAGGATAATTAGATATTAGCAGATCTTTATGCCTTTTTATCTTACCAGTCTCCTTATAAATCATTAGGCCAACTCTGCTTTTAAGTAATGTCAGTGAATTCAGTATTTGGTTATCTACCTTGAAAGAGAAGATCCTGTGATAGCTATGCTGTTCTGTATGCCAGGATCAATCCTTTTAAAAATACAATCAAGCATATTCCTGGAGTGACGACAGAATTACACTGAATCTAATTGTTGTTAAAGAATAGTCAAGATTACTAAGTATAAGATCAGGAAAAGTTAGCTACCTGTAGACATCTGTCATAGAGTTGGGTTCAAAGTCTGAAAGGCAACGTATTTCAGGAGCTGTGTAAATCCGTATCAAATGCTGCTGGGTTGAACTTGATCCCTCAGGAGAATCTCCTTTTCTATATGACTGCAAGCCATAATCTAATATGGAAGAAAACAGGAAGCAAACTATTCAGTGGATACTTCTCTGAAACATGTGCAATAATAGACAGTAACACAGCTGGTTTAAAGAAATTAATTTTCCCAATTCTAAATACACATCTTAGTCTAGAAATAGGTGGTCTTGCCCCCCTAAACTATTGCAAATACAGCAACTGGAAAACCAAATATTTGGGCAAAACTGCACGACAGCAGGGAAATTGAACTACGTGACCCATTCCAATCAGAATTATTTCACGATTTTAACAAATTATATTCAGATAATAGTCTCACCTCAGTGCAAGAGTTTGGATGTAAATGGAAGTTTCTGTTCTACTTTGTCCCTTGATCCTTAGCTCAGGTGGCAGGTTGCTAAACTAATTACTAGTTAGACAGACTAACAACTGAAAATCAGATGGTGGGCGTTACTTGAACACCACTAGCATCAGAACAAAGGCAGCACAGATGCGAAACATCTTTCCGTCTATAGTTCTAGCCTAATATAGAAGGAATTCTCAGCATATGACTCAGAATCAGGAAGAACAGAAAAAAAAACAACTGACTTCACTTTTCTTTCTTACGTAAACAGTACTCTGCTGAGTGTATGCGAAGGCTGGATGCAGACATCAGGTTTTATCTGGAGTGACCTCTAATTAAGATGGTCCTAGGGATTGAATCTTTATGTGGAGGTCATTTTTAAAATAACTCCCACATTTGTTATTTGTGAGGTTTGTTTGACATTATTGCATCCAGATAAACCATGAAAATTTGAAATTGCTACAGTTTGACACAGAACAGAATCAAAAGAGTAGTCTCTGAATGATTTTCAGAGACCCTGTTTAATTGAGAAGAGCTGTGCTAATTGATGTAATCCAACTATGTTTAATTTTTGTTTTTCTCCAGAACAGGCTCCAAGCAGAGTAGGCAGTTCTGAAGGCAGCAGGATACTGAAGGAGTTGGAGAAGCAGGCCTGGCCCTGTGGAGGAGCCTTAGTCATAGGAAGTACCACTGAAAAACAAATCTGTTGCTGCTGTTTTTAGGATGGCTATGGGTTAGAGAGTATGATGACTACTTTGGTCAAGAAGTAGAACAGATGATCACTGCCTTAATTCCCCTTGGAAAGCTGCACACTAAACTAGACTCTCCAGTGGTTTTCCTCTTCCCAGAGGCTGTCTTCCTGTACCAAGATGTAGCTCCATCTCTGGGAGAATACAATTCAGTTTTGTGAACAGGACTTAAAAGCTCTGAGTTGAGTCTGCTTTTCTCCGTTAAACTACCTTGTGTTTACCAATCAGTCAGCATTATTGCATTTCTTTACATCATTGTCCATGCCTCAGGTTTCTCTCTGTATCAAAACTGAGAATGAGGCAGAGTTTCTGCTCAGACTGATGCTGATAGACTGCATCATTTGTGGGATCTGATGCAATTCATCAATGACACCTACTAAATGAATTGACTTGATAATGTAACATGGAACTTGTTTCAGCACAAGGCACTGCTGGTGAAGTCTGGTACAGTCAGCAATTCCACATGAAATGTCAACATGAAGGCACTTTGAAGGAATGTTGAGTGCAAAATCTATAATTAGGGTGTTAGCTGGACAGCTTTGAAATTTTTACTCTAGTGTTCTCCTTACCTGCAATTTTACAAACCCACCGATCGTCTATCACACAGTTATTAGACTTCAGCCGTCCATGACACATTTTGTGGTGGTGGAGATAGGCCATTCCTTGTGCAATATCAGTAGCGAAAGAAAACCTGAAAGTCAAAAATCAGTGAGCTAGTATTTCCACTTGCACTCAAGAATGGCACCAAAGACTACTGAAGTTTACAGAAACCCTCCCTATAGCTTTCAATTTGTGTTCCTATGCTAATTTTTCCTAAACACTTAAAGTAGGTGTTTGAAAACCCTTATCTCCCACTCATTCATCTGAGCTCACAGGCCAGGACAGCTGAGTTTCTGCTAGAATTTGTCTGTACCTTTGTATCCTTGGGAGTGCTTTCACATGTTTACAACGGAAACTATTTGATTACCTTCCTTGCTTTATTTGGAAGGTTTCCNACTTTTTTTTTTTTGCTGAAGGCAAACCTACAGCACAGCAGAAAGGGCCTGTCAAGAAGCTCAATCTCAATAACAATGTCATTGCCTTTGTGAAAGTTTCATTGACAATGCAGGCACATTTTCTGTATTGGTAAGTATAATAAAGCACTTGTAGGTATGCTAACCATTTCACCGATATGTCTTCAAAAACAAAGATGCAGTGGGTTTTAGTTAAATAGGGATGCCTAAGGTATTTGGGAACAAAATAAATGGGAAAAAAGGGGTTTAAAACAGTTTTGCAGTATAACTGGAGAAAGAGTTGAAAAGACATTGGCTTAGCATGACCAGCACTAAACATATNTCTTTCTTTCTTTCTCTTTCTTTCTTTCTTTCTTTTTCTTTCTTTCTTTCTTTCTTTCTTTCTTTCTTTCTTTCTTTCTTTCTTTCTTTCTTTTTCTCTTTCTTTCTTTTTCTCTTTCTTTCTGTCTTTCTTTCTGTCTTTCTTTCTGTCTTTCTTGATTCTCTCTGTATGACAGTACAGGCCCGTCTATCCAAGGACTTTATCTAAAATTAACATCTTGTTCTAAACAGCATATAGCACAGTATATGTCATTTATCTTTTCAAAAGTTGGGTTTTTTTACCTGAAACCCCAGTTCAAAGGAATGTCTTCATTGAGGAGCACATCACTCAGGCTGCCTTTGGGGCAGTACTCTGTGACAATGGCGACATTTGGAACTTCTATACAACCTCCAATGAATTTGCAGAGATTGGGATGGTCAAGTTCCCTGTGAACATCAACAGAAATCACAGCACAACAGCAATTTTCATGGATGTCCCTCCTGCTTTTTGTAGTGTAACTGGAAAACCAAGTGCCTTGTCTGACAACATAGAGAAAGAAGTAAAAGAGATATAAGGAAATTTTGATCTGGTGTCAAAGCAAAGTTTGAAAGAAAGAAGAATATGAATTTACAGTCACATTTGGAAACATTTTAAGCCCTAAAGAACCAGCGTAAAAATGGAATGACACACATGCCTTAGATTTCACTTCTTACCTCACTTGCTTTACTTCTTTACGTATGGATTTAGACAGCGTGAAGGCCTTCTTCATTATTTTCTTTATGGCTACTGTTCTACCATCACTGAAACAGAATGAAATGCTGTTCACAGAGTTTTAGGGCAACTTTATAAGCCAGCAATACTACAAAAATGGACTGCATATATTGTCTAACGGGGAACAGCTTCATATCTCTAGAGATGAGGCAGAGAATTTAAGCATGTCCATATGTGGTTGTAAATCTGAATCTGAGTATAAAACAGGGGACAGGGCCCTGTTTCTTTTGATAAAGGAAGCATTATTGATTACATTCAAGCAATCTTGATCTATGGCCAACATTTGGAATGTGAGTGTTAGAATCAGTTGAGTCAGTTTGATGATGGAGTAGCAGCAAAGGAAATGTCAGAGCTAGAGAAACATATACAGCCACATCCCTGCTATCCATTACTCCTGGCTACTGTTCTGTAGATCCTGCACTGACATTTAACATACTTTTGTTCTCATGGAGTTGAACATTTTCAGCAAAGAAGCAGCTGAGTTTGGTAGAGAGCAAAGCAATTTTCCTTGTTAGGGTAAAGGAATCCAGTGGAGATACCTTCAGGAATTGAAGTGATAACCACCATATAAGTACAGAGTATGGGGTCTCTGGTGTAGCAGCTGTAGGTGCTTCACCAATGAGACTGAATGCCCCATTCTTTCATTTTTCACTCTTGATGAATGCTTTTGACCTTGAGTCACCTGAAGAAGAAGATGATGATGATGATGATGATGATGATGATGATGATGATGATGACGACAATGACGACAATGATGATGAAAAACTCACCATTCAGAACGAAGCAGCAAAAAAGATCAATGCTGGACACAGCATTTCATCGATGAAGTGCTTCTGATTTTCCACAATCTGTGCTGAAAAGGCACTTGCTTCCTCAGCCAATGATCCTAAATAAGCTTCTTTATCCCACAAAGAACAGACCCTTCCCCGTGGATTCAAATGGTAAATACTACTTTCACCTTTGCATGTGTTCCGCTCCGACCCCTTAATTTTATCACTTCTTTGGGAAAAATTGCTTTCTGGATAGCAGGGTGTGGCTATACTGTTTGTCCTTATAGTTATATGATGTACACCTTTATAATTTGATTCAGAGGTGAAATGCTCTGAATCTTGTGTTGTGTCAGCTGTTTTAAGGACAATATTTCTAGTGTGCTATTGTAAAGGATGCCATACTTTAGTGCAAAGAACCTAGCTTGCTGTCCCTGCATTTTAGAAAAAAGTGTTGCACGAAAGCCTTGGTTCCAGATATATTTGAACAGCAAGGGCCATTCGTTAACACATGCAGGACATGTTATGCACTGACGGCCTTTTAATAAGTCCCTAAGAAAAAAGGAGAAATGACAACCAAACCAGAAGCCTGGCTTATAAAATACTCCACAGCCAATATGTGGTAGAGAAGTCAGATGATAATCTTGATTTACCAGATTTGGACTAACAAGATAAATTCAAGCTTTTTTGCTGCCCATCAAGAGTGGCAAGAACCAGAAATCAAGGTAAAACTATAATATAGTAGATACTTCAGTAAATGAGTAATATATTGACTTACTATCTCCCAGTCTGGGTGAAGTATTTCTTCCTGGACATGTTGGCAGCTGCTGTGCAGGAGCTCAGAGCAGTAACACAACTGACACTGGAGTCACTGGGTGCTGGGGGAGCACTTATCATGCTTCCTGTTGCTGTCTGTATGATGCGATCTAAATGGGATTTGGGATGAGAAAAGGCACACGATGATGCCTATTATTGCACAGGTGGAGACTTCAGAGGCAAAAAAATACAGGGAATTCTCCAAATCTTTGTATCTCCTCTGCTCTTGTTAATACTTAAGAAAGAAAGCCATTGCTTGGAATATGATTGCTGCATAAAAAGCACAAAAGTTCCAAAGATGATTCATTGCCAGAAATCTTTCTCACTAATCCTCAGGACATGATGCAATCTTCATTTCTCTGCTCTTGAGATGATTAGCCCTTGCTGCTATGTAGAAGCTGAGGACAGAACCCAGAGAAGGAGAGCAAGCCCTGTGCCATACTTTAACAAGTCTATTTGGAGCTCCTAGAAGACTGTAAAGTACAAGAATGTGGGAAGTGATTCTGACACCAGAGAGAAGTCAGAGAAGAGCAACAATACAGTAAGATGAAAAAAACCCCAGTGATCTCAATGTACATTTTTTAATCTCTGTTGACCAGCTCACGGTAACAAAAATGGACTTCAAAACAAATTTAATGAACTACATGTCATGTCACCATCTCCAATTAAACTCCAGGTTTAGCCAATTAGTCTAAGAATTCCTGAGACCTCTCAACTTTCCCTAGTACAAATATCTTGCTGAGGAAGTTGCTGAGGAAGTTCAGTATCTCACCTTGAATCAGGACTGCCATGTTCCCACACCATAGTATTATCCATATGCAGTTCAAAATTGCATTGACATTTGAAGCCTTTCTACAGAGATCCTTGAGATAGCTTTGAGAATAAGACTGCATAGATATAGATAGATATAGATATAGATATAGATATATAGATATAGATAGATTAGATATAGATATAGATAATATAGATATAGATATAGATATAGATATAGATATAGATATAGATGATATAGATATAGATATAGATATAAAAAATGTAGTGCAATACACCAAAAAAAAGAAGATACTTTGAAAAAAATAAGGCTAATTTTTCATACTGAGGGCTACATACCCTGGGTACAGCACTGCTGATGTGTTTTCATTTAGATAACTGTGCATTTCAGGCTACTATGGGTAGCTCTGAACAGCACTGTCCAGAGAAGACATACTGTCTGTTACCTTATCTCATAATGTTATCAGTCCTCATTAAGTTGTTAATCATCACTCTTAGGTCTTAAACAGTATTGTTGCTTTGCAGGCTTTTTTCCAAGATAGTTACATCTTTCTTCTTGGATTTCTAAAATTAATTTTAATGTGTTACTTTTTGATCATGCTTCTCATTTCCCTCAGTCTCCTTCTATTGTTTCTCCTCACATATGATGCTTATGGCATTTTCTAATTTACTATCAACTGAGAATTTGCTCATGTTATTTTTTGCTGTATTGAAAAACACTTTTCTCTATTTCTGTTTTCACAAATCTGGATTGAAATTCATTTTGGTTTATATAATCAAATGACTTTCTTAGCCAAAATCTCTTACTTACAGAAACAAGGATATCTTATCAAAGCTTTACAGAAATTAATGTTCAAGTCTAAGGCTGAAAGTCTCTCTACTATATCTTATCACAAGAACATCTTGACACTGGCAGCACAACAACAGAGCACAGATAAAGTAGACATCTGCCTAGCAATTTCTCCCAGAGACAGAAAGTGAGAGAGTGTACAATCAGCACAAACCTATCAACTTCAGCAGACTTCTACAGATTTACCCTTTCTGAGGGTCTAGGTATGGTTTTCTTATGAACGCTAAATCAAGGAACAGCAGAGTAAATAATCTATACCTATTTTAAGTACAGCATAGTAAAGCATATAATAACACCCGAATTTATTCTTACCTTGTTTAATTAGAATGAATTAAATAATAATTTATAGCCAGAAGAGAGGAAAAAAAATCCCAAACCTCTGGCCAAAATGAATTACTTTTCACAGCAAGTCTGCCCCAGATAGCATACACTGAGAGAAATTAAGATAGTGTTATATCTCTCAATATATTTGTGCAATTCCAGGGCAACCTAGTGAGATAAATTATACAGAATGATATATCCACTGAAGCAATTGTAATTTATTTTGTCCAGTTCCAGAGGTTATCCATTCATTTTGGGGTAGGCTTGTCTTTTTCAATTGACAAATCAACATAAATAAAAAGAAGGAAACTATTTTAAAAACTTTGTCATCTAAAGCTTCAATAAACAAAAATATCAGTGTTCAGCTCACAGAGGTTACAGGGATGAAACACTGGATATGTCTTTTACAAGCTGCTTCACCTTTTGTAAGACCCTTAAAACATCAACATTATAATTGAGATTATTTCTCAAAATTATTAAGGAAACTGATCTCAGTATCAAAATTACAAGTTACTAACCTTGTTTGATGCAGGTGAAGTCTATAATCCAGCTTTCATCCCAAAGCATCTTTTGTTTCTGATACTGAAACCACTACAAAAATAAAACAAATCCATTCCTAATATAGCCCTCCTGTCTTTGAAGGAATTAAATTAGAGATTATTTTTATAAAATATGAAAATTTAAAAGCATCCAAACTAAATCTGATGTTTAAACATCCAACATATATTTTACAAGTAACATTAGAACCAAAAGTATTAATAACAGGATAAGAAGAAAACAGCATCTAATAAATATATTAAAAACTGTACAGTCTATATTCTAGAACTAATTACATGTCATATTTTGCATAGGCTACAAACTCTCCATTATTGTCGACACTTATGCATTTACATTTCAGCCTGGACATTAGATGAGGGCCTTACATCATCTCATCTCATGGAAATGCCCTTTGTTAAGGAAGTGCATGACAAGAACACACTCCATCCCAATCCTGAGATAAGGAACAGTGTATCTTGTAATAGAATTAGCCCATGACCTACAAATTAGCCCATATTATGTCAAATACTCAAGTATAAAGAATATTAGGTAGGGATCTGTGGCTACTTTGTAAAGAAGGCATTGAGCTAATAGCCGATTTTCTGTAGAGCTGACATACAAAACTAACACACAAAGTGTAAACACATGCTTTCAAATGAGCACCACATTAAATTATACAGTTGTTATGACCGCAGTCAATGCCAAAATGTCAAATCAAAGCAGCATTTTACCATCATTATACTATTTTCTATAGTGTGGAATTTAATATTAGGAATGATGCATTCATTGAAGCAGATAACAAAAGCCCAGATAATGCACAAGGAACAGGTTGTGAAGATTGTGTTGATATATTGGTTGAAATTTGTGACAAATATAGAGCTCACAGAATCAAAATTAAGTCATCCCATTTATTTCAAAAGGTTTCTCAGGAAAGAAACCTACATTTTATCTTGCAAAGGTATGACTGTACAAAGACATATTAGCAAGAAATGAATACTAGGTTGGGTGTAAACACTGATATCAAAGGAATCCTTTCCTCTACTGAAGTGATTAAAGAAGGCATTTGTTTCCTAGATGGTTCTTTTTACATTATATCAATTACTGAATTGGATAAAATAACCTTTCCTATCTTGTTACGATAAAACCAATAACACTTAAAAACCCCACGATGCTGCTATTGAAGAAGTTATCAAGAATATCTATACAGAAATGCAAGAAGAAAAACAAAACCCAACTCAAAACCTACAGAAAAACAGCAGAAAAAATAGGTAAATTTTGCTACAAGACCTTTAAATAAACATATTCAAGGCCAAGAAACTCCACTGCTCCTTCTAAAAAGCCAGTTATCTAAAACTGTCTGAACTTCTCATCTGTCCAATTGCTTATTTCTATCACATCATATGGTTTTACAGGACAGTTGCAATAAACTCATTGTCACAACTTCCTTGTGAATTATGAATGCTCAAGTAGATTTCAACAGTTCTTCTGTTCCTAACTCACAAAGCCACACAGCGAGGCACAGAAAGAGAAAAAAAATGTAACATGATCCAGGCCTCCCTTAGCACCTCAATTTGTGGGCCATCAGCTTTCTCCTGCTCATTCCCTCTCACTGCAGCTGCCTACCTCAGATGTTCACTGCAACTGCAATACAAGATAGATAGAGAAGGAATCCCTGAGGAAAGAGGAGCCTATCATTTTACAAGATATACAGACCAAGCTCCAAATAAATTATCTGTTATGAACACAGTCAATAAAATGGCTCTACAACTGCCTTATTCACCTGCTAAACCTGTTATGAAATTCATAAATGCATTGTTTTCAAGATGCAGACACATAAGGAATGTAGATACTCTTTCCCAGAAGCACTGTGAAGCAATAAGCCATAATAGCATTCTCTCTTCTCTTTATACAGACATTTTCATTCAAAGACACCCAAAACTACTTCTCCAATATTCATATACTCCTCTCTCCTCACTCCCTTTTTGTTTTTCCTTCATGAGTCTGCTATAATAATTCGTAACTATTATGCAAAATTAATCACTTTGAACTGAACCAAACTGGTTCTTACACTAAGAAAATGAACCTATTAAAAAAAACCAACCACCCAAAACAAATAAACAAAAAATTATCCTCTCCCCATGATGCTTTTGAGAACATCCCAAGTTGAATGTTTTGCATTTTAAGTTGTATTTGAACTCTGAGATTTAATGGCCTCTGGTGGAGCTAGTCCCTTAACGAATTTATCTAATTTGTTTATGAATTCTTTTATCATTCTGGCCTCCATAGGGTTTTCAAACAGTTAATTTCATAACAGAGTTTTATTGTGAGTGAAAATTACTCTTACTTTACTGGCATCTCCTACTTCCCATGTTGTGGAAAACCTTTTTTTCCTTTACCATCATATACCCATCCCTCTGTTACATTCCACTTCAGTCTTCTCTCTTAGAAGATGAAAATTCCTAGCACAATGAGACTTCCCTCATAAAGAAGCCTTCAAGGTTTTTTCCCTTCTTTCTGCTTTTTTCCATAGCACACAGGTGCTGGATGAAGAAGAAAATCTATCCCTCTTCAAAGAGAGAGCTCCAGTCTATCTAATAAGATCATGGAAGTAAGAGAAAGGAAATAGAAGGGAAGAGAAAGGGTACTTACCATGACCGTCAAAATGAAGCTGGTGCAGACAAAACATATCGGTAAAGCAATTGCTATCCTAGCATCAGCAGAAAGTGGGCATTCCCCACAGTCTGCTGGACAGATAGAGCAGCCTTCTTCCTCACAAAAGCCATCTCCACAGACTGATTAGAAAAGGAAACACACATCAGAATATTTTAAGACAGTTTCATCCATCCACGAGATTTTATTCAGATTTAAACACATGGTTCTTGACCTGGGAAACCTCAGAGTCCCAGAAAGTATAAATTTTGAAGAATTCAGAGATACTGCCCCAGCAACTCAGAGAACAGTCTGAATTTCTGAAGTGATACACGTTCTCTTTCATCAGGTTATATGTTAATTACATGAGAGCCTTCAACATGTTTTGTGTATAAATCACTTCATCACTACTGTGTTTCTCATTATCCACGTTTTTTTTCTGAAACTCAAAATTTTTCAAGGAAGGCATTTTCTTTTCTATTGTTTTTATTTAATCCAGCCCCTGTGAACCCCAGGAGCCAGTGACCCTTCCTCAGCAGCTGTAGAAGACGCTGGAGACTGCAGAAAGAAATCTTGCAACCCATACTTCAAGTATTTCACTTACTTTCCTCCAAGGTCTTATATAAATTACTGGCAGTATCAGATGTGATTTAAAACAAAAGTCTTAAATAACAAAACTCCTTCTCCCATGTCTTGAATGGTCTTTCAATTATACCTCTGTGACTAAACTAATATCATGGTGTACTTCAGCCTTGTGAGGTGAGCTGAAGGTATTATTCTGTCATTATGTAATTTTTTTTTAATAAAAAAGCCTCAGCAAAAAAAAAATCCACTGCTCAGTAATAATTCTGTTTCAGCCTCATTAATTCCAGTATAATACCAAGATAATAACAGAAGTCACTGTCTGCCTCAGGGGTAGAGCTGCATTTTTAAAAATTTCTTCTCTGATATATTGTAAGTTTCCTGGAAAATTCAGCAGCAGCTGTTTTGAAATGAATAGAAAACTCTATAGATAAATACTTCTATTCACATTGGAGTTGCTTTGTTGTTTTTTTCCTTTTCTTCCATAACATTGGGAAATATATTCTCAAACTTCCAGGAGAGTAGCTAGCAAGAGTATTGTGATGACACTCCTATTTTAACCAATAACTTTCTGCAGGTTATGTGTTTAATTTATTAAACAAAGTCCACTTTTTAAATTCTACATCACTAAGAGAATCACGACAGTTATTTCTGCTTCCCTCCATACAGGTATACTAACGTGAACAAAAGACTGATGCCTTTGGGAACAATTGTTAATGTGAACAAGGGAACCAATATGGATTTCTACCTTTCTAATATGTTTAAGACTAGTCTGCTCCTCTTCAGAGGAAAAGTGTCCAGATCCTCAGAACATTAGTTGGCGGAATATTCCCACATCCCCATGAATGCTTGCAGACAAGCCCTGTAGTAACTGAAGCCATTGGCCATGGCTTTGACATGGTATTCGACTCTACTCACTCAACAAAAGTGGCTTTCTACTGTTCTTGATTAATACACATTAGAAGCTCAAACACTTTGTCAGATGTACAGTGTTATGTGAAGAAGAATTTCAGGAACACATGTATTTTCAAAGGTAGGCTAGGGTAGGAGTCCCTTTTGCTCTTGGTAACCATGCATGAAGGATAAAAGCACTGAGATTTGCAGTCAATAAGCAATTACCACACATATTCATTTTATATCATACCTACTGCAGGAAGGACAGTGGTCTTTGCTTCCAGAGCAGCTTGCATTCTCCCAACTCTGATGTGTGCGATGAGAGAAGTCACACCCACGTGAACTAAAACAACCTGCCAAAAAAGAGAACAAAGCAGCAAGCATCAAAATTTCACTTGCATACAGTAAGCTTTTATAACAAGAACTAACTGATTGTGGTGTCCTTCAGAAGAATTTGTGCATTTTTCAGAATCAGGAGGCACAACTGTTGTAGGAAAGACTGGTCTGAGTCCCTTCCTGGTGTGTATTCTTTTCACCAGGCAGGGCTATCAGCCCTGTGCATGCTGCCGTGTACGCTTCCCTGTTAGTTCTGCCAGGTAGAAGCACCCTAATGATGATACGACCCTGCACACAGTCCAGCCCATAGTGCAATGGTAGTGTTAGCGTGGACCCCAAATGGACAGATTATGCTATTCATTTCCCCCACCACCCCCTCTACTTCCACTAACCACCTAAGGTGTAAAGCTGTTACTTCCAAGTCAAGTCAGTTGGGAATTGATAGAACTCAGCTATATGCACAACTTACACATGTAACACATACCTATAAATGAGATGGGGAATATGTATATGAACTG
Source organism: Ptilonorhynchus violaceus (assembly GCA_013397565.1). Classification (NCBI taxonomy): domain Eukaryota; kingdom Metazoa; phylum Chordata; class Aves; order Passeriformes; family Ptilonorhynchidae; genus Ptilonorhynchus; species Ptilonorhynchus violaceus. The sequence goes on along the minus strand of VZRJ01002177.1, from coordinate 185,337 downwards.
CATTACATTACTAGCAAGTAAGCTCTGAAAAGATCGAATCAGGTAAAATCCTACATGCAATAAATATACTTTACCTTGGCAGTCCAGTTTCTTTGGCTTATTTTGCCAGCAGTAGACAAAGTGTGAGTAAATATCTGACCATCATCTGGGATCCATGGACCACATATTCCTCCTTTAGCCTTTAGTAAACATATTGGTTATGTCAGTAAACCACAACACAATGGAATTCCTAGCTCGTCCTCTCTTACTTTCTCAAAATTACTTATGGTCTCTAACAGCAAATGAAGTGATATTTTATAACCAAAGCCATCAAAATGCCCAAACATGAGCAACACTGTTCTGTGGCAAAATAAAATAACAGAGAAGCAATTGTTCCTATACTGAGTTAGAATTTCACATATATTGTTATTTCTTAAAATACATGAGCCTCAGTAGGGTACTCATAGAATGAGTAGTTTTGTGAAACTAGTTCACTTTTTCAGGATTTGCTGTATTAGAACCAGAACCAGAATCATATCCCACTTTAAATATTTTTCCCAAGGGGTTTCATTGAAGTTTCACTTTTGATACAGCAGCTTTTTTTCTTTTTTCTTTAATGAGGAAGGGTGCCACCTCTTCAGTGCTTGTTTGCAGAGCATTTCTCAGTAAAGCTATTAAGATGTAAACCGCCTACAACTGCAAACACAGAGGATTAATTTTGGCTGTCCAAAGACCTTGTAGTTTTTTGCTTGCTTGAAAAGATTAAGTCTGTCTCCTAACTCCAGATAATTCTTCAGACACTTGTTTCCAAGGACTTTAAGAAACAAACAAAGCCAAAACAAATGGAGTACATGTTAATCAAAACAAAACGTTTTAGTACTCATGACACTGAAAAAAACCCCACACAACGAAAACCACAGCTCCTCTCAATCAATGGAAAAAACTTGCTTTGAAGTGTATGTTCAATCTTACGCAGTGATACTCAGCTGTATGACAGTCAAACAGCTTAGAGTTCCTTTAAGCAGAAACTGAAACATTTACAGTATTATGAAGAAACCAGATGATGCACGTTGGTGAATATGCTTTTGCCACTTCCACACTTTAATTCCAAGCAGAAAAAATTGTGAAATAAGAAATAATAGAGACGTCACCACAGTGGTGGGATGTTGAAGTCCTTTACTATGGTTCTAGACAAAAACTTTGATGTCATGGTTCCATCGGGATTCCTCTTTTAAACCAAAGTCCTGGTGCCAGCTAAGGCTCTAAGGGAGCCATTAATAAAACAGGTCCTTAAGAACAGACTGCCAAGAAGCGAACTAGAGCTGTTGTGGAGCAATTAGGCCTTCACACCAAAGGGTACATGAAACAGCTGCAAAATGTGTAGATTAGGCTTGCTATTACACCACCTTTGATCATGAAGAACATGTCACATTGCCAGAAGGGAGATTAACTAGAAAAACTGAGCAACTGCATGGAAGTCCTTATGCAGGACTTACCTCATAGATTAAAAAAAGGTGTTCCAAACTGTATTTTTAGAATCAGAACATTAAGTATTCATTCAAAGAGGAACAGGCCAAGCAGACAAGCTAGGAATGGATCTTGCTTACACTGCATGAACAAATGTTGTTATCTTGTATTCGGATTCCTTTTTTTGCTCTGATAAAATGGAGAAAAATCATTCCATCTCAGAACATGTGTGTACAGGCCTCAATTCTACAAGTCACAGCTGGTGATGCTCATCCCCCTCAACTCCAGTAATCCAAGCACATTATTCACAGTCCCTCTATAAACTGGAAAGGCTGGAATACCTCCAACTGACAATTTGCCCTGCTTGTTTTAGAATGCAATGATCTGTCTTTCTTTCTCTATTGGCTGCACAGCGATCCAAGTCAGGTAAACTCAGAGAGAAACTGGTCCCACTAAACGTAATGAGAGATTCTGAATAGTGCCTTGTCCAAAGATTCAAACACTTGCTTTGCAGCCTCAGCATCCAGTGCAAAAAAAATTCTAAAACCAACAGACATTGCCACAGTGGTTTTAGTGAGCTATAAATTTGGTCTAATTGTAATCACAGAACTTCAACCTGGTTATTACAAAGTCGTCTCATGCAGTTAAAAGAACAGACCACATGATGCTGCACCATAACACTAACCATGAAGGCCAAAGGACAGGAATGAATGTTGGCGTGGTAGACACAGCAGTTGTCCCCATTTGCATCTTTCCATCTGGTAGGACATTCATGCTCCTCACAGAATTCCTTTGCAGCAGTAGCATTGCTAATCAAGCAGGAGAGAGAGAAAAACTTTTACATCTATTCCTCATTCACAAAAATTGCAACAACCATATGAGAGCTTGTTCTTTATCCTGCACAGAAAAATTAGCAGCAAAAATCTATGCAGTGAAATAAACACTGTTGAACCGTTTCTTTCCCTTTTGTTTTGCTTCTGGTTGAAATGCTCCTGGAACACTGGAGGTTGTTGTCAGCTGGACCTCTGCCTACTGCCATCCACTAGGGACTTCTAGCAGAGACTGTGCTGCAAGCAGAGACCAGCCTCCACTTCTCTTTCCAGCCTGACTTCATGACCAGGTGGGATTACTTGGCACTACCTCATCTGGCAGAGACAAAGACACCATAACTCTACTTCCACTATCAGACATGTGTCCCTGGCTACTTCCAGTCTCAGTGTTTTCAATGATATACCTTCATCTATGCATGAGATTCATACAGAGCATTTAGCTCCAGTCTTTGCTCCACAATCCAAATTGCCAAGGACAGCAAGTATAATGGACAACAATATCAGATGCAATTCCTCAAACGAAAAATTTACAGAAAAAAGTGGACTTTATGACTTTACAACTTATGACTGTTCTGCAAAACAACTTTTGAAAGCTAATTCCTGAAAGATGAATGTATTCACCTTGAAATGTATGATGCAACACTGTTTCCTCAGTTACACTTTCAGTGGTTATCACCCTAATAAATTTGGCTGTAAGATAAAATTGTTTTCTGCAAACATGGTTTACTCAGATACAGCCAGAATTAGCTGCAGTTTAGTTGAAATGTTATGTGATTGTGTTGGATCTTTATAAAACAATTCCAGAACACAAGGGTTTACTTTTTGGCTTTTTTTTAATGAAAGAAGAACTAGCCAATAATATGTAGATTTAAGACAGAAGGCTTTGTTTATCATGAAAAGACTGTGTTTATTATGAGAAATAAACACAAACATTGAGGGTTAGGTTAACATAGATTGATTGTACTCATGGCCAGATTTACAAGGGCATAGACATATTTGAAACATGAGAAAAGCAAATACATCAATCTCTAAAACATCTAAACAGATAAAATATTAAAATTTATTAGCCTTTGAGCTCATACTGGAAGTTAAGAAAAATAATTAAGTTGGTGCCTAATTCCATCATGTGCTTTCCTTTAGGGATCCTTTATAAAATTTATCCTGTATTCTGTGTTTGTTATTCATTAACTTCATCACGGCTTCACCCAATTACACTGATGCCCATTCACTGACTTGCCAACCTCAGATGCATTTGGGTCAGCCACTGTAACCTTTAGCACCAACCAGAGAACCTTCTAGTTAAAATGAGATGCAAATTTGATCCCTTTGAAAAACTGCAGCATAGATTTCTCTCTCTTTAAAAGTATTTGCCATCTGTCTCTATGTTCAAGGTATGTATATGTACTCAAAAAGCAGACTTCCAAATTCCTTACTGATTTGAGGGAGTGGGTCTCCCTGGGAAGGCTAGAAATATCAGATTCATGTCAAGCAGTTAAAAAACCTGCTTCATGGTTAAGTTCTTGGAACTACTACTAGCCATACATTTCAGAAAATGTGATAAACAAATTTTTAAAAAGTTTTAAAAATAGTACATAGATGATAAAAAATAAAATATATCAACTTCTTGGCATTGCAAATAGATTATAGATAATCTTTCAATATGAAATAAAATATCTTTGGATAACACTTTTTATAACTGAACTTCACAAGGTGAACACTCAGGCAGAGAAAAATGTTCCATAAACATCTCTTACACCAACAGCCCAGAAAGTGGGGCTCCACCGTCTCTCCCACAGGTGCTGCTGTATATGAATGGAGAATTGCTACATACAGAAAAAAAGTGTGAAATCAGAGTGTATTACCACCGGGTTTATGGATCCAGATCTGTAGATCTGGAGTTGTACCCCTAGATAATCTCTATTTAACTGCTGACATCCACAGTCACCAACACAGTGTCTGAGTTGACATACAAGCTTTTGGACTGATCTTAATCCCACAGAAATCAAGTGAGGTTCAGCACTGAATTCAGTGGATTCAGGGTTGGACTAGCTCTTTTTCATACCCATGTTGTGCACTTCAATCACACATGATTAAAATTAGTATGAGATACAGTGAATCCATAACTCTTGCTTAAACTTCAGTTATTAAATCCATGTGTAGAGAAGGCAAGAAGTGATGTTCAGAGTTGCACTGTGACAGTAGTGACGTGCCATGGCTCTGACCCAGCAGGCAAGCATGCCATGATGGCTGCTCTGAGAGGAAAGCCGTTGCAAAGGGGAAAATACCAGGGCAAACAGAGCTATAAGAGACCTCAAAAGATGGAAGGAATTAGTGAGGAGCCCCAGAATACATGTTCCAATTATATTACCGAATATGTACACACAAAACTGTCATATACTCATGATCGAGATAACATTTTTATAAGAAGTAATACCTGTGGGAAAGGATTCCGTTTTGCACAGCATATTGATAAAAACTGTCAGAAGCAAAGACTGCATAGGTCACATTGAAATATTCCCCACTCACAGCCTTTTCTGGAGGCCTTTGCACCCATGTCATCTCCAGTCCTAGAAACAACAAAACGATGGACCAGAATATTTGCTAAACTTTTTTCCATAACATATACATACAGATGTAAAACTTTATCTGTAGTGATTTTCATCTATTCATAGAATCATAGAATCATAGAATGGTTTGGGTTGGAAGACACCTAAAAGATCATCTAGTTCCAACTCCCCTGCCATGGTCAGGGACACCTTCCACGAGACCAAGTTGCTCAAAACCCCATCAATCCCAGCCTTGAACATATTCAGGGATGAGGCAACCTCAGCTTCTCTGGGCAACTTGTTCCAGTGCTCCACTACCCTCTGAGTAACTTTTTATGAGCCCAAAAGAGTCTTGCATTTTAGTGGCAGTAAACACAAATGAACATTAATTGAAGAATTCTGACACTCACTTAGAAAAGATCAAGCAGCTGGAGAAATGTGACAAAAAAATCTATTCCTCTTATGTAAACTAATTTTGTTCCCAGTATATGGCATTGCTGCTTGTCCTGGTATATTTGCTTTCCTCTTTTGATCAGGCAACATTACCCTTAATTCTTGGCTGCTTTCATTGAAACTCACCTTATCATGGAAGAAAAACAGACAACTCTACCACACACAAAATTCAGTTAAAACCCTTAATCTCGTGAGACATAAATTATATATACTAATAATTACATATTTAAGAAAGCACTCTTATTTGATAGAACCATATGGCATCTAGAACAAAGGACAGTGCGGGGAGTGTTAATCAGACATCTATCATGTTCCATTTTCACACTTTTAATTGGGAAAGATGATTTAGGCCAGTCATATCTCTTGTCCCTGGGACTCCATATTACCTGCTCTGGGCCTGAGAATGAAGTGAGATAAGAGTTGGGAAAAGTTTTAAATCCATAAACTTAAACAACACTACCAAAATCTTCCCACTTCATTCACTTACCTTTTTCCATATTGTTGGATGAAGGTTTTAATTTGCACCACTTCAAATAACTTACATGCAACTGTGTAACTCAGTTTGTCAGGAAGTATTAAATCCATTCTGCAAAGGATTGGTACACCTGTCTTACAAGAGATCTCATTTTTGTGTTCTTGTTGTTCACTTATGACCTCTTTTGTTACTCATACTTGTTTTAACAAGTATGTTCTTCGCTTGCACTGTACTGAAACCACTATTTTTCCCCTAATTTCCTATCAGATATAACTAGGCAAATTGTAAAATAACCTCTTTATTTCCCATCCTCCTTGAAAAGAAAAAAACTCATTTTAATTGCTAACACTAAGAGAAAAATTATAATACAAAGATTTCAAAAAAAATCCTAGTGTGATTTCTGCTAAAAGGTAAGAGAGTTGAGCTTCAAAGAACATGTGAGAATGAAGACAAAAGGTCAGCACAAATTTTAGTTAAATTACTTTCTACTTCCTTTTAAAGGTCTTACAAAGGTAAACCAAACTCTTCTTTCAACGATAGATACTCCCACATATAAAAGCTTTGAAGATCTTTTGTTAAATCCACAGCTATGAGGCTACAGTATATGAGTCTTGCTTTGCTTTTAGCAATGCCTAGAAAATGGCAAAGAAAACCCACAAAGAAAGGCAGGATAGAGCTTGGAGCTCATTCTAAAACTGATTGTAAATGATATATGTTAATTAAGCAACTTAGTCATACTAGTTTCCCTTGTACTTAGATTACACTTTGATTTTTAGTAAAAGTAGCTTTAAACAAGGCATCTCTACTGATAAATAGCTGTTTCAATGTTAAAGCAATAGTAAATTCATACAGGGATAAAAGTCTTAGTTGAAATCCTCTAGATAGTCTTTGAACTTCATTGTTCCGACAGAATTAATTGGAGAATGTTTAACGGTAACATTGAGCTCAGAGTGTGACACAGCAGTATATTTCCTGGAGCGTTTTATTAGTATCATTTTTCTGAGGTGTTCTTGTTTTTTTTCTAAGAACCCTATTGAACACTCTTCTCCGGTCCTACCTTTTACAACATAAACAAAGTGTTCCTTTTACATCTGTTATTTATTCGTTACGGAGTCACAAAATCACAGAAGATTTGAAATTGGAAGTTACCTCTGGAAATCATTTAGTCAAAGCCTGTGCTGCAGGGTCATCTCAAGGATGTTGCTCTAGCCTTTCTCTAGTCCAGTTTTGAAATTCTCCAAGAATGGAGAAGCCACAACCTTTCTGAGAAATCTGTTCTACCGTTTTATAACCCCTACAGTATAAGAAACTTTTCTTAAATTGAATTTCCTAAATTTCAGTTGCTCCTTAACTACTTTTTCGTCTCAATTACCAACATAAAAAAAAATTACTCAATTTCTTTTTTTTTTGGTATCTCATCTTCTAAATTCATTTTTGAAACTTGACAGCAAAAAGTGGTTACAGGTCTGAGGGGTTTTTTAGGTACTCGTGGAACAGTTTTGAGCAAACTGGAAGAACATGACATGTAGAATCAGTGATTTTTCTTACTGGCTTACTGTTTAAGCACAGTACACTTTTGAACTGACACTACAAAATTTCAGCAATGGTTCAGTAGACTTGTTACAATGCAGAGCTGCCTGCATGCTTTGTTTGGATTAAATTGCATTTGGTTTTCTAATGAGAAAGAAAATGTTTTCAGTTTCTCTCTGGGCAAAGGGATACAGCTGTTGCTATTACTTTTTCTGTTGGAACAAAGGCATACTGAACAAATAATTACTCTGAAGTATCTTTCAGTTGTTTTCTTTCACTTATTTCTCTATGAAGAGAGGTTGTCACTGATTTAGATGTTTTTCACTGTGGATAACATTCATCATGAGTAAGATATTATTATGAATACTTCAATTTTGGGTTTTCAGCCATTCCCCAAGTAAGATATCATCTTTCTAGATCAACTTTATGACTCACTCACCTCCGCAGTCCAGCATGTTATACTCATCTGGCTTGTCCAGCGGCCAACAGTCATAGTCTTTGTTATCTAGATCATGCCACCCCTCCACTAATATCACCTGCCAGGAA
>VZRJ01002177.1:160412-175337 GCA_013397565.1 Ptilonorhynchus violaceus | reverse complement strand
TTTTTTTTTTTTTTTACAATTATCTGCTTAAAAGAGCCCTACTTATATTAACATCTTGGAGAGGTTCTATTGGCGCTGTGTTTTAGGATATCTTTGCTTAATAAGGAATTTGCTGGCAGGGAAGCTAAGGATTACAACTTGTTAGACACTACAGCAGCCAAAAGATTACCAGACTGATCTATTTTCTTTAATAGGACTGACAAATATTCAGATGACATCAATATCATGATTCAAAGACTGTAAATATCATACATTACCTTTACAGCTACTTGCCTATCACCTTATTCAGAATTCCTGGAGAATGGCCACATGTACATGGGAATCTTGGATTAAAGATTGATTGCCAGGAATGGCTGGCAATTATCTGATTTAAACATCTATCCCGGCTACTTGAGATGCACATTAAGCACTGGAAATTTTAAAAAGAAAACCAGTGCAATATAAATATATGAACCTTGGCAAAAAGAAAGGATTGACAGTTCAGTGAGCAATATATTCTTCAGGTCTATCTACAATTCTCTGTATAAAAAAGAAATCAGAAATAAATTTGAAGAAAGAGAAGTACAAATTTAATAATATTTGCTTTACATCTGCTCCTTTTACTGTTTGTAAGTTATATGCAGTTACATAATTTGCATTAATATCTTCATATTGCATCATACCACGGATGAGTTTGTTATCACAGCCAGACCCAGTCCAGCACAGATTAAGTGACTTCTATCTACTGCCACTTGATTTGCTTAGTGCAATAACACTGTTCTCTGGCTTCTTCTCTTCGAAGGATCTCTTAATCTGAGAAAAACCCAGGTCATTTCTAGTGAATGAAATCAAATTTATCAAATCACTTTATCTTTACAGATGTATTTCTGTTATGTTGGCTGTATTCAGATGGCCCCTTAAGCTAGATTATTTCCATTTCATTAATTAACACAATAATAACTTCAACTATGAAAGAAACAGAGGGAAAATAAAAGAATTTCAAAAATTTTTGAGCAATATAACTTTAGATATTGTTAAAAACATGAAACATTATTATTAATGTTTCAATAATCATAAAACTTAAATATGCGATATTTGTAGCAAATAATAACAATGGATACAATATTGCTGAACAAAAGTTGCCAACTATGTGCTTTCAGGTAGTTTAGGATAGCAATTTCCAGCAATAAATCAAAACAAAAATTAATGTGATGAAATTTTCAGATATTCTTGAAAATATTTATTCTGACATTCAAATTTTCCAGATGCTTCTTGTCTTGGAAGCAAGCTGAGGACACTGCTTTAAAAAACAAAAACAAAAACAAAAACAAAAACAACCAACCAAAAAAAACCTACCAAAACTCCTCAAAAAAACAAAAACCAAAACCAAACAATTCCCCCTCCCAAAAAAAAACCCAAACAAACACAACCAAACAAACAAAAAAAACCAAACAAAAACTCAAAAAATCACTACCAGGGCTTATTTGACATTTTTAAATGATGGCATTCCAAAGACACTATTTATCAGGATTCTGTTGTAATTTGTGAAACCAGTAGCTAAAGCTTAAGTTCTCGGCATATAAAACTCCACTGTGCAGAGTACATTCATCCTGCGCATGGGTTGGCATCCTGCTCAGTTCTATCCCGCTCCAGGCTCTTACCATCTACAGGGATGTAAGATTATCCATACTATTCTCATTTATAGTGACAGCTCCCAAATCATTGAGCTCGAGTACCTTTCTCACTGGGACCAGCCAGCTTCCCCTACTCGCGGCGATTGCTGGGCCCGGCCAGAGCTCTCTGACACTGCTCTCTAGTGGTTTCCTTGCAGAACAACGGCAGGCAGGCTCCTGCCGTGTCCGGTCTGGTTTAAGGATAGCCTCCTCTGGATGCACCCACTGTCTCCAGTCTGGTTTAAGCAAAGCCTCCACTTGATGCACCCACCCTGTGCGGTCTGGCCTAAGGGAAGTCCCCTCTTGATGCACAAGCTGTCACAAGTGGAGTACGGAGCAGCAGTGTACCAGAGGACCTGTCTGATTTCAGGTTCTCATCTGGGATTTCGGAGGCATCAACAATAGGCCTTCTACCCCTTCCTAAGGGCAGAGTGATGCACTGGACAGCCACAAGAAATTCCCAGGGCTCTGGCATGTGGCTGCAGTACCACAGCATAGCAACTGATCACACCTTCATTGGGTCACCCTAACCATTTGTTCATGCATTCTTAGCCTGCAAAAAGGCTTCTGCTCTCCTGTGTAAGGCAGCCCTATAGACAAAGGGTGTTGACTTTTGTCTTGTAAATCCACATTGACACAAACAACTACATGTGCCAAAAGAAGCCTTTCAGCATAGGGTTCTTGTGTGCTCTCCTCATGGTGTCAGTCCTCCAAGCTTTCTGCTGCTTATGAAATGAACTGGACAATTGAATCAAAAGTTGGATCTGGTTACAACTGTTATGATGATGATTATTGTTGTTATTGTTATTATTATGTATTAGTTTAAACCGATTCAGTGGTTTTTTTCCTCCCACTCTTTGTTTTTTTCTTATTATTCTTGTTGCAAACTCTTATTCAAGTAATACACGTGTGAGTTCACATGGTTAGTGAGAGTCACATCTCAGCTGAGCCTGGATTAGCAGGTTTAAAAAATAACACTCGATTTTCTCCAGAATTCCTGATAATGTAATTAAAAGACTAAACATTGTAATAAGTTTTGTAGTAGATTAGTAGCTTCAGAGGTACTGAGTGCCCTCAATCTGCTGGGAGTGCTGAACGGGTAACAAAGTGTGGATTTGATGAAATGCTGGAGAGCAGTAAACAAGCTCCTGAGCCTTGCACACACACCATCACTTAACTGTGTAGTATCTCTTCATTTCTCTAATACACCCTCCCAAATACTGAAAGTTTGAGAGAATTCCAAAGAAAGAGGTCTCAACCTAAAAAACAGTAATCATAAATTTAAAAAAGAAGTGATGACATACTGGTTTTCAAAGATCTGAAAGGTTAATGTTAGATGATTAATCTTTGATGACAGTTTAAGTCGCTTGCAGCAGAAGGAGCAGTTACATACTTACACAAAGGAACGGAGTAGGGTGGCAGCATGAAAGCACAACAGATAAAAATGGTAACTACAGCCACTGAAAACTATAGCAAAGAAACTGCTTATTCTGACTACCACCCACAGTGTTGTACACACCTCACAAACTCAGAGAAACCTCAAAAAAGCAAGTGGTATTAATTGGTGAAGGTGGCAAGTAGTCTTCCCTGGACTCTCAGGTTACTGGGAATGCTGAACAAACGTATGTTTTTATAGATGCATTCCTCAGATTCACTCTAGTTCACGAGGCATCATAGGAAGGCTTGTTCTGTTGCTGCACTTTGGGTTTGATCTGTGGCACTAAACAAGCTTAAATACTTAATTTATTTCAAAAATGTTAGAAAATACATCAAAACTTGAAATGAAAAGTATCTTGTATACTTCCTGGAGGTTGTATGAAGCCTGTCACCTAGGATATGTTACAGATTTGAAGAACGATTTTTCCTGAAGAATAAGACTATTCTCTGTTTAGAGGATTGACCAGTACATGAGCTGCTGTGGAACAAAAGCAACATTCTAGAATTTTCATCAAGTTACACAATATGTAATTTTTCTTCTTCTAAAGAGAAGATAGAATGATGACATCTAGAATTCTGCAAGGAAAATACTCACAGGTAGAAAACTGACAGGCAACAGTGATTATCTCACTAACTGAAAATATTGGTGGTGTTAGTTATTTGATATAACATATGACTGAAAGCCTCTAAAGAGACTGAATAAGAAAAAACGAACTCTCAGTTCTCAAAAAAGCCAACAAGAATTTCATTTTCAAAGTGATCCAGGTTAAACTTTAGAAAATCCTAGCATAAGTACATAATTTAATAGAGATTTCTGCAAAAGGGATTTTCCTGAACAAATCTTTGTGTTTCTGTTACTGTAATGTAGCGTGTCAATGCTGTAGTTGTTTAAAAGGGCATTCAGCAAGTCTGAGAATGTGAGAATGAATTTCAGTTCGTCAGGATGACTGCCTGGGACGCTTAAGAAGAGTGGGTTCCAGTTCAGCACAAAATAATTTGACTTTTTCAACTGGGCAGAACATCACTGATGTTCTCAAATGCCTCCCCATCTTTCAGTCTTCCCACACAGGCAGAAACACTACAGATGTTTGCAGTGCTTAAGAACAGAAACTTTTGATACTCTTAAGATCTGCTGGAGGACCTGGATAATATTGACAGACAGCAGCAGAGGGACAATTCTGTTCTTAACTTGCATCGTGCTCCTAAGATCCACCGGTCATTCCACTGATAGCAGTGGCATTCAATGGAAATCTGCATTTTGTCTTAATGAGTTTTTCCTGTCCTCCTCACTTCTCACTGTATCACTCTTTCCTGTTTCCAGAACTCTTCAATGATTTTCTGAAGCTCATTTTTTTTATGTACAATTAGCACTGCACATTTATTGGCATTGCACACAGCCCTTCTTTTCTCCAGAAAGACACCCTCATAAGCCACAATTGCTTCCACATTGCTAGGATCTCATGTGATCAGGAATTCCTAAGAGACACTGAGAAGTCACTGAGACAGGGTGTCTTAACCAAAGGAACATTTAGCCTTTTTGATCATCTCTTTGGACCAACCCAAAAAAAGAAACAGATCCAAACTATTTCCTTTCCTCAGGTCATGATAATTTCTACATATGCCACGCTAGAGAGATGTTTACCCAACCTGTTTTTAACAACCTTCAGTAACGGAGCCTCTATCCCTTCCCTTGTGGTGTAATCCAAAGCTTCACTAACTTTCCTTGCTACAAAGTTTTCTCTATAGCCCCATCAGCTTCTATCTTGCTATAATTTCAATTCAATACTTATCCCATCTACACAAAGAATAGCCAGATTGTTCTGTATCCTTTTTACATGCTTGAAGTCTCCACCGTTCTGGTTTCTGCCAGTTAGTATGTACCAAGACGCCTTACACAAAGGTATTCTCACACTTCTTCACAGGGAAAAAGAATCATCCTAGTCTCAGTAACACAAGACTGGAATAGAGATTTAAAAAAACCCAAAAAGGCGGCAGAACAGATATTTCAATGACAGGAATTAATATTTTGTCCTTGGATCTTTGTCCGCAAACAAGTGATTGCAAATGCAGCCCAGGATCACTACCATGCAATCACCCTCATTCTGTGATTAAAATAAATGTCAGAGTTACAGAAAGAAATAAAATGCAGTGTTTCTTTAACATCACAGTCTTTCTGCCGATGGAGACTTAATCTAAATGAGCTTTTTAAATTTGTGCCTCAAGTGGAGTGAACTTGGTAAATGTATAGTTTGGCATAATGGAATTTTGTAGACTGTTTTGTGACTGACTAGTTGTCAGAACTAGTCTAGTGGGAGAAGCTGAGGATTTTTGTATGCTACCGAACCCGAAAAGATTTCTGTGCTATTCAGGATTCTCTGGTTCTTTGGGTACATTACTTTCTCTGCTGAAGTCAGACATGTCTTCCTTCTGTCAGAAAACACCAGGGAGCCAGCAACTTCTTTTATTGTCTTGTTCAGCACCCAGAGATCAATCTACCATTTGCACTGTAGCTTTGACACAAGAGATAGTGGCTCAAATGCTCACAGAAAAAAAGAGACAGAAGAGAAAACTGGTTTGATTTGAAACCCAAACACCTGATGTGACGTACTTGTTGGGAATAAAATAAGGTATCCTTTTGTAGCCACATGCAACTACCATCTGATTAAAGACTCAGCCTCACTTTGATTGAAATCCCTGCACAGGTCTTTACTTTTTCCAATGTGCTAGTTCCCGAATGAAAAACTTGAGAACCTACTGCAAGGAGAAATGTGGGCATAGCAAGTCCTATTTATAAACAGGATTTTTATTTTCCATTATTTCAATTTTATATTGCCTCGGTCTACTGCTAATTGCTTTTTCTTGCATTTTTTGACATCTCTCTCCCTTCAGAGAGAGATAGTCTCTGAGTGCTATCCTTAATGATTTGTAGTGCAGTCTGGTTGGCGAGAAGCATGGTATATCAGATGATTCTATCATAAAATATTTCAGTGCTCTGCCCTGTCAAAATATTAGTTAGGAGTTGAGCTGTATCTTCTCATCTCACACTTTCCTTCCAGACCCCTCACTTCCTTTAAAATTTAGTTCCTGTATAATAATTATCTGGTTTTTAAAATTCCAAAAGGAGGAGATTCTAAAAAACATAAATAGCAGCCAGAGGCCTGATGCCCACTGAATCTCCACATGGCTTTCTGATACTTAGTTCTTGAAAAATATCTCATTTTAATGTACTATGTGTAAAGCGAGTAACAAAAGGAAACACAATCCTGACATGGGCTATAAGGGGCTAAGCTCCCTGTGCATGGCCCTCTCTCCTAGAAGCTACCTGCCTGGCCTCAGGGCCAACACTGACATTGCAGCTCTCCAGCCTCGAAGCCACGCACAAGAGGATTGCCTGAGAAGCCCTTGCACGGACTCCTCACCTTTCTCCAGGATCTGCTTTTAGGCTGGGCTCTCACACTTGTTTCCTGCCAGAGCTATATTGTACCTATGCCCACACCTGGCCAGGACTTCTGTTGATCTGCATCCCATCCCTGACCCTACGGATTTGACTTCCTGGCTTGACCTTGGACTTGTCTCATCACCGCGTATGCATGCGTTAAACCCCGCTTTTGGCTGGCGGCTACCTATAGGCCTGTTGTGATTGCCCTCCTCAGGCACTGTAGACTCGGGCTCTCTTCAGAGTGACACTACTCTGCCTGCCTTGCTGCCTGGATCTCCTTCCCTTGTGGAGTGCTCTGTGCTTGCTCCATGACAAGGATACCTCAGCTGTAATGCTGCAGGAAAAAAGAATTTAAAAAGATTAAAAAACAAATAAATAAAAATAATGTTCAAGAGTAAGTATGCAATAAAGTGAAATTCCACTCAGAAGTGAAAATGTAAATGCTTTGCTCAAAGCTTCACAGAGATATCCCTCTACAGTACCTTTTGCTAAACTATTTCTAATTGCAAATATGGATTTTTGTAAAGGAGATACTCTTTACAAACAAACAAGAAAATGTTTTCACAGTAAGTAGAAAATTATCAAGACAAGACAGAATTCTATGCATGGTTAACTTGAAACACAGACATTATCACTGTCTTGGGATTATCTGTGGTTTATGTTGTAATTTAAAATGAACAATTTTATAACTGATTTAGTTTCATATCCAGGCACACCTCTACTTCAATGTATCTGCTTCAGACTGGCTGTGGGTTTAGATATTTTTATAAAATATATATGGACACTTTAATTTTTTAACACTGATAGGTTTTTGTTAATGCTTGACCATGACCAAATGTTGCATTGGATCATAATATCACTCTTTCACTAGTCATTAAAATGATGAGGCATATCTTCTCCTCATGCCCCAGGTGCTCATTCCATTAAGAGGAGATGACCTTTAACTTATATATATTTTGTTCTCTGTACTTCAGTAGGAAGAAAAAGCCTACCTTATTAGTGACTTTATATCCCATGGAAGCTGCAGAAACTGCTCCATAGTTGATGGAAA
This sequence comes from Ptilonorhynchus violaceus, assembly GCA_013397565.1. NCBI lineage: Eukaryota > Metazoa > Chordata > Aves > Passeriformes > Ptilonorhynchidae > Ptilonorhynchus > Ptilonorhynchus violaceus. The sequence goes on along the minus strand of VZRJ01002177.1, from coordinate 167,758 downwards.
AGTTTAGAGATGCAAGTAACACATTTGAAAAAACAATACACAAAATTCTTAGCCCTCCAAGCATGAAAGAGAATAAATCTCCTACTACTATCGACAACAGGTAATTGAAGAACCAGGCTACCTGCAGAAAGGGTAGATGAACTAAGTATGTTGTATAGGGAAAACCTAGAGGGAAAGAAACTGCTCTTGTCTCAACTCTGGAGAAAGTGTTGCTTCCCAGGGATCATCAGACTTGCTCACTTTTCTTTTTGCATATAAACACCCAGACTGTAAGGACTGATTTCCGTGGACCCTGAAATGAGACTGAATGCTAATGTATTCTCATTTCAGGGGAGAAAGGGTACATCAGAACTGAAGTCCAGGGTACTTGTGTGCTTCTGTGCTGGTGAGAAAGGGATGCCATTTTAAATGGTGACTTGCAAAAAACACATTAGGTGAGTCATGACGACTGTCACAGAATATCTTAGGGCTTTCTTTCCCCTTTTCATTTGAGCCGAAAGATGTTTTTCATCCCTGGCTTGGCTATCTCTGATACTAGCTAGGGCACGTTTCAAGGCAATCTCCGTGCTTCATGCAGGGCTAATGAAAAGACTATATTTATCACATGACTATTAGCAAGTCTCTCCAGTCCTCCTGCTTCCCTCAGGGTCAAATTCTCCCCTGAAAGTGTGCCCTGATTATGTACAAGATTTAAATTGGAATTCCACTGGGGAGTTGTGGCTAGCATAAAGCTGAAGAGAAGATTACTTGTGTGGCTTTGGTTAAACACAAGTAGATCATTCTCTTAAATAACTCAGTGTTTATTTTTGTTCCCGCTAAGGTACCAGTGGTTTGATAAATACCCAGCACATAAGTTTCATTCTTAAACCAACTTACACCTTGTTCTGCTTCAACCCCTCCTCCGGCCAAATCTGAGTTAGTGAGCTTTTATGATAGTTTTTATAACAGCTACATCCCTGTGTATTATGACTGGGATCATAATGACTAGAATGAAAACCTGATCTTTCTAGTCCCACAAAGAGTATTCTCTTATCTCTTAATGAAGTCCGAGATTACTTTCAGTTCCAACCATGAAAGGAACACGACCTATCATTGGCAGCACCATTTTACTGTATTACTCTATGTCCACAGCATGTAGCCACTGGGCCAGACTCTAATTTCCTCAAGAAACAACACTTCTCAGCCTAATCCTGTCTGTCTGGGAGGCACTTCCATTTAAAGAAGACACAATCTACAAGACAGTCATATAATACACTCACACAATATATGGACTATTGTAATGTAAGTTTTGTAACTGTGTGCAGAAACCTGGGTTAGCCAGCTTTGGTAAGTCTGCCCAGCAAAAGTTTGGAGGTATCAACATTATAGCCTTGGAAGGAGAAAGAGGGAAAAAAAATTTATTTTAGAGTTGTCTGGACTTGGACAACCAGCAGGTCCACAGATTATATGCATTCTAGAAGAATTTAAGTAGCATAAATGCTTGTGGTTAAAGGAGCAAAGAGTATCCAGGACTCTTTGCAAGTGAAGTAAGGAGTAGCAGCAGGATCACAGACCAGAGCTGTGAGGAGAAAGGTTTACATGGCATCTCACAGTGAGAAAGTCCTTGTAAATCTGTGTTGAACAAAGGTGTTCCATTGGATTTCTGGGCTGAAAATGACCTTGATGGGATGTAGACATACTCCAAGTGCTCTGTTCTGCGGTCTCCTCTTTCCTAATTGGAAACCCTGATTGTGAGATGAAACCACCTGAGAGAAAATAGATTTGCTGAATGCTGCTGGCACAACAGAGACTGCAAAATGGCCTTGTGATTTCATAAGTACTGGGAGTGGCAATGAGAATTTATGTACGATGGCACTTGCTAGGTAAGTGAAGAAGTAGGTAGAGGGGCAGAGTTCACTGCTTGCCCCTGACAAAAGGTGTCAATCAAAGCAGTTTGGTCTGCTTTAGTTGAGAGGGACAAAAAGGCCTTAAAAGAAAAATGAATCTTCATTGCTAGGAATTAATGGGGAAGTGCTACTCATAATTGCGATAAATAAATATTTACTCTTTATTAGATGCATGAAATCAAAAATGACAGGAGCCAAGCATGTCTGGACTTACCTTGTGATGCCATTAAGCACATCATCTCTGTCTCATATGAGAACAGCCATCGATATTTGTTACTGTTGCGCTCTGTAGTGAATGCAGTCTCCTATCTTCTTTAGGGTGTGCTGAAAGAATTGTCTTGTCTGAGATCTTCAAGAAATAGTGAAAAAGATGTGTTGATACAATAGAAGTCTTAGCTGTCACACAAACTGCCAGAATTCAAGCAAGCTTATATTATTTAAGTGTGTTTTAAGCAATACCATGCAAATTATGTTTTCTTATGGGTAAAAGAAATTCTAGTCACATACTTAATCTTGATTTTTCATCTGTGTTTACAAGTCCATGACTCTGCCTGTGTCCTGTATTTTTATTAAGGTATTAGTTTTTAGAATGGAAGACAAAGATGCTGATTCACATCAGGGACATTTAGACAGAACAGCAAAAGAGCAATGCAAGTTTCTACCCCATATATAGAGAAAAATCAAAACTGTAAACAAAGATGATAATGATCACGCATGACTAATCACAGTGGGAAACTCTGGTAATGCAACATTTTATAGACATAATTTCATCGATTTTCTGTAATAGTTTTTTGAGAGCCCAAAAACGTTGATTCAGCCAGTGCTAACTGTTACTATTCTTAACACACTTGCTTTGTTTTGTGGTGTTTTCATTGATCAATATGCTGCTCTTCTATTAATACTTACTTTTAGTTCATTCAAGAATACACTTATTTAACTTCTTTAGTTCTATCATGGCAGGAATGACAAACATAATTCTGTATGTGTAACATTCATTTACTGTTGCTGTAGACCCTCAGTTCTGCCTCAGTGGCAAATTGTGTCTTGCTTGCTAAAAGTAACAATACTGATGGTTAGAGCCATACAAAAGAAACAGCACCAAGAAGGTGACTACTTTAGAAACAATTTTTTTATTCTCGTTTCATCACAGTATTGAATGAAAAAAAATTGATATAAGGAACAAATCTGTATTACAATAGATTTATAGGATGCAGACAAATCAGAATTATGAAACATCTCAGTCTTCATATCTACTACGCTCACGAGTCTTGAGTAAGTGCAGGCTGCAGAACTGTTACCCAAATTTCTCCCTCCCTCGACTGCATCGGGCATTCAGCACAAAAAAAATATTTCAAGCTAAGTACTTTCAGAACCATTTCCTGCTCCATGAGCTAGTCAGTTTTGTCAGAGTTGTCCCAGAATGCATCACCATACCAGTATAAACACTTAATGACTTTCTAAATTCTGTTTTTATTAGTAGTTGGACTTTATTACTCTCTAAATCATGGGGGAAATACAGCCTATCTCAATTGCCAGGATTAACTAAATTTTCTTCTCAGCATCTTTTCACTCTCTTTCAAAATTTGATAAAAAGTACATCTAAAATTCACTCGCCAGTATTTTTCTAACTCTAACTTAAATGCCTTTTCTTTGAAAAAAGTAATATATTTTTAAAATACCTCAGTTTTTGGCTCAGGTCTTATGAATTTCACTCACATCTTAAACTGTTTCATTTAAAGCTGGGAAAAAGAGAGAGAAAAAGAGAGACTTAACCTCCTTAATAGATTGTCAGCAGCACCTATTCTAAGTGCTATTTTCTGAAGAAATTAGGAAAATTAGTTCTAGGAGATGGGGACTAGTGTAAGGGACATACGTGTCGTTCTCTGTAATGGAAAGTGAATTTACAGGGGATGTAGGAAGTGCTCGGGTACCTTAAAAAATGAGGGCAATGTCAGTAAGTAGAAGAGGCAGGAAGGTGTTAACCCTATATTAGTTGCTTTGAAGTTCCCAGGGCATCAGAGTGAAAACAAACAGATGAAACCCTTTGTTCCAGAAGCAAAAAAATGGAACAAACAGCCCAGACTTGTCACATTTAATTACAGAAAACAACACTACTTGGAAAGAATAATAATTTGGCTGCTATTGAGACTGTGTTAGGGCATGTTCCACCTCTCTATAAGCACAGTTCAGTGATAGTAGTACAGTTCTACTGAACCGCTCCTGAGACAATGCCAAGGAGGCAGTTTACAGCACTCATGCAGACATTTAACATAAACTTACTCATTATGTTTGCTTAAAATAGGACTTTTAAATGCCGGATCCTGACTTACCACAAGTAGACCTCAATGCTCTTGCAAAGGTAGCTACATTTTATATTCATATACAGGCTTGACTCTTTTTTTTTGTAACTAAATGATCCTGGTATTTTGATCCCCAGGGCTGCCATTTCAAAAATTTGAGTTTAAAAATTTCATATCCTAGTCTCAGTTGAGGGGTCTGCCACAGTTTAGAACTAAAGGAAGTCTTTAAAGATGGACAGACCAAAACTCACTGGGAGAAAGAAACAGAGAGATGGGAAAAAAAATGTCCACAGGCCGTTACCACTGACTCAGGTGATTGAAACTAAAATGCTCCAAGGATGCCATTGCCAGTGAAAACCTAAAGGAAACTGGCATACTTATTTGTACAGATTTTGAACGGTCTGGTGGGTTACTTCCAAGACTTTCTGCATCTTGAAAATGCAGATGGCATAGGACTAATATAACATCACAGGCCAGCAGACACAAGGAATAGTTCTAACTCTGCCTTAGACCTGCTCTGTGTTAGTGTAATTTGCTGAACTTTGCTCTTTAACTTTACTATTTTTGAAGAAAGCCTGCAGGGTAAAGACTAAATCACAAACTAGAGATTAGGAAAAAATGCTTTACAAAGGTTTGACTGCTGCTGAGCTGTATTAAGTGCTCAGTTCTAAGATGAGATATGTTATACAACTATCAAAATGTATTTGCACACTGAAGTTTTTAAAATTCATATGAAAATTTTAGTATTCAACATAAGTCTTGCAAGAAAATATTCAGGTTAGAAATCCTCATTAATTGTAAAAAATTTTGTATTTAACTCTTGATTTACTCTCTAGAAACTATGTGCAACAACACATTAAGAATTATTAATGCTATAGAGCAAGAATAACAATAAGAATAAATAGGACTCCTTTTAGATGCATGTATGTGTGTTTACAGACAGCTGCTCCAAGTTAGCATTAAATGTGCTTCAGTATCCAGTGTTTACACATTTGTTTCTTTTCTAAAAAATGAGCTGAAATGCCAGAGATTCTTAAAACAACTTTCAGCTTCTAGGATCTCAATATTGGTTTTAAATCAGGTGTTCCGGCTTCCAGACAGGGTATGAATAACACAGTGTTTGTTCTTATCTATTTTCACTCCTTCTTGGAAGCCGATTTTTAGTACCTGGAAAACAACCCTTTTTTTCCATGCAAGGACACAAGCTGTAGCCCAAGCTGCAGCCCTAGACATTTTTCCAAGAGCCTCTCCAAATGCTTTCCTCCAGATATTGTATTTTGTTAGTAATTTCATACCAGTTCTGGGCTTGTTTTTTAAGAAGAAATGATGCATTGTGAGCAGTGCCAAATTAAGAATAAACTCTCTTCCTTGCTTTACCAGACACAAGGATCACAAGGATACCTGGTGAGAGCCATAATTCCATCCTTGGGCAGCAAGACGCTTGTGATGAAAGAGACTGGAATTCTGCATAGCCTGAGCACTTGAAAATGACCAGGAAATTTTCTCTTCTGGTCTCTTTAACAGAAGTCCACTGGCTTTCTTGTTATTCTGAATCAACCGCACATTTCCAGCTCTCACTTATATGTTTAGAATTTGAATACCTTATTCTAGTCCCTTGTTACTTTTATTTACTCATTGGGAAGAATGGAAGGAAGTAAAATTTCTACATGAAGGCTTTCAAGAGCGACTGTCAAGCCATTCCAGACTGTCAGATAAAAATTATTTCATTAAAAAATAGAAACAAGGAGCCATGAAATAAATTTCATGTAATTCTATCGGACCTGAGTAAAAGTGGATACAGAATCATATACACTGGGGTTTTTTTACACACAGCCACACCACCCAACTAAGAAATAAGCCCCATCTTCTGCAGGAACTGAGAAATACAAAATATTGAAGAAGCAAGAGTAACTATTAGGAACATATTTTCGTGACAACAAACATCTCAGGATTAAAACGGCAAATAAAAATATTATCCTACCAGAAGCACAAATACAAATGTAGTTTGTTCCATTAATGCAGTTCTTGTGAACTTCTATGAAAGAAATCTAATAAAAAACACACACCAGCTCTGTAGTGTATGAAAAATGAAATTCTTATCACTGCTTCTTTAATCAATGTGATGCCTACAAGATTCACAGTATGAGCACCTTAAAGTGCTTGTGATGAAAATATTAGCTACTTACATAATTCTTAAGAGCCCATAGATTCTTAAGAGCATTGGGCTGCTTAGAGATGCAGTAGCATGTTGGACTAAATGACCAGGAAGGAAGTGCATGTCACACAGCCTTTTCTCTTTCAGTGACAATGCCAACTTGAATAACAGATCACAAGCCAACAAAGTTAGGACACATGTCAGCACCAAAAGTTTGACAAGAAAGAATTAAGACGGCAGTTATTTGTCCAAACAAAACAAAGTCAAACAAACCAGACCGATTTCCTTATTTTTCAGAGGACAAATTCAGAAACATGTAAAATACTGGACTTGCTACCTGGTACATCAGACTTTCCAGGGAATGACTAAGGATGACGTTTGAAAAATCTAGAAATGCCTGTCGAGAATTTGCCAGTCATGCAACAATCACCTGATTTCCAGGACCGGTTCGTTGGTTTCCTCAGCAGCACTTTTTCTGACAGAATGCCAGCTTAAAAAATCCAACGCAAACAATTGAAGCCACATCTGATACGAGAACCAAAACTTGGGAGTTACTGCTTTGTTTCCAGAAGTAAATGCTGCTTGTAGAAATTTTCAACAACCGTCTGCTAGGTACAAACTAAAGCCCACAGTTTGCCATAAAACAATTTAAAATCGTCTATAATCATGGGTGATGTTTCTTTGTTCAGATACTGAATTTAGTTCAGTAAAAATTAATACGCAGCTACTTGACATAACAACAAGGTTTTATTTATTACTGATGAAGTCAGTTTTGTTTTTCATGGAGAAATGTCAGCATCATCACCAACAAGCACGCCTGCAGCTACAGGTCCGTGAGGGGAGATCCAGAGGAAACGATCAGCAGGTACGATCAGCATGGCTCCTTTCCTTCCCGGAGCCACAGCATTCCCCAGGTTAAAACTGAGGACGGCGGTTGTAAAAGGCGTGCGCTGAGCCGGAGGAGCGGGGTCCGGGTGCGTGCTGCGGATGTCCGGCCGGGCAGGG
>VZRJ01002177.1:145329-160393 GCA_013397565.1 Ptilonorhynchus violaceus | reverse complement strand
CTGAGAGCGCGCGGGAAGATGGCGGCAGGGTGGGTAGCGTCGCGCAGCAGCGGCTGGCGCGGGCTCTCCAAAACAGGCTCTCCGCCCTCCCCCTCCTGACGGCCTCCTCGCCAGGGCAGCCCTTGCCCTTACGGGAAGCTCCAGCGCTCAGGCCACCCTGGCTGCAGCTGTATCCCGTCTAGCCCTCCCCTTCCACTCTTATCTGCCGGTCCTGACAGCTGCTGAGGCCTCTTCCTTACCTACCGTATAGAGCAGAGAAGTGCTAATTGCCTCAGTTTGAAAAGGGCTGGGTGAGCTGCAAAGAAAAAAAAAGGAATCACAAAGCTCAGTTCCCGCCAGGTTCGGCTGGAAGAGGAGCTCAGGGACATGCCCAAGGTGGCCAGTTCTGCACTTCTGTGGAAACCACCAGACTGTCCCCAGTGGCCAAAGCTGTTCGCAGTCTGAGGAGGGCTCAAACTGCAAAAACCCTGAACCTCTGACCTGATTTCCTCACTTTCTTTGGTGCTTTGCAACATAATTCACACCATGAGAAGTCAGTCTGTACTCAAATTAGGTAGATCTTGTAGGCCATGTCTGATGGAAGAGTGAAAAACACACCTTCGGTTTTCCTTGTTTGCTCTCTCTGTTCAAAGGCAGGCTGAGGGAACTTACATGAACCAAATGCAAACTGGTTATTAGGCAGTAAAATTTCCTCAGACGAAAAAAAAAATCCAACCCCTCTGCAAAAAAACCCACAAACCCCAACCAAACAAAACAGAAACCCCCAAAAAACCCAAACACACACCCCCTCCCAAGCCAAAAAACACAGGTTCAGAAGTTCTCTTTTTTCACAGAATTTTTTGTAGACTTAACAACTGCAGTACATTGAGTAGACTAAATAGGAAAAAATACTAAATAAGGAACATGCACTTCACCAGAGATAAATATAGGTCCAGTGCCTATATATACAGTAACTTATCCCAGATGGTGTGGCTGAATGGAGTAACATGACATGACAATAACATCAGTGTCTTCTATCCAGTTCCTTTATAAACATTTTTTTTTTTGCTAAAACACTCATTAGGAAGTCCTTTGGCTTTCTTTTTTGCTGGCTTTTTTTCCAGAGAAATGTCCCGAAGAAGAAGAATAATTGCTCAGTAAAGCAAGTATCTCAAAGACAATTCCTAAACCTCCGTGGATGTGCCATGCTTTGGTGTTCAGTTGCTGTCCCATTGGTGAGCCAGACTGCTCTGGGAACATGATTTGCTTACGCTGGGGCTGCTGTTCTTTCCTGTGTTGCTGTTGTGAGGACAAATTGCTAAGCTGGGGTTCATGTGTCAAAAACCTTACCACCCCTACGTGTTGTACATATGTTTCTCTTTGAAGCTCAGAAAAATATTGTTAAAATGAATGTCCTTTAATTTAATGAAAAGTCTTCAAATACATCAATAAGAGAAGGAAAACAAAGGATAATGTGGACCTGTCACTAAATGAGAGGATGCAGAGAAGGCAGAGTTACTGAATGCCAGCTTTGCATCAGTCTTCATTGACAAGATCAGCCCTCAGGGGTCTCTGGTCCAGGAGACCAGGGTAGAAAAATGTTGGAAGGAAGCTTTTCCCTTGGTTGAGGACAATCCAGTTAGAGAACGTCTAGGTAAACTTGACATCCAGAAGTCTGTGGGTCCTGATGGGATACATCCATGAGTGCTGAGAGAGCTGGTGGACACCTAGCAGTGGTGCTCACAATCATCTTTGAAAGGTCTTGGCATCCAGGAGAGCTCCTGGAAGTCTGGAAATCATGGCTGCATGTCTCCTGCTGTTGTGTGATACAAGTAAAACCCACGGAAAGCAAGTGCATGAAGGTCCTGAGGTTCAACATGGAACTGCAGAGCTTTTCTAGCAACTGGAGAATACTTAACTAGAACTAAGTTTAGTAGTTTGTTCTGAATGTGCAATCTTCATATATTTTCTGTTTTCAATACTATGCAGGTATTATACTTCTTAAACTCCTAGAAATTTCTAAGTTACATGCGAATTGTCTATGCACTGAGAAATATGGAATTATGGTTAGAGAAATACTAAGGGAATAGCCTTTTTTGTATTTGCTGGTAACTGGTATAAAGTGCCTATGCATCTTCTGGAGAAGCAGATGATTATCAAAGAAGGGGAGAGACCTAAGCAACTATGGAAACACAGCTGCCATATTTCTATTAGCCATTCACACAACAAATGGGTTCTGACTTTACAGTCCTTCAGCATGGCTTGAATTTTATTACAACACACTCTCAGTTGTTACATAACTTCAGAGGTGTGACTAATATGAGTAATTTTGGGTACAGAACCATGTCGTGCTCGTTGTATTTCACTTTAAAGATTAGCAGTATTAATCCTAGGAAAACAAAGTTAGGAAATCTTCTATGCCAGGTTGAAGCAAAGATTTCATTGTCTGTCTTAAAATGTTCACTCTCTTTTGCTAAAGCCTGATCACTGGAGATGTAAGGAGAATGTAAAATATAAAGAACTGCATACATTACTAAGCTTCTCCTTGGAAGTTAGCTAATATGCTTGAAATATAGAGAGTCTGCTCTCTGCCTGACTAGAGAAAAAAGAAGGAAACTCTCTTGAGAATTGTTATTTCTATATTTTACTAGGTGCTGTTGAAATGAAGTGCAACAGTTTTAAGTGTGACTAAACTTTGTACAAAAGAGCTCATTGTACAATTTGTTAGAATTAAATATGTGACAATACCTTCCTAGAATGTCATTCATGAACATGTGAATTTCAGCTAAATTTATTTTGTGATTTTTTTACTTTCAAAAATGTTAAAGTCGATACTGGCCAGCATATTCCAGAAATCATTCAGCAAAACACTTTAAAATGCTTTTCTTTGGTAGATATTGACCCATGACTGCAGTCCAGAACAGAATTGCAGCATTTGCTGGTGGCTTGTTCTGTATTTAAGGGTAAAAGCTATTCCAATTTTATTGACTGTAGGTCTGTGTGGGTCAAGTTGACTGTGTCAGGTCATTTTAAATGGGCTGGTAAGTAGCCGTTAGATAATGTCAGGTTTCAGTTCCTGCTGTGCTAGGCAGGATGCAATCTGTTGCCTTGGGAATCACAGGGCAAAAAGCACCTCTAATTAAGATGCTGCTTTGAATCTGTTCAAAAAGCTTTTTCAGAAAGTTAGGTTTCATGTTCAGTTAGTCTGCTAACAATGTCTAGAAAATGTCTTCACTCCCTACATGCATTAGACATGCATCTGTCCATGGGGGTATATATTTCAACTGTTGTTTGATTCATACATCCCAGTTTACTTAGAAAAATCTCCACAACTAAAGGTGGTAAATACAGTGACTTTCTTGTGTGTGAGCATCTTGACAACTGTGTCACACTAAGGGGTGGGTTAGGGTTGATAGTCTGAGCTTCTGCAAGTAGAACTCTTATGGGCATTAAAGGGAAGTCATACATGGTCATGTGTTTTATATTGCATATGCATTGTTTGCATGCAAGTTTGTATGTCCATCCTCTTTTCTTCTGCAGTAGGTCCATTGCTTGCTCTTCGTTTTCATACTCTTTACCAGGAAGGCAGGCATAAAAGGAATGCATCAAACTGATAGGCCTGTGTGGAACATGGCCATTTCCTGAGGCAGCAGTAGAATCATAGAATATTCTGGGTTGGAAGGGACCCACAAGGATCATCAAGTCCAACTCTTAAGTCAGTGGCTCCTATAGGGATCAAACCCACGACCTCAGCTTTATTAGCAACATGCTTAACCAGCTGAACCAATCTCAAAGTAATATGTGTTCCCCTGAAAACCGCATGTTGTTCCCCTTGTGTTAACCACATCTTTCCAAAAACAGATCCCTCTCTCAGCTTTTGTAATGAATATACAAGCATATAAGACAAAACTGTATTTGAATGTCTGAATCTAAGAAACAAACTGCTACATTCATAATTATCAGATCCACTTAAGCCACTAAGCCCATCTTGTTAAAATCTAGTTTTCCCAGTCCTATCCATGTTTCTTTTCTCTCTAAGCTCAGGAATTTTTCTTTGCCCATTAGTGTTATGTCAGTTTGAACTCATTGCAAAACTCATTTGGAGGAAGTAAGGAAGGATAATGAAGCAGTGCTTAACTATATAAGAAGGTGTGAAAACTGCAGAGATGCCTGCTCAATCAGACAATGAGGTAATGGTCCTCAAGCTTTCTCTCTAGGACTCCAGGACGCTAGAAGCTTTATTAAGCCCATGCTGAGCATGAGCTGAGGCTCCTTCTCACCTCTGAGGACTGAAATGTAGAATTTAGTGAGGGACATGCTATGGGGTCATATTCACTTGTCATCCAGAGTTGCACCCAGCCTGACTTTGGGAAGTTTCTAGCAGTGCTCTTCTTTTACCCAGCTAAAGATATTATTGTTCTTCCTGTGCTGCTATCAGCCCTGTCTCCCTGAAAAAGTGAAAGCAACATAGCAGTTAAACTATTTTATTAAGCACCTGCTTAAGCTGGCACTAGAGTTCACCAAGCCTCTTTCAATAATTTAGCAGCAGTCCTGGCTAACCATGGCTAACCAGCTAGGAAAACTACAGGCCTGTCAGTCTGGTCTCGGTGCTGGCAAAGGTCATGAAGCAGATCATCCTGCGTCCCATCACGTGGCACATGCAGGACTACCAGGGCATCAGGCCCAGTCAGCGTGGGTTTAGGAAAGGCAGGTCATGGTAAACCAACCTGATCTCCTTCTCTGACAAGTTGACCTGTTTAGTGGATGAGAGAAATGCTGTGGATGTTTTCTGTTTAGTAAAGCCTTTGACACTCCTGTCTCCCACAGCATTCTCCTGGAGAAATTGGCTGCTTATGGCTTGCACAGGTACACTCCTCACTGGTCAAAAATGTGGCTGGATGGCCCAGTCCACCACAACTCTGTTGCCCTCCAGTTGGAGGATGGTCATGAGTAGTGTTCCGCAGGATTCAGTTTTGGCTCAGTCCTGTTTAATATCTTGCTCAATGATCTGGATGAAGGGATTGAGTGTACTCTCAGTCAGTTTGCAGATGACACCAAGTTGATCTGCTGTAGGGCAGGAAGGCTCTGCAGAGGGATCTGGATAGGCTGGATTCATGAGCAAAGGCCAATTGTATGAGTTTCAACAGGGCCAAGTGCCAGGTTCTGCCCTTGGGTCACGACAGAGCTGCAGGCTGGAGGAATGCTGCTGGAAAGCTGCCCAGCAAAAAGGACCTGGGGATGCTANTTCAGTTTTGGCTCAGTCCTGTTTAATATCTTGCTCAATGATCTGGATGAAGGGATTGAGTGTACTCTCAGTCAGTTTGCAGATGACACCAAGTTGATCTGCTGTAGGGCAGGAAGGCTCTGCAGAGGGATCTGGATAGGCTGGATTCATGAGCAAAGGCCAATTGTATGAGTTTCAACAGGGCCAAGTGCCAGGTTCTGCCCTTGGGTCACGACAGAGCTGCAGGCTGGAGGAATGCTGCTGGAAAGCTGCCCAGCAAAAAGGACCTGGGGATGCTAGTCAACAGCGGCTGAACATGAGCCAGCGTGTGCCCAGGTGGCCAAGAAGGCCAAGGGCATCCTGGCCTGTATCAGCCATAGTGTGGCCAGCAGGATCAGGGCAGTGACCATCCCCCTGTACTTGGCACTGGTGAGGCCACACCTCCCATGTCCGGTTCTGGGCCCCTCACTACAAGAAAGATGTTGAGGTGCCTGGAGCAAGTCCAGAGGAGGACAATGGAGCTGGGGAAGGGTCTGGAGCACAAGACCTATGAGGAGCAGTTGAGGGAGCTGGACTTGTTTAGCATGGAGAAAACGAGGCTCAAGGGAAACCTTACAGCTCTTTACACCTGCCTGAAAGGAGACTGTAGCGAGGTGGGGCTTGGTGTTTTCTGCCAGCTAACAAATGACATGGCAACAGGAAATGGGCTCAGGCTGCATCAGGGGAGGTTTAGCTTGGATATTAGGGAAAATTTCATCACTGAAAGGGTAGTCACGCATTGGAACAGGCTTGGAACAGGGAAATTATTGAGTCACCATCCCTGGAAGTATGTAAAAGACATGTAGATGTGGTACTTGGGGGTTTAGTGGAGAAGATGGCAGATTAAGGGTTGGACTCAATGATCTTAGAGATCTTTTCTTGATTGATTCTGTGATTCTGTAAAAGGAGTGAGATAGTGTAGTAGAATATGGTGAACAGAATGGACCTTTGGGTACCTAATTTAAAACTGCAAGGTTTCAGATGGCCTGGGCTAACAAAGACACCAGGGTACACTTACACAAAAACATTCCTTATCAGATTTTCCAAGACTGACTGTGTATTGACAAGCCAAAAGAATATATTTTAAACATGAAGACATCTGGTCTCATGTTTGAATGATATTGACCATAGTCGAATTTATGATCCTGAAAACTGGTCAAATGTGTAAAAAATAACTTTATTCTGTTATTTATCCAGTTGTAAAAAAAACCCCTTATCTCTGTCTGTAGGAGGTGTGACTCCTGTAGTTAAGAAAAAGGAAGAGATAAAACAGTCATTGATGAAGTGGGTGTTATGATCTGTCCATTATCTACTGTAACAGAGGTCTAAGTGTAAGCTTGTTTCCTGCAATGTACTTGGGCGTTATTGTATCCTTTCTTACGGAAATAAATTGGAACACTGTATGTGACTGAGCTGAGTCAAATGCGAGCCAGTGTGCAAGTGCTTCTAAGACATCTGAGTAGATAGAGGGGGATGTTTCAAGCTCTAACAAGCTTCATCTTGTAAACTGTGCTCTCCCATCATTCTCTAACCCAACAGAACTCTCCAGTTTTACACTGTTTTGTCAGGTAGAATAAAGTGATAATTGCTTCTGGTTTTACTTCGGTTTGCTGTAAGACCCAGGTATTTTAGAATTTGACAACTGTTGTTAGGAACATTAGTGAAGTGTACACTGTTTCTTTTTTTGTGAGTTTTCAAATTTAATTGCATTTCTGCTTAAGTAAAGACTCCAGTTGAATGATGTATGTGTTTACATTTGTGAATAAGCTGAAATATATTGAGGGATTGGAATTTCAAACCAATACATTGTTGGGAGGTTTACTTTGAGATAGATATCTAAAAAGCCAAAATTTGGGGCAAAATTGTTAAAAATAAACAAAATTTACAGCAGAAACCCATTATGCTGGTCATGATCTGCAGAAGCTTGTACAATTACATTGTTGATTGATGAAGCCTGGTGTAGGTCTGTAGCAACCAAAAGGTGATTCTGGGGTTGGATGGAGAAGTCCCTATCACGAAATCCACAGATCTGCCACTTCAGCTGCCCACCATACCAGAGAGAGCAAAGCATCACGTTGAATGAGCTGCTTTCCTGCAGTCCTAGGTCAAAGTGGCAGCACAGACAGCAGAGGAAGTTCAGTCTTCCATGGAGCGTGTGTCTGTATGCCCAAGACTGCTCAACCTACATTTGGTGTGGACCAAAGGAAAGCTGTTTTTCATAGTTACTGTAGCTAGCAAGTTTCTCCAAGAGTGTTTTCCTGTGCCCAATCCATACACTATTCTAATGACTCCTGGATTTCTGCTGAAAAGCTGTGCAGTTTGCCCAGCTGTGTTCCCTGCTTAACATTGCAACTCTGCTATTGTTTAAGTCCTTCATAAACAAGGCTATGCCTGTTCCTTTCTATTTCCCCCACACTACTCTTAGTCTTCTCATAAGATTTAATTTCCTTATTCTTTCGACTGCCCCTTTATCTGAGGAGAGGTAGGCTTTGAACTGCTTTTTGTAACATGAAGGAATTTGCTGCAGAAACCCTGATATCCTGGTATGGGAAACTGGACAGAACCAGCAGGATTTGAGACCTCTGCTGCCTAGCTCTTGGTAAAGCATACACTCTACTGGACTGAAATGTTCCTGCATCTTTTTACTTCTTGCTTCAACAAATGACCTTATTGAGTGCCAAAAGGGAATCAGGAAGAGATGAAATAAAACTTTCTGCATTTTTCTTTAGGAATAAATCACAGTCTTTACTGTGGTTTTAATTGACAAAACGTGGGAGATGCACCAACAATCTGTTTCAAAAGGAAACACTTCCTTACAGAAAAAAAACCCCAAACCAATCAAACAAACAAAGAAAAAAAATCACAAAAACCCCCCAAGCATGACATCTTTTAAACTCCACTGGATGCCAGTATTGTCTTATTTTGTCAGTATCATTTCACTGCATTTTGTCTTGTATCTGAATTCTTGCTATTTGCCCTTAGCAATGACACAAGTTCTTCCAAATAGTGGTTTGTCCTTTGCATCTGAAAAAGTTGTGTAACACTGAGCAGGGAGACTTTTTATGTTCACTTTACTTGCACATCTGGAGTCGTCAGGAGGTCCCCTTTTTAACCCCACTGTTTCTATGATGTCTTCTTAATAACTAACAACCTAAAGGACTGCTGATGCCTCAGCAACTGCTTTCCCTTGCTGTACACCCCAAGAGTGATGCTCCCACTCAGCAGTGGGGACTCCTGCAGCCAGAAGAGCAGAATGGTCTGGCTGGTCTCCTGCCACCTCACCAGTCAGTGTCTAAAGCAAAGTGCCTGGTTGACTGCACCCAGGCTGCTATGAGATACTTGAGAGACAGACTTACATTGCTTGCTGTTGCCTACTGTTTGCTTTTTCTTCATCCACCACAGCTTGTACTGATTCAATGCTTGTACTACATAACATTACAAAGTCTTTTTACAGTTCAACATTGATGTGGGGTTTTTTAAACACATGTGACAGAGTGACTGTAAAATGGTACCACAAATGAAGTTCCCGTGATGTGAAGTTGGTAGCATCTCTTTGGCTTGAGAATGATATTTAAAGGTTGCAGTGTCTGTATTCATTGGTTTTTTTTCCAAATGCTCTCAGTCTTTCCAGGAAAGAGATCAACTAGTTTGTTAACCAGGGGAGTGGATTCAATGAAATAGCTCTGTGTCTCACAGCTGGTCTATGTGTCATTCTTCTGGATGCTGTTTCACTGAATTCTTGCCTAACTATGTTGTTGATGTTGAACACACTGAAGTCTTGATGAAAACAGTTAAGGTAGGTAATAAAGAAAGTCCTACAGGAACTGCATACCTGCATTTGCAGTTAGTAATTAATTTAATTAGTGACAGTCAATTTAAGGGGTCAATGACACGGTTTTTTGCTTATAGACAGCAAGCTGTAACTAATGTACTCAGTGACTTCAGGAATGTGAGAAGCTTACGTATTATTTAAAAGCTCAAAACAATCTGAGTCTAGACCTAACTAAATTTCTCTTTCTTGCCAAAATTCCAAGTTGCCAGATCTTTTCTGCAGGGCAGTTTAGTATGTATGCTGTAAATATACCTAGAACACCATGAAACATGGCGTAAATAATTAAGATTGGTTTTCTTTTGGGGTATCGTGCCGTACAATGAAACGGTATGGAGCTTAATTTTTAAAAAGAATTTTGCTTTAGAACTGCAGCTTTTCTGATTCTAAGTGAAAATCATTAATTTGTTCCTCTCTTCTGCTTAATTGCTCTATTTCATAAATATTTGCAGTCTCATGCCTATGTAGAAATTTTAGCTTATTCCACTGTGATTATTGCTATTTAGAATGCAGCTATAATCTTATTTCTGGATAAAATTTAAGAAGACAGTTCCCATTGTGGATTAACTCATGCCATTATGGAAGAAAGTTCCTATATTTACAAGGAAATCAGTACACAGTACAGCAGGGTGGAGAGACAAATGCATGGTGTACTCAAGCACACTTAAGGATACTGCTCCTTTACTGTTACTGGAAAGGTGTTTATGAAGAAATCGATTGCATTTTCTTTTTTAATTTATGGTCAAACTATTTATTACTTACTATATTTTATGATTTCCACCCCACCTAAAATCCTTTTTTCAACTGTGTCTGCTATCATGGCTGCGTCACAAACATTTGCCCTCTAGATCCCACTGACGGCCTCCTGTACACAACTGAAAGGACAGAAACTGTGTTCATGTGGATTCTTGCAGGGATAGTAAAACATAGGCTTCTGAGTGTGTGAACTGAATCATTTTACTCTCCCTCAGCCACCTCTAGGGTGTAATGTCTTGTGGGACTCACACTCATGATAATTCAGTTTCTGGTGTTGTAGCAGTCTTTTGCAGCTGTCATCCTGGAAATCAGATTTGATTCTCAACACTTGCCTGCAATCTGCTGCTACTGACCTGTCACAGAATCACAGAATCCCAGAATGGGTCAGGTTGGAAGGGACCACAATGGGTCATCTGGTCCAACCTCCCTGCTCAAGCAAGGTCTCCCAGAGCACATTGCACAAAATTGCATCCAGACGGTTCTTGAATATCTCCAGTGAAGGACACTCCATGTGGGAGTCTCATCTTCCCTCAGCTCTCACAGCAGAATATTTTAATCTCTTCCCCAGAAGCAGGCCTACGTGCCAAACGTATCTTCAGTGGTGGCTCCCTGCCCAGGGGCCCATATGGCAGAACACTTGCTTTCCAAGCTGTTGCCCAGGAACACCTGCAGGAATAGCACAGCCTCTTTAAGTGGTGGTCGAGGGGCCTGGAATTGTGGCCACATGCTTGGGATGATCAGACTTGCTGTCTGCAATGCACTTGCCAATGCACGAGTGCTTCCTGTTGAAATGTGCCACCTGCTTCCTGCTCCGGCATGCCGCTGCCATGGCACGGGCTGAGATGTTATGTCAGAGGCATGACAGATAACTCGCCCAGCAGCTGCTGTCCTGTGCTGTGTGGGACGAGGAAGGGACTATCTGGGTTCATTTTCAGCTTTTATCACAGGACTGCCAGGCAAGAGGCAGCAGTGTCGAGTTGTTACAGGACAGTGATCCCTAATTCCCCAGTCATAGGCTTATGCTGAAATGTATGCAGAGAACTTATGGGTAACATTGAGAACCAGAGAGTAACACTGGCTCAACAAAGACCTAAAGACCAGCCTTAAGAGCCTAATCTGTCCACAGAAAATAATGGAACTCTAATCTAGGTGCAGAGATTGTTGTCCAAATGCAAAAGCATGAGCAGTTTCAGAACTGGGTCAGTGAGACAGGAAACAAAGATTAAAACTTTTTTTTTTTCCTCCTGCATAAGTGGAAGAATAAGAGCCCGAAAGTATATTTGCACAACTCTTAACCATGCTAAAATTCCTTTGGAGACTATGCAAATGTTACTCTTTGCATTATGACCAGAGAACAACCCAAGGTTTGAAATAGCAAACCTGTGACCATTAGGCGAGAAGATAGCAGCAACATGAGTGGCAAACACAGGCTATTCCAGTTCTTACAGAAATTTAGTGTTCTGTTTCCATGTTGGTAAACATGGCAGTGGGAACAAATTAGGTAAAAATTATGATCTGGTGAAAAGTAAGCAAATGTTGACCCTTTAAATATTGTTGTTACTGATGATCCAAACAATTTTTTTTCCTCTGGAAAACACATTCATTCTGGTTAGTTTTTAGTTTCAGTTTTTAGTAGCATTTTATTTGTTGATTTGCTTTACAAAAGAAAAGTGTGTCAACGGAAAGAAAGAATTAGGCTGTTCTTTTTATTATTATATATGGCAAGTGTGCTCTACTTTTATGTTCGACTTTTCTGTTGGATAAAGTCCCTAATGGACAGTATCTCTTCCACTTCTCTTACCTCTGTCCCTGGTATTTGTTGTAAATATGAATCTGTGTTAAACAGCAGGTTTGATTCTTTAGGTCCCTGATTATTCAGCAGTGCAAGTATTTTGCATGTCTGGATAATTTATTAATCCCAAAATTACTCAAAACTGATTTGCTTGCTCTTCCAGATGTGAAAAGTGTGTCTTAAAAGGATTTTTGTTTTGTCTCATAAAACTCACAAGCTATTCTGATTGTAAAATCAAGGTTGTCTTAGCTAAAACCTCTTTGTGCTGTAGGCTGCTTCATTTTCTGAAAATGTCTACTCCCATTGACACAGCCAATATTGCCGGTATGGGTTATTCTGTTGGTAATCCGTGGGCTCTGGAAATGTCTCATAATAATTTTCATTTCTTTCATCTCTTCTCTGCAATTTATGCTGTACAATTTCCTGTTTTCCTAGTATTTCAAAAATACCCTTGAAGCTGGCCTTCAAATGATAAAAAGTAAGAAATTCAGACTTAGAGAGAAACTTGCAGTTAATTTGCTTTCTTGCAACTAAGGGCCAAAGAGCAACAGGACTTCGTTGGAAGACCAGATGGGAAAGCTCTTGGCTTGCCTCATTACCTCTTTCTCAGCAATCCCTGCATTTGCAGAGAATCAAGACACTGAAAAGTACTCATAGCGTACAGCGTATCGGGGCCAATATATTGGGAAGAAGATTGTTCCATCCTTATACCCATGACATGATTCATGTGACTGAAGCATTGGTGAAGTTTCCTCTGTGTTCTTCCCTGGTGGACCACAGATTTGGAAGACTGCTTTGATTAACGGTTTGGTCCAATGCTCTGAGATAATACTCCAAGTTTAAACTTTGCTTGGGAACAAGGAGGTGTTAGGAAGCCCACTTCAGGGTACTGGAGAAGAGAGAAGAACTAGACCTGTTCCCAGAGGGAAGTTTATTTGGCCTCAGCCTTAGCACGGGCCAAAGCATGAAAACAGGATGAAAGGAGAAATTGCGAAAGGAGAAATTTTAAGTCCTATCCATGTTAAAAAACA
Source organism: Ptilonorhynchus violaceus (assembly GCA_013397565.1). NCBI lineage: Eukaryota > Metazoa > Chordata > Aves > Passeriformes > Ptilonorhynchidae > Ptilonorhynchus > Ptilonorhynchus violaceus. The sequence goes on along the minus strand of VZRJ01002177.1, from coordinate 147,743 downwards.
GAAATCAATCTTGGAATACCACTGCTGTGACCTTGAGAATGAAGTTAACTTTTATAGAATGGAGGCTTTAGAACTAGGGGAAGCTTTGTCACAGGAAGTCTAGTGGGCTTATCCATGCCATAATACTATTCCTTCAGCCAAAACTAATCCTTCTGTCCTCAACAGACTCTTAACAACCGCAACTGCACCTGGAGCTGTGGAAGATGTTGAGGGGGTTTCTCATGGCTCTGACCCTGCTATTGAGACCAGAGAAGAAAGGAAGATGCTTTGAATACCAAGGCTACAGCAGCCAAACATCTGTGTGTATGTCCAGAGTGAGAGAGTCTGTTGGAAAATAATAGCAGAAGAGAGGCAAAACTAATTTTCTAAGTTTTGGAGTGGAATACTAGGGCTAGAGATTCAGCTTTACATAAAAAATACCTTTGCAAGATGACAAGGAATAAAGAGATTTGAAGGGTATAGGACTTTGACTTGTCAGGAGAAAAAAATGGAACTGATCTAAGGAGAAAAGATAAATCTGAATATGTGAAAGTAGAATTGAAGACTCAAGTAGAGACACCACAGCATGTTGTGCAAACTGCTGTTCTCTTGCTCTTGAATTGCATTTAAGAGAGAGATGCGTGATAAGGCATCTAACACTTTTCATTTCCTAGACTTTTAGAGGACAGGACCTTGTGAGAATAACAATTTGTAGGAGTCCCAGTCCTGCTCTCTTGATCCTGCCTTTCTCCATATATGTTCTTCTCATAAAGTTCCTTGTGATGACCTGGGTTTGGGTAGATGACACCTCCAGGATATCATCACTAGATGAGAAATTGCTTCTCTGTGTTCCTCTTCCCTTAAGACACTCATCAACGTGTGGAAAAAGTCTTGGATGGATTAAATAGTACATTACATTTGCAACCCACAGACCTGTCAACAGTTTATCTTGGAGTCACAAAGACCTTCCCTCATCTTACAGTATGGAACATATGCATCCTATTTTGCATGAACTCCTAGTACTTTATATCTTGGGCAATCATATGAAAACCTGGTCTCTTTTTCTCTTTTTCTCTTTTTAGGGAAAATAAAGTCCAGAGAACAAGGAGTAAAGAATTTTCATACTTCTGGTGGCTTAGAGTGATATGTGTTGCAGAAACCATAGACTCAAACATACACTTATTAAGCACAAATCATTCTGCTTAATAGGTTTTATGTTGATTGGGAGTCAGATACCATGGGGTGGTGCTTGACACTTGTGCTGATGACTACAGAGAGAAATACTTGCAACAAATACCATGCAAGATAACTTTGGAAGAATATACAATTAAAGCTTGTGAGGTGAGACCTAGAGAATTACTGTTTGACTTTACTAAAACTTACTGTCTGGATTCTTATTCTGCTGCTACACTGCCTGTCAGCTGATTTTCCTTTATCCTATACCTTATGTCCATGACTAAATGTGGGATGGAGTCCCTTGTGGATGACTCCCCATAACAAGTTATTTTTGGATCCCATTTCTTAAACTTTGTGATTTTCTCACCAGCTTCTAGCGATCCTGCTTTCTGAACATTGGAGGCAAAGCCATGTCATTTAACTCACATCCATGTGACAATGCTGGGTTTCTCCTGTCTCAGCTGGGGAGTGACAGAGTACAAGGTGTCAAAGACATTCTTCCATCATTCTGTTGTCTGTGTAGTTTTTCTTTCTTGTGCTGATGTGTGGTAGGCTGGGAGGAAATACTCTTTGTGAGACAAAGGGATATTCCAAGTGTGGAAAAAGTAGGCAGACATAAATGGATGTAAAACAGCATGCAATTTTGAGTTTAAGGATCGGAGATAGCAAGGAACCCACCGTAACCTGCACTGAATCAGTCTATTCACCAATCTCTGGAGCCATGGTTCCGCCAAAGCGTTGCAAAGTTTCTGAAGATTTTCTCAGATTCTTTTGCTTAACATTATCTTTTTTCCTCCCTTAGAGCATCTTAAGCTGGAAGTATCACTAGAAAAGCTAAGTTATATTTATCATTTTCCTAAAAGTCCAAAGTTTTGGCTGACAGCTGAAGAATTGCCTTGTCTTTCCTTTTCCATCGTTCCGTGTTTGGGAACTGGGGTAAAGAGTTGCACATGAAGAGTTACCCATGTAAGTAGTGAATGGTTACTAGGACTGGGCCCAGTGTTGAAAATTAGCAGGGAAGGGATCTATAAATGGATGTCTTGGGGTGACTTTATGATGCTATATATCCCAGTCGCCTGCTTAATGCAAAAATATTAACTCTATGTCTTTAAGCTGGCTCAAGAAGCCAGGCACTGTGTTTTGGTTTTCTTTGAAGGTGTTTACATTCCTGGTTCTTATCACTAGCTTTGTTGTGGTTCTCAGGAGAGAACTCTTGGCAGTTGTTTTCTATAGCTGAAGGCGAAGGGAACACTTTTTTT
>VZRJ01002177.1:130853-145075 GCA_013397565.1 Ptilonorhynchus violaceus | reverse complement strand
TTGTTAAATAAACAGGTTTTTTTTTCACTTTCCTCCAAGAAATTCTTACTGGGGGGAGGAAGGGAGCTTTAGAACCCTTATCTTTTGCAGAGGAGACTCTTTGAGACTTCCTCCTAAATTTGTCCAAACCGTGACAATGGATATACTTTTTCAGTGAATTAATCTGCAATAATCTGACACTCCTTTAGCAGCTCTCTCTGAAACAGTGTAGTACAGGCCTGGTCAACCCATGTCCTCTTGAGGGTATGTAGCACATCAGCTGTTTCTCCTTTCAATGCAGAAAGAATCAGTGCTGTCCTGCCTTTAAAGACAATAGTGGAGAGGAAGACTTCACACTGTGGCCTGTGGGTGCTGTCAGAGAAGGGGTGAAATCCCTGGCTCTTCAAACTTTTTGTCAAGTGTACTGATGGCTCACATACACCCTGTTGTAGCCTCCAGTCACAAGTGACCTAAAAAGACCTGAAAATGTTTCTTTCGATAATGGTGATTGGAATGATCCTGTGCTGCCAAAATGTTATGTGGTAAAATTTTAACCTGCAGGATCTTGATTTCTAGCAGGCATGGCTGTTACACAGTAGGGTGCTGTTAGGCTGCAGAAAATGCTGTTGTCATCTCTCATGTGTTAGTGTTCCTGAAAAGGATGAAACAGGAGAAGGGCTATTCGAAGTGTATAGGAGAAATTGGAGCACTTCCTGTTGAATGTGGAGGACAAAGTATTCCAGCTTTTCCTCTATCTGGTTATAAACCTCTCTGTGTTGATACTGATGTCAACTGAATGCCAATGAGTGGGGCTGCTGGAGCCAAAAGCACAGCATATGAATGCTTGCATGCTGTCTGACCAGCAGAGGACTCTTCACCTTAAAGATGTGGTGTGTTTTCTATGCTGAAGGTATTAGTACGTTTGAGCCATATTAATAGTCCTGAGGAAGGGAAGTCTACAGAAAAGACAAGTCTTTATAATTTGCATCAGCATCATTCTAAAATTAAAAGCTCACAAATTTGCCGCTTGATTCCACAGCAAGATACTTCTCCTGGAATTTGCAATGTGACTCACTGGTGACTTACCAACTCTCAAGGCTGAAGTCAAATTAGTTGAAAAGTTTCTTCAATCATAAAAGGCTTCAATGGAAACTCGCTACTTACAGCAGTGATGAATTTGTAGCAAGTGGCTAATCTGAACTCGTAATGAAGTTTACTCTATAAAATGTGTATATGATTTCCTAGGAAAAGAATTTGATTATAAGCTAACTTTCTCTAAATGTGAATTAGTATTGTGTGACCTATAAGGAGCAGCTAAAGGCTCTGGCTTTGCCTGGTTTGGAAAAAAAAGGGGGCTGATTGGTGACCTCATTGCTCTCTTCTGCTTCCTGAGGAGAGGGAGAGAGAGGTGCTGAGCTCTTTTCCCTGGTACCCGGTGACAGAATGCATAGAAATGGTTCAAAGCTTTACCATAGACTTGATATTAGGAAACATTTCTCTTCTGAGAGTGTCATGAAATACTGTAATAGGCTTCCTAGAGAGGTGCTTGATGCCTCAGGCGTGTCAGTGTTTAAGAGACATTTGGACAACACCCTCTGAAGGTTTTTGTCATCCCTGAAAGGGTCAGGAAGTTGGACTGGATGATTGTTGTCATGTCTCTTCCAACTGCAACTATTCTATTCTACTGTATTGTATTCCATTTCATTCCATTCTATTATAGTATTTTGCTAAAAATAATTTAATTGCTTTTCTAGATGTCTTTCACTTGCTTTTTGATATTTGATATGGCTCTGAATGACAGCGTTTCTCATTCCTTGAGGCCAGTGGTAAATTTCCTACTGATTCATTGTAGAATAGTAATAGTTATGCTGTGGTTAATGTAATGCAGTAAATAATTTTCAAAATTGATCAATATGAAAAGAAATATCAAACATGGTGGTTTTTATTGGAATTATCACCTCTGTGGTAAGTTCTTCCTGACTGCTGTAGTTATGGATTGTCCTGTTTCCAGAAGCTGCGAAGCTGTAAAGTCCTCTGCATTTTACTTCATCTTTATATATCTACTGTTAGAATTCAGAATATTCTCCCTGGTATAAACATTTTAATACTTTTTGAAAAATTTGCCTTGCAAAGCTTTGAACAGATCCTTTTAGAGTTCTCAGTGACTGCTAGTCTAACATTGTTCTGACTGTTGAGGAAGTGTAACCCAGTTAAGAAATGAGTTTTCCAAATCTGCTCTGGCTAATGCAATACCATAAGTTTTGTATTGAACTTTTCCCTACCACTCAGACAAAGATCCTCTTTTAGCACAAATGCTTGAAAATACCAGCAAACACTGCTCTCCTTGTTGTCCAAACAACAAGATATTATGCAATTTTAAATAGGATGGATTATTTCCCTTCTGCGGAAAGAAACAGCAATTTTGCTGCTTACTGAAAATTAATTTTCAATTATGGGATAAATATGGAGAACAGATACTTACTACTGAGTCTTCGCCCTAATAAAACTGATAAAACTCTCATTGGCTTAGTAAGATCAGGTTTTTTTTCTCAACAAGGTTATTCTGAGAGTTTATGCAAGTGAGAAAGCCTGTCTTATTACCTGATAGAGTCATTCTTAATCAGAGCCAGCTGACAACTTTTCAGCCTTGGGAACAAACCTTTGCTAGCTATAGATGAGAAACATGATTATTTTTTGCCTCAGGGAGAAATAAAAGTATAAGAAAAGTCAGGACATAAACAGGAAGCGGGCAGATGTCTGGAGGGTAAGGCTTACCACTTTTCTAGGTTTTAGGGGCTGCAAGAGATGACAGAATGCAGAATTCACCCCCTGTCTCAGCAGGGTGCAGAATTCACCCCCAGGTCTCTGATATCATCATATCATAGAGTAGAACCAGAGCCCCTTTGAATTTTCTAGCAGTCTTAACATGAACCTTGCTGTGTCTGTGTTTAAAACTACCACTCCTGGACCAATTCAGAAGATTATGAAAGTAAAACGCTCTATTGAAGTCAATAATGCTACCTTCGCTTACTCTAGATGAAAATTTTACTTGATGTGCATGTGTTTGGTCCCAACATTATTACATGATATATAAAGTTATCCTTGAAATTTAAGATTACCTAAATAGATGACAGCTCTGTCTCCCCTCCAGTAGAACTGACTGTATTAAAGTGGAAATAAAAAACTACTGTTTGGCTTTGTTGCAGAGTTTCGAGTCATGACGGTGCTTGTAAAATCTAGGCATTTATCCTGTGGCATGAAGAATAATTGTTTGTTGGTACCTGCAGTACATAATTATAGACCAATGTTTGATCCTTGATATACAAAGAAAAATAACTTTTGTCAACAGCAGAAATAATCTTAAGGCAGTACTATGGTTGCAAGAGGGAAGCACAGCTGCCTAGTATCATCTAATCCCTACTGTTAAAGGCAGAGGTGTTTTCCTGTTGATACTATTAGGTGTTATAGGTCAGACCCTCACAGAGATGCACAGAAACAAACAGAATTGTCCAAATAAGCCACAATCATTAAAAGAAGCAGGCATGTCTGGGCTCTTCTGGAAATATGTCTGAACAACCCACCACAACAAAGAGACAAAATGGTTTGAGCAGTGCTTCAATCCACTGAAGTAAAATATTTCAAGTGTGGTTCAGAAAGTGCCACATGGCTTAAGTGGTAATGCACTTAGGATCTAGATTGGGGGGTTTTTATCATATGCCTTTACTCAAGGTACTTAATTTATTCAACCTGTATCCAGTACTAAGACAGATTTAAAAGGCTTTCACTTTACTTCATAATCCATTTTCTGCTGACTCATCCAGAAACCAGCCTGAGGTGATGTTATAAAAATAATTTATTTGTTCTGAATTTGGATTTTGCAGAAATCACATTCTTCTTCATGCTTCTCTTCATGGATGTAGATAGGGAATATTCATAGATGGCTCTAGAGAAATGTCCAACATGTTTACTTACAAATTAGCTGTTTGTGAACCAAAGCAGAATTTTTAGAAGGGATTGAATCTAAATTTATTTGAGAAGAGTCTGGATCTAGTGAAAGAAGAGAGAAGAGAGAACTGAAATTGGAGAAGAAAGGGGAACAAAGCATGGACAAATGTGTAGAGTCTTTACATCTCTGAGGCAGGATCAGTCCCAACACTTCTGTGCTTTCGTGTAGTTTTCTGTCTTTTCACCATGCTCCTGAGAAGAGGGCCATATAATTACAGAAGAAAATTAATACTAGAAAACTCTGGAGATCTTTGTTTATAGTAATGACTTTATGCAGCATTCAACAGCAGCCTTTTCTATGAGAACAGGGAAAATGCAGATTTTTTTCCTCCTTTAGGAGTACTTTATCAGTGCAGATGTTTTTAGTACCCTTCACACTGGTAGCAAACATTATTTATTATGAAGAGTACTTGTTTTCCTTCAGTGTAGAAAATATCCATCTGACCTTTAAAAACACCAAATTTAATGTAGGCAAGGGCAAACAATTTGATAGAATGGGGCAATGTTTGTATGTCTTTGGTCCTTGATATTAAAATATTACTTCAAATTGGGAGGAATACTGACTTTTTTTTTCTGAAAACATCCTCCTTGTTCAGAAAAATAGCCTTGATACTTAGTTTTCCAGGTCTATATACACTAAAGTGTTTCTGTAAAGTCATGTAGCAACTTCCTAAGTGAATCAGAGTTACTCTGAAGTGACAAAGAGAAATTAATTTCTGGTGGTACTGCATAGGAATGTACTGACTAGCAGTTCTCTGCACACTGAGGCACCCCTTCTGCTTTGTTCTGAATATCGTTATTTTCCTCCTTTCGAGGAGCCCCTTTTGTCATAATTTAAAATGGCTATTTGGTGAATGATGTCATAGTAAATATCTCTTAGCCGTTTAGCCTGTTGCTTATCTACCTTTGAATAAAGCTGACTGGGATGTGGAGAGTAGTCTTCAGTACTTCTATAACTGTGGCTGCAGTCCTTCAATGGAAGAGAATGATTTGAATAAATCAGCATCGATAAAAAGTAAGGATACCTGATTCAGTGCTGAAGATCATGTTCTCTTGCTAATCAGATTAATTTCCACTTCCTTTAATCACAGAATCATAGAATGCTTTGGGTTGGCAAGGACCTTAAAGATCATCTAGTTCCAAACCCTCTGGCCATGGGCAGGGATGCCACCCACTAGATCAGGTTCAACCTGGACTTTAAAATTGTTCAATTCTATATAAGAATGTCGTAAGGGAAAGCTCTTTGACTTACTGAATGCTGACTTCAAAATACAAAAACAGAAGAAAAACACCACTCCCAAAATACTGATATTCAGAGGACAATATAACCACTAACCTGTAGGACTGGAAGTAGTCAGGTGAAACTTGTTCACCATTTCCTGTTCTTCTGTTTCATGTTCAAGGACTTATATCCATATAGCTTTAGTTGAATATTCTGTTGCTGTTAAGTTTTTTAGGTGAATTAAGAGGATCCAAGATTACGCTTTCTACTGTATCAGACAGAGTATGTCATCTGGGACACTGAAACATCAGCACTGTATAGAATGTCATGGAAGTCTGATCCTCCAAGTAATTTGATCACAAGAGAATGTCTATTAAAAACATTAAACTCTGTTTTGCTTTGTTATTTAATCTTACTGCTTTCATAATGTGCTCTTGATTAACCAGTATTTATTGCCATTCAGGAGTATGTTTGCGTCTAGATATATCACTTTAGTATTGAGGAGAGGGCAATTTTGTTGTTTTCGTGCTGCAATATTTGGGAGACACTGTTTACTCTTAGGAACCCAATTTCTCTTTCAGAACTCAGTTTTCATATTCTACATGCACTTTCTCTGTTTCATCCAAGGACTGTGGCTATTTAACTATTTCCCTAGACCTTGTTAAAGAGGCCTGCTATCAAGTGATGTAAACAAAAATCACTTTTCCATGTTATTCAGAGAGTGAAGCTAGAGTATTTCAAGTACTTCTTCCTTCTCTCATTTCCAGGAACAGTCACAGCAACCTAGACTTTCTTTGCTCTGGGCTGGTGTTCTTTCTACCAGATATGGGAATTTTGCTTACACCACTCTCAGTTGCATAGGTGTCCAGTATGTCTAGAACACATACAGGGCAACATCTTGAAAAATTGTTAGGACTGAAGAGCTTTATAATAATTTATTTCTTGAAGTCAGATTTGAGAGAAACTTCCCAGAATAGGATTATACTAAGGAGAAAGTATGTCCATGTTTTAAGCAGACAGAGACTACTCCCAAACACTGATTTACAAAGAATAAAACCCAGGGTCCTTATTTCTCTATTTTCTTTGTTTCCAAGACTGATTAGCAAGATAATTTTCTTCTGATGTTTGTAACTTTTTAACCTTTCTACAAAAAATAGGATACAGTGTTTGCATAGCACTTCTGACTTGGAAACACCTGGTTTTCATTTGCAAATGACATGAGAAACTCTGATCCTGTGTTTAATTTCAAATGAAATCTGTGTGGCTGTAATGCAGAGCAGCACTGTTCTGGGTTCTGGTTACGAGGAGCACCTCTAATTGAATTGATGAACACACTCCCCTTTCTTCCTCTCCCTGCCAACTCCCCCTAGTTCAAAGTTAGAATAGGAATAAAGAGTTGGAATGAAATAAAATGAAATGAAATAAAGACAAGAACCTCTTCCAAACACCATGCTCTAAAGTTTCTGGATAAAAAAAACCTTATAGCTTGAGCTGGTGCTATGATACAGGTCAACCAGCTATGAACTCCACTGTGGAGAAAAAAAAATAGGAAAAAAGTGGGAAAGGTGCACTAGAAAGTTCACAAATGGAAATGTTGGGGAGTGTAAAATGAATGGATCTTCAGCTGCTTGGATAAACCCTGTACATTAGATTATTGTAGAAGAGGGAACTGCAAAGGAAGGAGGCAATCCTTTTACTTTGTCTTCATTTTGAAGATAGTGCAAGTTTTGAATATTCTCTTTGAGACTATTCACATGGAAAGCTGCCTTTCCTCTAGTTGCTACCTTCAGATTGAGTTAGCCACCTTCTTGGGGATTTAACTGTCTCTGATTGTAACTTGCCCATCTATACGTAGATAAAATCATCTAAATTCTGACTTCTTTACTGCCTTCCCGCAATTTCCTGTTACTGATAAGATGACAACTACACGGTTCCTGGAAAGGAATAGTAATGCAATTTACTTTTTGCAAATGAGGATTTGCAGTGTAAACTCACAGAAAAAACTAAAATACACACAGGTAAATGTAATGACAGTAGGAATATCTTGAAGCTGTTGAATAATTTCTAGCCTGTATGAGAATGTGGTCTTGTTGAAGTTGCAGAATTTGTTTCTACTGACAAAACCAATGTTGCCATTGTCCTTCCCTTAGACTGACAGACAAACTGAAAGAGAAATTTTGCTGTGTCCAAACATGCTGAACAAAATCTGGACAAGGGCATTCCCTGAAACTTTTGACCAATGTGTTGTTAAGTCTCTCAGAAACAAAAGAATTAGGTGTATTTAGACCCACCCAGCACTTCACTGGGTGAGGTGAAAACTCCACGGTTTCACACCACACAAGGTAACCTCCAAGTAAGCTCCACTTTCGGTTATTTTTTCAACCTGAGGTTTGTGTCCTAAGGTCAGCAACAGCCCTTGTAGCTGCAGGTTGGCCAAGCTGTGCACTGTGCAAATAATACAAAAATTCTGGTGATGAAAAATCAGGAAGTGAAATAGTTTGCTGGATGTGAGTCCTCTTGATTTCTAATCACTCTCATTGCTATCTGCATTAATGGGGTGGAAATTAGGTGAAAATGTTTCTTCCCATACTATACAGGGGCCAAAGCAATGGCTCTTTCCCACAGTTCGTCTGTGTGGTTGGTGATGTGCTGCCACAGCATCTCTGTGGCTCTTGGTGTTATATCTCCATATTCACAGATGTAGAACAGACATAATTCTATTGTCTGGTCATTTATAAATGTATTGGACACAGTTCTGGAAATGTACAGGCAGGATGAGCTCTGGGCTTGCTGAGATAGCCTAACAGATGTCTTCCATCTTTCATTCTCTTTAATAATTAATTTCTCATTTTGTTTAATTTGCAGCCATTAGTGGCTCTTAGCTGATAAAAATATCAAATACTTTTCATGTGAAAGCTTACTGAAGCAATCCGCAAACAACTGTATATTCATCCAGACTTCAAGGATGGTGAAGGGTCTGGAGGGGAAGCCTGATGAGGAGCATCTGAGGTCACTTGGTCTGTTCAGCCTGGAGAAGAGACTGAGAGGAGACCTCATTGTGTTCTTCAACAACTTCATGAGGGGACGTGGGAAGGGCAGGTACAGATCTCCTCACTCTTGTGACCAGTGACAGGACTCAAGCAATTGACATGAAGCTGAGTTGGGGGAGGTTTAAGTTGGATTGGAAAAGAGGGTGATTGGGCACTGGAACAGGTTGGCCAGGGAAGTGGTCACAGCCAAGCCTGACAGAGTTCAAGAAGTGTTTGGACAATGCTCTCAGGCATATGCTGTGATTCTTGGGGTGTCCTGCAAAGAGCCAGGAGTTGGATTCAGTGATCCTTTCTGGTTCCCTTCATCCGTCCATCTACATGGAAGTACACTGAGTACTGCTATTTAGCACATAAAACAACTTCAGGCTGCTCTCTTATTACCTTTTCTGAGGTTACAGGAGGTGTTTGAAGGGCAAATCAGTCAGGGGGTGAGGTGAAGTCTTGTCTATGCTGCTTTTCTCTGTTCTCATTACTTTCTTACCTTCTTGTGTCAGAGAACGGGCTATTTCCATTCAACCACTCATTTTGCCTTCAAACAAAGCATGAAATTAGAAGACTTTTGACCTGTATAATCAAAAATAAATAAGTTTGTACCTAAAAGAAAGTAAATTATAGGCTTTACATGATCTGCTTCTGGGGGAAGGAAAGAAAGTTGCAGTGTTTGAGAAAACATTTTAGTAGGTGAGCATAGAAATTCCCCTCTACCCTGTCAGAGCAAAATGTCTTCAATGTTTAAATGTGATTTGTTTCTGTAATGTGACCAAGCGATTAAACTTGTTAGGGATCATGGCAGATGGCAGGTGTCTTATGAATTTGAGCAAATGTTATCTACTTAGAAGTCATAAAAAAAAAATTGCAAACTCTAGCTCTTAGCTGCATAGGCAAGCAAGAATTTTAATACATAAAAATACTATAAAGCTTCTTGTGCATACTTAAACCCTCCCTTTAAGCACTGGGGCTTGGTGTAAGAGGCCTTCTGAGGGAAAGCAGATTTCTGAAAGGCAAGAGGGGCTACTCTTCAGTAAAACTGTGGTTTTATAGACATTCCCAAAATCACATAATGAGAAGCGGTTTGTTTTTCTGTAACTCAGTTATTTTCCTTTCATGCTAAGAAGTTCCAGATACCTGCAATGAGATGATCTTTTCTTTTGCTTAGCCTCTGTTTCAGATTGCATATGAAATGTTCTCTAAACTCTTTTAAGATTTGTTCCCAATTTTAAGCCCCTTTGCTCTGACACCAGACACCATGATCTGCTCTCCAGCCTAAGGCTGAATACAGTGGTGGTGGCTGCGTGGGTGGAGCCACAAAATATCCAGCAGACTTCCCTGTGTGTGTGCTAGACCACCCACATGCAGATTAATGCATGAGCAGTTCTTCGAACTGCAAGAAACAGCTCCTTGTAGGACTTTCAGAGCTGCAATGCACCAACATGCAAACATGCTCAAGGGCAAAATATGTGACTAGCACCCCGTCAAAGACACACAGATGCACATCCTGAAACACTTCCATGTGAAACATCTTTCTCCAAGAGCTTCAGCACTGAGGCAAGTAAGTGCTGACATCCACTCAACAAAGGGTTCGTCTACTGGATATCCCTGCGGAATGGCCACAAAAAACATGCATGCAAATGCACACATGCAATAGGTCCCTTAGGCAGGGACCAGCTTGCAGTCAGATTGCAGGCCCCATCCAGGTGTACATGTTGATAGTTGTTCTTTTTTTGGGGATGTCATGGTTTAACCCCAGCCAACAACTGAGTACCACACAGCCACTTGCTCACTCTGGCACCAGCGGGATGGTGGAATCAAAAAAGTGAGAAAACTTGTGGGTTGAACTAAAAGACAGTTTAATAGGGAAAGCAGAAGCTGTGCACAAAAGCAAAGTAAAACAAATAAAAGCAGAAGCTGTGCACAAAAGCAAAGTAAAACAAATAATTAATTCACTGCTTCCAATGAGTAGATGGGTGTTCAGCCATCTCCAGGAGAGGAGGGCCTCATCACACAAACAGTGATTTGGGCAGACAAACACCATCACTCCAAACATGCTCCCCGTCCTTCTTCTGCCCCCAGCTTTATATGCTGAGCATGACACCATGCAGTACGGGATATCTCTTGAGTCCGTTGGGGTCAGCAGGCCCAGCTGGTTCCCTCCCAACTTCTTGTTGGGATACAACAAGCCTCCTCAGCCTACTTGCTGGCAGGATGATAAAAGAAGCAGAAAAGGCCTTGGCTCTGTGTAAGTGCTGCTCAGCAATAACAAAAACATCCCCATATTATCAACGCTGTTTTCAGCACAAATCCAAAACATAGTCCCATACCAGCTACTGTGGAGAAAATTAACTCTATCACAGCTAAAACCAACACTGGGCTAGCTATTCCTGAAGTGAAAGCTATTGCTGAAGTGATACGACTGCAGACTATGTCCTGAGTCTGCCCCATCTCCCTTTAAACTGGCTGCATTGCCATACCAGAGCCACCGTCTCTATAGCATCTCTTTTGATTGAGCTCTGCTTTCCACCACACAGGTGTTTCCCTACTGAATCCAAAGATGCTTACAATTTTCAGTTTCCCATCTTTTGAAACATGTCATGCCATTAGTCTGATCTTGGATGCATTGTGTGTGTGTTTGGTGCCACCACCTGAACATACAACCTCACAGGTAAACAAGAAATTGGCAAAACAGAAAGTCCTATCCATTTTCCTTGGAAACAGTCAGGAGACATATTTTGATCTCTACATGCCAAGTGAAGTCAGTCAAAGAAGGTGTATAAACAATTTAATATCTAAATGCAACTTCTTGGAAAACAGAGGAATCTGGGCAAGGCTGGCTGGGCCTCACTAGGAAACACACAATGCAGCCAGTGTGTATTTCCAGGAATGCTGGAAACTAGATCTCAATGCCTTGCTGTTTGCCTGCATCTCTCTTGGTGACCCCGTGCAAACACTTGCAGCACTGCGTGGCCATGAACTTGGCACTGCTGTATGTTATAGGAAATTTACAAGGCATGGAGAAGGAAGAAAGAATATTAAGAGTTGGCTGCTCAGTTTGCCTTTATCGTGGGGACAGTGGGTATTTTCACTATAGGTAGAATGAGTTGCATCTGGCTCCTTCACAATACAATGTCTTGTCTTTTATTCTTTCTTTTTTTTTTCTTTAATGAAAGCTTAGACTTTACAAAGGCTGGGTGAGATATGGAGCCTTTGAACATCAGAGAGAGCGACACCATCCTTACAAGAGCAGACCATCACTATTCTTTCTCTACTCTGAGAATTCATTTGCTAATAGCCCATAAATAAACATGCTTTCCACTAGCTCGGCTTCCAAGTAAATCATCAGGAACCAGTTAGTCATTGTATCCCAAATCATCTGCTCAGAAAGAAAAGTGCCTTATTCATAGATGCCCAGTTTCAATGCCAAAGGTAATGAAATAAAGTTAAGAAGTTCTAATTGAAGTCAGATTTATCACTAAGTAGTCAGAGCACTAACTTTGTGATATGAAAAATTATGCCTTTTTCTAGAAAAGACAGCAAAATATGCCTCACTATTATTTGTTTTCACCCGTATAGATGAAGGATGGAGAACTGCTCATTACAGTTACAGGTCCATTAGTAAGCATTTTCCTTGCTTTTGTACTTTCTTTTTTTTTTTCATAAGGAAATGTGGAAACAGGCAGAGGTTTTCTGGTTTTAGGCCTATTTCTCCCTCAAGAGGTTGACCCTGAACAAGCTGTGATAAGCTGAATGCCCAGATTCACCGAGGTTTGCATGGCATCTGGCTGCTATTGGTCTCGGGATACCAGCTCAGAGGCTTCCCTCTAAAAATATGCAGTCCTCTACTTTGGTCTGTGTTTTGAACACTTTTTGAATACTTGCTAAAAACTGGCAAATAACCCGAGTAGCAGAAAATAATCTGCTAGAGTTCTTGTTTTTTCCATTTTGAGCTAATTCCTGTAATTATTAAACCAGACAGTCCTCATAGATGGTTTTTAAATGTTAAGTGATATAAACAGTGGGTGATGGGACTTTCTTTTTGTATAGCAGATTCTTCAAAAACTGAATTATCTCTTGATTAATATCAGACTAATATATACCATTAGTACTGATGTGTAATGCTACACGAGAAAATAATTGAACAAAAGTCTCAAATCTTATTTAGTCTCTGGACCAGAAAAGTACTTAGGTATGTGCTTAGTTATCAGTGATTATGGTGCTTGAAACTGATGTGTCTCAATAGAAAATCATACCTTTGATAAAATTGGAGTAGCCACTGTTGAGTGAGGAAATATTTTCTATCTCGCTTTTTTATCTTTTTTCCAAATTTTTTTTTGTTGGGATTTTTGGTTTTTTGGGTTTTTTTTAAGGAATACAGATGTCTCCAGGCAATAAAATTTGGTTTTAAAAATGTTGGTCTTCAGTACTATATTTCTGAACCACATTATTCCCACCTAGCTTGCAGATGCTGTTGATCTCATCTTCATACCTTCAATGTTAATCACGTTCAAGTAATTTGATCTGGAATTCTGCAGTCTGATGAACTGTGAATTGCTTTTTCTTTAATGGTTTGGTTTAGACTTTAAATATTAACCATGATCTGCATGGATTACCAAATATTTAACCACAAAGCACTAAAATACTCCATTCCCTTATTTCTCAAGCAGCACATACCTACAAAGCCTGTGTAATTCTGCTGAGCATACAGAGATTATCATGAAGTGGAACACTGGATATTTAGTGATTCTTCTTCTGATGCCATATCTCTGTAAATAAGCCATAGTATCTCTAGTCAAGGAAGATGTTGTATGTTGCCCAGGCAAATGGATCACCATGGAGAGAGGTATTTAGTACCTGAGGGAATTAGCTGTACTGAAGGTGATTTATGATGACCTGGACAATGAGCAGTTATACAAACATCCATATGAAGTCTTGTGAACACTACCTATGAGGGGTACATTTGAACAGAGTGGACCATTCTCCTACACAAACTCATTGGCAGTAATGACTTGGAAAGACACTGAAGGACAAAAGGTGGATTGAATTGGCCGGCCAACTCTGTCAATACAAAGAAGATGTTTTCTCTCTATGGGCCTGCATGTTGCCTGTGGAGAAACTGTTCCAGGAGTTCCCACAATTAGAAGAGGATATGCTCCCCACATGTATGGATCAGTATCTTATGAACTAGGCATAAGTATTTCTCTGCTCAAGAGAGAGGATGCAGTGAGTACACACAATGGGCCACTCTATGGTTTTGCCTGCATGACTGTGGAGCGGACATGATGAAGGGGGATAGAAAACTTACCTTGACCCTAGAGGCATGGGTACGTGAGTTGCAAGGAAAACCAATCACAAAACAGTGTTCTTCAAGGAAAACTGCTGCTCTGGTTTCCAGTGTGCAGTTCCCAGACAGACGGGAAGGGCTGGTCTTATTTCTGCTCTTAATAAGGGGACTTCTGATTTGTATTTACAAGAAGTGAGTAATGAATACTATGACCAGGACTTACAGGGGCCTTGCCTTCAGCCAGGTGAAGCAAAGGGACAGTCAGGTTTACCAGACTGTGTGGATTTCATGGCTTGGCATAGCCACCCCAAAGGATTACAAGGCTTTAGTAGACACTGGTGCAGTACACAGTGTACCCTAATGCCATCAGGCAATGCAGGGGCAGAACCCATTTGTATTTCTGGAGTGACAGGGGGATCCAAGCAGCTGACTTTATTGGAGGCTGAAGTCAGCCTGACTGGGAATGAGAGGCAAAAGCACCCCATTGTCACTGGTCCAGAGGCATCCTTGGCATAGACTATCCCAGGAGAGGGGATTTCAAGGACCCAAAAGGATAACAGTTGGCCTTTGGTGTAGTTGCCTTGGCGGCAGAGGAAATTAAGCATCTGTCTGCCTTGCCTGGTGTCCTGGGTTAGTTATATATTCTATTACCACCCACAAAAGCTGGATAAATTTCATAATTACACACCTG
>VZRJ01002177.1:101864-130801 GCA_013397565.1 Ptilonorhynchus violaceus | reverse complement strand
GAATTGGACTCAGCTACTCAACTCCACTATCGGGACTGGGCTACCAGGCGTTTCTGCAGGACCAGTGCCTAACTGGACTACACAGCTACCACCCTGGTCAACAGGGTGTCAGGTTGTACCGTGACGCTGTCGGTTTGTTTAAGCCCGTGTTTCTGTATTACTGCATTTATTTTAACCTTTTTTATTAAAATTGTAATTTTGACCTAAAATCTCTTAAGGTATTCTGTGTGAGGTTAATTTCCCCTGCTGGTTTACAGCCAAACCAGCCCACCTGGTCTGTCATGCAGCCCATTTTTTTGCGGGGTTGCTGAAGGCTGCAGAACAGCAGGTGCCAATCGCTACCACAATGGTGCACCCGCCGCAATTTCACTCCAACCGAGACTCTGTAATTCCCATCTGTAAACTAATTCATCACCTGCAGACCCAAGGAGTGATCAGCAGGACCTGCTTATCCTTTAGCAGCCCCATATGGCTAGAGAAAATGTCTGATGGGAAAAGGAGGGAGACGGTGGACTATTGTGGCCTCGGTGAAGTCACACTGACTCTGAGTGCTGCCACACCTGACATTCAGGAGCTTCAATATGAACTGGAGTCAAAGGCAGCCAAGTGTTGCCACCACTGACATTGCTGATGTGTTTTTCTCAATCCCTCTGGCAGCAGAGTGCAGGCCACAGTTTGCTTTCACTTGGAGGGATGTCTAATAGACCAGTCCCAGGGGTGGAAACACAGACCTACCATCTGCCATGTAGTGACCCAGACTGCACTGGAGCAGGTTGAAGCTCCAGAACACCTGGAATACATTGATGACATCATTGTATGGAGCAACACAGCAGGAGAGGTTTTTGAGAAGAAAAATGGGAAGAAAATTGTCTGGTTTTGCTCTAAACGTAAGAGACGTCAAGGCACCTACCCAGGAGATCCAGTTTTTAGGAACAAGATGGCAAGATGGATGTCAGGTCCCAGTGGATGGGATAAACTAGATAGCAGCAATGTTTCCACCAGCTAGTGAAAAGGAAACATAAGCTTTCCTAGGCATTGTTGGATTTTAGAGTGCAAATCCCAAATTAATGTGATTTTTGGCCCCCTATATCAAGGAACTGGGAAGAAAATCAGTTTCAAATGGGGCTCTGAGCAACAGCAAGCCTTTGAATAAACTAAGTGAGTGATAATTCATGATTCATAAATTGTAAACAATGTGTTTTACACTGCACCTTGGGAGAATGAGCCTTCCTGGAACCTCTGACAGAAAGCAGCAAGGGAGAGCTCTTAGGGCTTTGGAGTCGGGCACACAGAGGATCTGAGGCCTGTTATACCCCGACTCGAAAGGAGATACTGGAAGCTTATGAAGGGTTTCAAGCTGCTCTGAGAGTGATGGGCACTGAAGCACAGCTCTTCCTGTCACCCCAACTGCCAGTGCTGGGCTGGGTGGTCAAAGGAAGGCTCTCCTCTGCACATCATGCAGCTGATGCTAGTGAAGCTATGTGGAGTGAGTCACACTGATCACACTGGGAACTCAGATAGGAAACCCCAGTCACTCAGGTTCTTGAGCAAAAGCAATCCCACAGACAGGTTTGCCTTTGCCTGAGGCAGGAATAACCTAGACTGTTTTCCCCAGCTTATTTTTATGTTCAGTGCAGAAACATTATCCCCTTGTACAGTATCCAAAAGTTTTCCTTGGGCAGGGCTACCTGACTGGTAGATCCCCCATTGTTGACAAACAAGGTGGCTTTTGTTAAATGTGTATGTAAAGTGGTTTTTTTCCCCTGATTTGCATAAGTTGTTTTCATGGATTTTATTTCTCTTGTCTTTTTGTTGTTTTCCTTTCTATTGTTGTTGTTGTTGTTTAAACTGTTCTTATCTCAACCCACAAGTTTTCTTATTTTTATTCTTCTGATTCTCTCCTGCATCCCAGTTGAAGGCTAGTGATCGAGTCACTGTGCAGTAATTACTGTCTAGGGTTAAACCATGAGATTGGCATTGGTTCAAAGAAATTATTCAGACCAGTGGGCCATCCTATCTCATATCCTGTCCTTGGTACTTGTGGCTGCTTTAGAAGAAGTTTAAGAAAATATGCAGTATAGTTACAGAATAGGTGAGGATTATTTTTGCAGGGTGATACAGTCACATTAATAATTAATACATTTAAATGCTAGAATTTCATTCTTCTAAATGTTGCATTCTTTTACTGAGGACTTGATTTCCATGCTCTTCAAGTTTTCTTTAATGTGTATCTACAAATTTTCAAATATACTGCCTCCTTTTCCAGAAAGTTGAGAAAATATTAGTTTTCTCCTCTGTAATGTAAAACCTCTCAGAAAATCCATTATTTCAAACCAATACTATTATTTCCTCATCTGCCATGTTTTTATCTGGGAAAGCTTCCATGAAATTTTCTACCTCTCTGAATTCCTACACAAAAAAAATTAATGAAAAAATAGTTCCTTGAAAACTTAGTAGAAATAGGCCTTCCCTTTATTTTCTTCAAATAAAATGAAATAAGTTTAAGTGAAGGTTTTTCAACAGGTTCTTGTTCAGTGGCATTCCACCTTATGTAAAGCTACATGAACTTAATCAACTCTACAGTTCTTCTGGTATATTGGCACTTGCTTTTGTTTCCCATTTAATTTCTTCACTAAATAAATAAAACATGCTTGTCTATCTGTGCAGAGAAGTTGTATTTTTTTCATTCAAGCACACTTGGGAAAGAAGATTTTTCAGACAGCTATACACCAAGTACCACAGGTTGAAATATGCAAACAAAGAATATCACAAGTATAAAGAGTCAAAAAAAAAAAAAAGAAAATAATGTAGTTGTAGGGCATATAGGGTTAGAATGCTTTAAGAAATTTAAATACAATCAGAAACCTTTGTTGAGGCCTTCATGCATTCTGTAACTTTCTCGTGTCTAGTTTAAGACAACAGGTATTAATAGTGAAATTATTTCTCATGGTAGTTGACGCTGAGCAAGACACTTGTTTTCCAAGTTGAACCTAACTTTTTCTTTTGTTCCATGACCCATCCTTTACTCCACACTTCTTTCATACTTGATAGAGGTGTTTTTCTGAGATAATTATAATTTATTTGTTAGATTGGTCTACACTCCTAACTCATGCATACCACTGAGATTTGACATAAGTTCAAAATTGGAGGTCAAGCCTCATTCCATAAGGGAACAATAGTAACTGTCTATAAAAGAAATACAGAGAATGGAAAACAAAAAACCCAGAGATTTGGGTATTTTTCAGTAGATGTTTAGAGGACTGGTTTAGGCCAGTTGTTAGTGGTTGTGTTTCCCACTATCTGCCTTTCTCTATTTTTGTAATGTTTGTTAACAAAAGTCTTCTGTACTGAAAAAAAAAACTGAAAAGGAGGCAGAGTGAGTTCTAGGTGTCTGAAACACCAAAGAATATGAAGCAATTTTTTTTACATGCTTCTGTATAGATTTAGAAACTTGAAGTGATAGTCACTTGAAATAGTGCATCTAGTTAGGCTCACAAGTGAGAGTACCAAAAAATAAACACTCCTAAACAAAATTAATTCCTCTACAAAGACAAGTGGGAGGAGACATAAGTAAGAGCCTGAAGAACTGTAGACATGTTCAGAGTTCCATTTAATGATGAAATCAAACTGTTTAGCAGCCTGTTGCTGATCAGAGGCATAGTCTGTCTCTTCTCTTGGTATTGCCATACAGCTGTGGGATGGCTATTGCAGGGTAAAGATAATCCTGTGGTGCCCTGAAACCACTGGACAACCTCTTCCCGCATCCAGTGTGACGATATGGGTGAAGTAAAGAGGCTGATGTGTGTATTACTGAGCTATCCCAAGAAAGTGAGACTAGGGAAGTGCCAGGACACCTTTCTGTACCTCCTTGGCTAAGCCTAGTGAGAGCCCTCTTGAATTTAGTCAAATTCCAGGAGGAGAACAATGTTGCATGAAAAGATGGGCTTCCTTTTCCTCCTCTCTAGGTTTGTGTCAGAATAACAAGTAGGAGAAAGGCAAAAATGCTTACTGTATGAGATTTTTCAGCCAGATTACAGAAGAAAGAAGCCTTCTTCCAAAATCTCTGTTGGGCCTGGGCTCATTACTTGGAGAGTTGATCTCATACTGGGAAGCAAACCAAAATGTAACATCTGTCACCAGCCAGACATAGCTAAACTCTGAATTCTACATACACAACAGAAGCTTGGCAATGGTCTATTCTTTAGGACAAAAGGACACCTCTGCTGCCTAGAACTTCACTGGAAGGCATTGAATAAGAGCTATCTGACAAAATTCTGGGTTTGTTTCCTCTGCTGGAGGCTGGCCTGACTCTTCATACTTGTAGTCCCAAAAAATTGTCATGGAGTTTATAATCTATTCTATTTTGCACTTGTACTGTGCCAGTCATGTTGTAGAGGCAGACATTTGTCCATGACCTGTCCCTTAAGTTGTGTCAGTTTATTCTTTTTTGCCTTTTAGGCACTGAAAAGTGCAGGTTACATGACTGGCTGAAGGCAGAAGTTACTGGTCCTTGGAGCACCTGGTAGCCACTATGAAAGGCTTGCAGCCTTGTATTCTGCAAGGAACCTACATGAATTAGTCAAGAGGGGGCTGCAACTGTTTGTCCTGTACAGGCCACTTGAGAGGTTTGTGCTGCAGCTGCACACTGTGCGTGCTGGATCAGAAGCCTGGCAGAGGCATTGTCGCAGTATGCATGGATGTCTGCTGGAGCACTGATGCTTTGTGAGCATTTACCAATGCTGCTGCAAATACTAACTTTCTCAGGCACCTGAATGGTCTGCTTCTGCTTGGCCTGACTCACTTTGGCAGAGTTAGTCAGAAAACAATTATTCCCCAGGTCAAAACAGCAGGAACAGTTGTTTCAGAGGTAAGGGGGAAGGAATAACTTCCTTCCTTTGTAGTGTGGCTTGCAGATCACTTTCTAGGTATGCTCACCTTAATTCTGTGTTCCTGTAGAGTCCCAGGGTTTTGATCTTGCTCCAGTCCTCTTATGATGTGACTGTATGATTTGAGGCCTTTTGTTCTGAATTGCTGCCTTTCATTCAATTAACAGGTCAATTTGTGACGTGTTAGTATGAAGGAAGTATTGGGAAGTTCTCTTTCCAGAAGGAATGCCTAGCCCACAGTTCCTTGTTGGCTGCGTGAAACGAAACTTGTCCAAGCAGGCAAGGCCTTACACACCTATATTTCTATACTGCTGGCTGTATCTGTCAGTAGAAAGCTCCTCCTAATATATATTTTAATATTCTTAGAGAATTTTAGAGAAACTTAGAGAAAGGTTTCGTTCTCTCCTCATAACTTCTGCAAGTCATTCTGATGAAAACCAAGAGTTTGAGAACGTGGTTCTATCCACAAGGTTGAGCGTTTGCAAATGGCAGATCCTGTGATTGGAGTCTTGTGGGAGAAACAACCTCAAAAATGTGTCAATTCTATAGAATTATTGACCAGAGATGTATAAAATACTCAGTGAACATGAATTCAGATTATTCTGTTGGCTAGAACAGCAAATGTTTGTGTGATTGCCCTCTCCCACCCTACTTTGAAATCCAATTAATTGGGTTTAATAATTGTCCAACAGAATAATTATTCATCATGCTAGTTGTGACACTCAATTAGGATTGTAACTGAGGTGCTGTAGTATTCTAGCACTGACTCAGAAAGAAAAAGCCCAAATTTGGGTGAGGGGAAAGAATTTCTTTGAAATAAGGGAAGCTCATTAAACCCCTCTGCTCTTTAACTGCAAATTTGTTATTGTATATGACCAGCCTCCCAGCAAGGTCCAGTGTGTAATGTTCCTTCAATCCATAAGGTTTACATTTCCTCCTGTGAAA
Organism: Ptilonorhynchus violaceus; assembly: GCA_013397565.1. Classification (NCBI taxonomy): domain Eukaryota; kingdom Metazoa; phylum Chordata; class Aves; order Passeriformes; family Ptilonorhynchidae; genus Ptilonorhynchus; species Ptilonorhynchus violaceus. Next base: position 124,970 of record VZRJ01002177.1, on the reverse strand, counting down.
ATGTAGTTGGGCAGTGGTCTGCTCCTTGTGACCTTTGGATATGCTTCCTGTGTGACAGTGATGTGGTAGGGCCCGGCACAAGCGAGCCATTATCCTTGCTTGCCGGACGAGTCCTTCCTGTCAGAGCATGGTAAAGTGTTCTGCTGGCTGCCAAAACTCCCCTTCGCCCCACACCTCCTCTCCCCCTGATTAAAAACAAAAAGCACCAGGATTCAGTATTTTCATAACTTTTGGGACCTCTTGCGTGGAGAGGAAGGGGGAGGGAGGATGAATGCAGAGCAGCCACAACCAGCGGGTTTATGCCTGTTGATTTATGCCTTAGAGCTTCTCTCACTGGGTAGACCTGAACAAGCTGCTGCTGCTGTGCAGGCTTTTTCCATGTAGGAGAAGTGCCTGCTCTGCCCTGTATGGCAGGCATGAAAGCAGCTGGGGTCACGGTGAGTGGGTGAGGTTGCCAGAAGACTGCTGGGGTCACAAACTGTCTAGGAAGCAAGCAGCAAGTCTGTTGCTCACTTTTTTATGTGTCTGTGTTCAAAGACTGAAAACCCAGGGGATCTCAGACTTCCTATTCCTTTAAACTTGCAGATCGGTAGGTATACTGGATGAAATCTTAGCTCCTCTGTAATTTCAATGAAATCAGAGTTTTAATTTGTTAGGGGTGAGTAAAACCAAGGAAATAGTTGTGGTTTTGTGACTATTAAAAGAGCATTCATTGTTTGACTTACCATACTTCCTACATTTGTAAGAGTACAACAACAGAAGCTTTTCTTTTACTCCTAGGCCAGATAGTTCACAGAAGCCTGCAGAGATCTAAACCCATAGCTAACAAACAGCATGCACCTGAGATATTTTTCATATTCTTCTCTAAAGGTTTATTTCAATTTCCACATCCACTGTTGCTACTTCTCCAGATACTTTTAAAAGTCAAATAAATATTCTTTTTGCAAACACATGTTCTACCTGATTTCTCACAATGCATATAAAGATACAGCATATTTAGAATAAATATTAGAAAAAAAAAACCAGCACGAAATATATACATTGTACAATTTGAAGACACATGTATTTGAACAAATACTAATAGATTTTTTCACAATTTTTCAAATTTTACTTTTGTCAACTCTAATTAGCTTTTCTAAATAACAGGTTATCTCTCTCCAAAATGTTGAAATGTGTTTAGGAAATACATTACTAAAGTATGCTACTTTGTGTAATATATATAAAAACAGTGCTCTACTTTTTCATTTGTTTTGTTCTTGTCAAATGGCTGAAAACAGTTTCAAGTTCATCAGAGAAGAAATTGTCACTCTGCTTTGTTGGGAGTTGATTTAACAGATTACTTTGTGACAGAGATCTGGGATTCCTTAATTTCTACACCTCATGTTGAAATATAAATGGATATTTTCTAAAAGTCCTACGTGTTTCTATGGAAACACCTGTGCCAAAACTGGCTATTGTACTGCAATCATGAACCATACCACAGCTTTCATGCAGTCCCATCCAAAAGCTGAAGGCCTGGCATTTTGCTGTCCTGGAAAAGAATAGATCGAGGTTTTACTAACATTGTCTTGAGACTGAAGAAATGCTATACAAAGATATTTAACCAGCATATTGATATTTTGTTATTCATTAATTGCACAGTAACTGCTTGCTATAAGTTAACAAACATAATGAAATCATCCTGGAACCCTGAGGTTATGAGCCTAATTCCTTCTAGAGTCACTGTAGAAACACAACATTGAAGCAGGACTGTGTAGTTTGATTCCTGTAGCTTTATGAGACTTGCATTTCTAATTCAGGTCCATCTTTGTGAAGATGAAATCTGTGGAATAGGACAGGGCTGCCCAGGTATGTCATGATTCATCTGATTTCAAAAGGTAAGGAGCACAGTGTAGTAGACTACTAGTTCACTCATGCAGTGAGTATTTACTAACGTGGGAATGCGTTAATCATAATGGGGGTGTCCATTTTGTATGAAAACAAAAACTTTGTATAAAAGAATTAGCTGTATAAGTATCTCTAGTGCACCAAATAGCCTTCTGTAAAACCCAAGTGTATTTCTAACCCTGTGATTTTTTTATTGCTCTCAAATCATTGCTGGACAGTGTCCTTAATTTCATGTGGTACCAAGGACTAGGCAACAGATTCCAGTGAGAAAGTTTCTCCCCTTTGTACTATTGAAAATATAGAATCTAACTGTAGAATTGAAGTCAAAATAGTAGCATACCAAGTGCCATGAATGTGGTCATTCTCTGTGAATGAATGTAAGTGTGTTTTCTTTATGGAACAAGAGCAAGTGAGCACTGTTTAGCGTGCTATGTCCATAATGGGTATATTTATTCCCTGTGTTGCAGGCTGTTACGTCAGGTGTTTGCAGGGGAAAGAAAGTCTTTTTTTAAAAAAAAAAGAAGCTACAAATAAAAGTGGTGAGTGCTGTCACAACTCAAAAAGGAAAAAAAAATTTGCTATGGTGTTTTACAGCTCAGCACAGATCATTTTGTAAGTTGCAACTAGAGTTTTAACTAAAACCTGAAAAATTCACAAATTCTGTCCGTGGTCTCTGTAGTGCAAATTCAGAATGATCATATATTGTCAATGAAGCTGTTGAGATATTTGCATTAAAATAAATGGTTTGTAGTGACCAACATGCTGGCAGGCCCATTAAATTCCAAACAACCCACACAGTTCCACTGGGATCATAAGTGGATCATGGTGAAATTTGTGCCTGTCTTTATTTGTGGTGTCCAAGGCTTGGAGTTTTTTCTTTCCCTCATGGCATCAGTCACTACGGTCACACAGAGCAGTGGCAGGCAATGTGTGAACGCCAGACCACTGGTGGGTCAGCCACGACTGTGCCTCATGTGGCCGTGGGAGAGGCAGCTGTCTTCAGGAACACTGGGTACACCATGGTTCATTTGATTTCAGAAAGTCAGACCCTGCTCTTCTGGGACCACTTCCCTAAGCCCTGAGTCTTTTACTAGTCTGAGCAACACAGGTATGAAGAAATTATTTTAAGGGAGAAAATGTCGAAAGGCTTTGGGTGACAATGTGAGAGGGTTTGTCAAGTCTGAGGTTGCCACTCACATTCAGTTTGAGGGCTTTACCAGCATGCCAGGCAGCACCCCAGCCATCTGCTCTAGGAAATCTTTTCAACTTGAGTGGCCTGATCTGCTAGCCTCTGGATTTGCAGGCTAACAGGTTGCCTTGAAATGGTATTATACCAAAGGCTGATTGTGCTGCTGAGGAGACTTCTCCAGGAGTTTCCTGGAAGATGGTGAGTGTTCTGCTTTCATCTCTGTGAGGCACAGCTCTTGGTGTGTGGATGAAATAGAGGATTTGCACAGATGGTCACTCTAACACACCAGCAAACAAGTTCTGTTCTACAGTATAGCTTTTCTACCTTGTGGTGTTTCAAAACAAGATTTTTTGCACTCAAAAGCCATGCAATATTTATACCGCATTTGAGCAAATAAAACCATAACGTTTTCCACATAATCAGAAAGACAGAGCTGGGACTAAAAGATCTGCTCAGTGCATCTTATTGAAACATTAGGGATAAAACCACAGAGAACAGGGCAGAAAATAGAAGTGGAAGTAATTGTAATTATATTATTCAACCTCACAGTATGTTCCTACCGTGCCCCTCTATTTTCTCATATTGACAATCAATGGTTTATTTTCAAAGATAACAAGCTGTTCCTTATGAAAAGATAAAAAGGAATGAACTTAGGTAAGAGGGAAGGAAAATGGGGTGTTGTAGAGGAGAAAAGGAACAGGGCAAAGAGGGTCATTCTGGTATCCTCTTTAAATAATCTCATAATGTTGGGGTCAGTTAAATTGAAGGGTAGAAAAGGCATGAAAACTACATAAACTGAAAGTATGAAACAGTATACCATAAAGTTAGCCTTTGAATCTTGCTGCTACAAGCGTTGCTGTGTAAACAAGCATTGCAGCTTTGAGAAGAGTCAGATATTACCATGAAAAAAGGAAGCATCCATCATCATTGCAAAATGGGATAAAATTTCCATGACAGCATTCTTCATGCCTGCAAGTGCAAATTCCTTCGGTTAAGGAACTAAGAAAGGTTAAGTTTAAGAAAACCGCCAGTGGGAGCAAGGTGTCTCAAAGCATTCCAAGAGCTGTGTGGCTTGGCGATGTCTTGTAGAGTCCACGCAATAACCAAAGGGATACTGTTCTGGTAAGGAATGTCGTAGTCCTATGCTTGGTAAGACCTCTGTTTTCATTCCCCAAAGTGCCTGGCTTTATCTCTTGCCCAATCTTACGGGCCGTTGATATTGTGTATGGGAGCTGGAGAAGTGATTTGGTCTGTGGTTACCCAGGCTTTCTGAGCTCTGAAGGACAAATTCCTGCAGCCACATCTCTGTTTCAAGAGAGCAGAATCTCACCTGAATTCAGGCCTTTATTCTGTCCTGAAGCTTTAGATTCAGACTGTGTTCGCCAGTTAAGTCAACCATGGCACGTTTGACTCACCGGCTGTGACAGCACGGCATTTATTCCTCATGACTATCACATTCATGCCTGCGTTGAAATCCAGAAACTTGAGATTTGCTTTTTTTCCCTTTTTTTATTTTTTTCCCCTCTCCCTTAATGTCTTAAGACTTGCAGCTGCTCAGCTTTTCTTTAAAAAGAACTTCATTTGCCAACATTGTAATGAGGATTGGCCCCTCCAATCTGAAGGTATTGGGATGTCAGGGGAGAAAGCAAAAGTGCTAAAGAGCATTATGTGCAGTGCTTAAGTCCTCTGTGCGTGTTCCACATTTGCCTATTCCATCTTTCCCTCCTCTTCCCCCTCCCCACTGCAGACTCACATCTGTCTGCCCTCTGGCTCACCTCACTCACAGCCTCCCTTCCAGGAAGAGAAGTGGTGATCTCATCTGAGCACACCAGTCACTGTGCTGCACAGGCTCTACTCAAAGGCCTCCCTGCCTAAAGTTTATGTACCTGCAGGCCTGAAAGTCCAACTCTATTTTCTGCTTTTTTCTTTTTTTTTCTCATTGAAGGCTTACTGTGCCAGGTAAGTTTCTGACAATAGACAGTTTGATCATGAAGAAAAAATGTATCCAGTCAAAATAGAAGCCGACTATATGCAATATGATATTTAATAATTTACCCATATCTCTGCAGAAAGTGAGCGCTGTGGTGGGCATATGATCCCATGTCTGGTGTTCAAGCTGTCTCCTCCCTCAAGTTCTTGCTTTATTGAGGTATGTGTGATACTGTGCAGGCAGAAGGTTTGTGTGTGCTGCCTTACCTTTTTGAAATTATTTTTTTCCTTCTATTTCCCAATACAAAATGTAGAAGTCTGTTAATTTATTTCATAGATTCATGGAGAGTATACCACAGTTACCTTCCTCTTCTCATCAGTGACAGACCTGTGGCTTCCTCCTCAGAGCTGAAGGTAAATGGTCGTATATCAAAGTACTATAGTGTGGGTTTGGTTTTTTTTCCCATGGTAGCTAGAAAATGGGCTTGCTTTTCTAATCTTTCAGATCTAGAATCCGAACTCAGAAGCACTAAGATATCTAGGGTCAGTGTGAGAATTATCATTACGGATGTCACTTAGCTGTGGCAAATTGATTTCATTTTATGCTGGTTGTCCTCCTAGGGATGAATATTCCCCTGTTGGTTTTTGAATATTGCATTTTAAAGACCGTTCCTCCCTATGTTAAAATAAGACCTGTTTTTCACAAGATTCATGATGATCACTTCTGGACCCAAACTTTTGCAATGTGAAAGTTCAGTACAAGCTCTTCACCAAATTAAATCTACATACTTGTTTCTAAGATGTAGTTGAGATAATGTATTTCTAAAATAGAATACATTCTTACATCAAGCTTTCTAGTCTGAGAAGTGCTGCAGCTCTTTCATTCTGGCTTTGCTTTAAGAACTTGTCAGTGGACAGAGAGATACCTAAATCTAATTGTGAAGGCCTTGACATTTTTGTTGTTGTTGGCTCACGGCAGTAGAATAAAAGTTATTTGGGAACGAAAAGCAAGCAGGATGAAAACCTCATCACAGAGTCATTTTTTCCAGACATCTGATTCACATTCTTAATTTTATTTTACTTTTTTTCTTTAGGTGGATGACTCTGCTCAAATGTTTCCGGATGTGCAAGCTTTGAGGTGATTCTGTCAATTCACTGGGCAAACCTTTGAGTCTTTGTGTGGGTATTGGAGAGCCAGCTGGCACTGTTCAGAGTTGTCCCAAAAGCAGATGTTGTGGGAGCCCTGCTGAAGTGCAGGCCTGATTTCATCAAGTGTATGAAGTAGACATATGGAAGATGTTCACCTTTCTGGGAACCAGGTTGGTAACAGCAGGTAGAAGTATGTTCCTGAGGTGTTAACTGAGGTGGGAGCTCTGTCGCAGTCGGTCCCCGTCCTGAGTAGCCTATACTGAACATGACTATTTGACATTTAAGGAACTGAAATACAGAGATTGCATCCCCAAACTTGTGTTTGTCTATATGACCCAACCAATGCAAAGTTCAGTGCCTTATCAGGGTCTGTGGAGTCAGCACAAAATTTTTGGATTCTCTGAAATTTTGGTCAACCGCCACCTTTTCCATGTGATTATGCCAAATTTTAGGGAAGACAATCTCTCTCTTTCCTCCTTGGCCCACACCCCAGCAGCTCCAAATCCCTAAAAACCTAGTCTCTGTGTATCTTAAAACTGCATGCTGGCTCTTTAATGTGGCATATTTGTCTGAAATCTACTTTCCTCTCTGTGTGATATGGTGAGGTACAAGGAGCAGGAGTGATTAAAACCGGCTGTTTTCCCTGAGCAGTTTTGCTGTGTTCTTTTCATTTAGTGTTCTTTTAATAAAGAATGAGAAAGCAGTGAAATTGATAAGACGGCATAGGAATATTCTTCTACGTATGGAAATTACTGCAACAGAATGGAATTTCAACGGTGTTAGGAAACCAACTCTTAAGCCAGTCTACAGAATTCTGTCTAATAAACTTATATTAAATTAGCCTGTTGAATTCTGTCAGGTTTTTTTATCCTCTTGTAATGTCATAGGATATCCTGATAAAGGGATGGATCTGGTTTTGCTTTTTTACACCCTCAATTGTTTCTACAGCTCAAGTAAATAGAAGCCGAAGCATTGTGGTGCTTGCCTTCCTTGTAGTGTTTTTCAGGAAAATGTCTCTATTGATAGAAGAGCCTGGTCATTACCACCCTCCTTCCCCCCTCTCCCCCCATGGTTTAAAACTTTCTGGAACAAACCTTTTACAAAGGAAAACAAGTCTGATCAAAGCATTTTGAAGGAAATATTTTAAGTGACAGTGATAACTTGAATGCTTCCCTGATCTTTTGGCAAAATGATGTTTTCTTCCTCTCTATTAGTCTTGCAGGACTTAGCTTTCCTTGTTGGCAGCCAGAGTCTTGGTGCTGGAGTGGGCCTTTGTGGAAGGGAGCTGTCTACTGCATCTGGGTTACAATCATCCTGATCCCTTTTCTTCTTAAACCAAAATGAACTCCTATGAACCATTTAATGTCTTCATTGTCTTCAAAAGTGGTCTTTTACTTGTGCCCTGCATGTGTCCCACTGCAGGCTGCCTGTAACAGCAGGCATTCAGCCACATCCTGAAAATACAAGAAGGTCAAGGGATGCTAATGTGACATTTAACAGTGCACATTACTGACAAGTGACATTTTATTGGAGGAGGTCTCATAAAGAGAACAGTTTAACAAGAATCAGGAAGTGAACATATAGTTATAATTTAAAAAAATTAGCACACTTCTGTTTTGTGATGGTTTTTGTCAGCAAGTAATTTCTACAAACTTCAGTACTAGTTTATTCGTGGCAGTGATGTACAGTAAGGGAAAAGGAAACAAGAAATGCTCCACCTTCTATTGGAAACCACTTCAATTCTGAAATTTAGGATTAGTTTCATCTGGCAAGACAAATACTTTGTCTTCTGTTTTTAGTCATTGTGTAAAATGAGTTTGATTAATAAAAGGGAAAGTGGTCAGGTAGTCCTGTTACCTTAACTTTTAAGCAGTAGCCTACAAGTCTTGGAAGATATTTATGTTTTCAGGATGGAACCCAATACAGCACTGCTGGAGAATGCAAGTTTATTATTTCAGTCCCAGGTCAAGTCTGGTTTGTTGATTGTCGAAATGACCTAAATTCTCCTTGTAGCTGTTCCCGTTTTCTTTTGTCATTTACCTATTTTAATGTGTAAGTGAAAGATGTCTATGAATAAATGATCATTCATATCTCGCTTTCAGGCCAAGATGACCTACGTCAAGAGAGGGTAAAAAAAAGAGGCTTTGTTAAATTCGTGCTTAAACAGGCTGATTGCCTCTGCTTTTAAGCACCTCACTGTGTAAGGTAGATCTGCTGACATGTTTTCGAAGTATGGCGTTTGTCAAACCACACAATCCTAGCAGGCAGAGCAGCTACACTCCAGGCATACATAGAGATGGGGAAGGGTAACAGGAGCAAAGATCACAGCTGGTATGTTGTCAAAGGGCAGAGGTATGTTGTCAAAGGGGAAATCATCTGCCCTATCCCTGTAAAAGGACCTTATGCTTGTAAAATTCGACCACAGGCAAAAACACCGGGAAGATGCCAATTAAAAACACTGGATCCAATTTATTCAGCAGGCACATGTTTTCAGGAAGGATTAGGAGAGAAAAACTGGATAGGAAATGAGAAACACCCTTGTCAAGGTCAGATATAAAGCAGAAGGGCATTACTTATTTCATATCAGAGCATGGGGGAAATTGGCAGGCCCTAGGAAGTGGTATCTAATCATGCTCATGGCCCCCCAGTCAGGAAGGGAAGGTAACTGTCAGAAAAATCTTCCTCATTAAAGGGTCAGCATGTGAGAGCAAAACACCCTCAGATGGCAGGTTATTTTGGATAGAGGATTTTTGTTTGCTTTAAGGTTGGGATTTTTTTGTTTCTCTTGAAAGCTGGCAACTCTGGGCATCTTTCATCAGGTAGTAGAAAACGTAGTCTGTCTATTCAATGAAACACACTATTGTCATTGGGCTTGTGTGCTGTCACTCTGATGAGTCCTCTTCATCCTGTGTGTTTCATCACAACAAAAGAAGTGTGATGGAAATTGCCGTCTGCTTTCAGTGTTCCCTCTAGCACCACCACCATCATTTTAACAGTTAATCCTGTAGATGCCCCAAAAGTGCAATCCCATGTCCACACCTTTAATAATTTCAATCAAATGCTGAGAGCTTCTAGGGGGAAATGGAGAGCTGCATTAACTTCAAAAAGCTGGTTGTTGTTAGAGGGAGGTAGGCAAAAAATGCATCCCAGCAATGTATTACACTTATCTTCAAGGGTGCAGAGATAAAGAAACATTCAGTAGTTAGTGGAGACCTCTGAAAGCTCGAAAAGAGGACAAGGAGTTCTCTCTTTTCACAGAAAATATAGGAGGAGAAAACGAAAAGCTAAAGAAATATCCTTCAGATCACAAGCTGCTCAGGGAGAAACTTCTGTGCGGACTTGCAAGAGCAGACTTGGGGCTGCTGGTGCCGATGGACTTCTGGGAACTGGAGATCTCTGGAAAGACAGGCATGACCTGCTTACAGTTGTATCTGAGTTTCTTTCTGCGCAGCTTATATTCCTGTGCAGTGGGCATGGGGAGTGGCTAATAAGGCCTGTTGGCTGGGGTTAGCCAGGTACTATCCAAGTGTAGCTTCACCCATCTCTCTGATAATTCAGTGATTCCTAAATCTTTCACAGGTTTTTCTGAATGAAGTGAACTCCATGGACTGTGATCTGAAAGGGATTTTATTGTGGGAATTGATATTAGTGTATAATTAGGCTAACTGGTACTATGAAAAAAAGAAATTAATTAGTAAAGGGAAAGGTTTGCTTTCTGACCAGTGTTTTTTCAACTGAATAGTGGATCCTATTCTTATTAGAGGATATGTGCACATGAGCTGGGAAATGTACAAATTTTACACTACTGTGTAAAAGCTGTATTTGTGTGCATGGTAAGGTGAGAGAAAACTTTAGAAGTATTAGAAATTTCATAACTCATGGTTCAGTGTACATGGAAATTTTAAAAAAAGTGGGGAAGTATATTTACATAATAAATGAAAGTAAACCCATTTAATGGGCATCTCAAGTAGGAGGGATGCAGTAGACAAAGTTCTTTTTCTTAAATTAGGAGTTGGTAAACCTTGGTTGCCTCATTTATCCTCAGTTACAGTCCTACTTTTTTTGTAATTTGGGCAGCCCCAGCAGGTTTCAGGCCCTGCACAAATCTAAAAATGGCTTAAATTCTCAAAGCTTATAACAATAACAGGATGTCTTGAGTGGTTTTATTTGCTTTCTGAACTACCAAATTGCAGATGGGTCATGTTTTCCAGCTTGAGCTTGTGAAATAGAAAACACACATACATGCATACATTGCTTTCATGCATAAAAGGGAAGACTTTTTCAGCTTTTGAGGCAATGTTCTAAGCCTTCATAATAAACCTAACTGAAGATTGGGTTTTACACCCACATATTTTTCTATGACAAAAGATGGCACTGGAGTAATTTATCACTGATGCCCTTGTTTATTGTCTAGTATTATATACTTGTATAGCAATTAGTTTACTTTTATAGGAATATACATTTGCAGCTGCTTTCTCGCTGGGGAAAAAAAAGCGATTCAGAGATTAGTAACATAAAAATTTACTTCTCCTTTTATTTTCCAAGGTTTTGCCTTTCTTTCTTCTGCCTAAATCCTCAGCTGTGGAATCTGTTTAAAATATTTTATATCCTAAGGACAGAGTAGAAAACTGTGTGCCAGCCAAGTAGCTATTCACTCCAAGTAATGTCAAATGAGCCCATCTAGTCAGATTTTGAGAACCTTTTGTTTTCTTTACTTTTTTTTAACATGGGAGGTCTAAAAAGTTTTATGAGACTTCAAAAATTGTGTTTTTCAAAAGCAAAAGTTAGAGACATTTGGTTTTGACAGTTCTTTTATAAAATTTACGTAATTATTTTGTAAATGCTGACTAAACAAACCTGCCATTTTCAGGAAAAAATATAGTTGTCCTTAACTATGTCAATGAAATACTGTGTACGTAAAAGACACATGGCAAAATTTAAGTAATAAAATAAAACAAATAGGAAAATTGAGAAAGGATAAAAATGATGGTTTGCTTCAAAATTTCTGCTGACATCACCTTGTGCAGTTCTGCTGCAACGTGAAGGTAAAGAAACTGAGTACAAAGCATTTCCTAAGGTACATTTCACTAATTAGTATATATGGTGTGGAAAAAAAATACAATCTAAACTAATAAAAATCTATTGGTCTGTGACTTGGCTTCATACTTTCAGTTAGAGAGTAAAAATCTCTGAAAACTAAACTGACACTGTTTTATGATTTGATCTTTAACAGCTAGCCCTCCATATGGAAAAGCTTTAAAATTTGTCTGGAAAATTTAACCCTTTTTTAAGACCTTCAGAAATTTACCAGAAAACTTGCTATGGTCAGTATTTTTACACAGAAAATGTTAAAAATAAGTGAAAAGCATTGTTGCTAAACTCTAATATTTGGACCAGCTATTATTGTAAATAGCACAGCTATGTTAAAATTAGCATAAATTAACAGCTATGTTAAAATTAATGGATATTTACACCATGTAACAATATGAGCTGAGATGATTTGAAAATGGCTAATCTCTATAGAATTTCACTAGTTTCATCCCTGTCAAATGCTAGTAAGTTTGTCGCAGATGCTGGCTTGCTTATTTCCCATTGTGTTTATGTGTCTACAAGCTACTCTTCCCATAGTGCGGTCCTTTTCAGTTTTGCTTCCGAAGGAAATAAGACTTATGCAATTGCATTGTCTGTCTATTTTGGAAAGCAGATGAAAGGGGAAAGGCAGAAAAGTACTGCATGAGCTTGGAGACTGCTGCCAGCCAGACTTGGGTGAGGAGGTGTGGGCGTGCAGCTCAGAGGAGATGACAGCTGGCTGAGAGCAGCCCCGGCGAGAGGGGCGGGTGGGCAGCAGGCGCTGGGCAGCGGCTGGGGCTGCGCTGGGCGCTGCTGGGGGGCACGGCGTGCACAGGGCTCCACCTCCGCCGGGGGACTGCTGCCCCGGGCACCACGGGTGTCGGATGGGCTGACAGCGGGGAAGGGACCTCCGAGGAATGTAAACACTGGCAAATCGGGATTAATCCGTTTCTGTGGCCAAAGGAACATTTTGCACCCTTTCCCTTTTTGTTTCTTTTGGTATAATTATTTAAATTTTTTATATTTTGAGAATAACTAAGCTTTTCTGATTTGTTCTGAATATGATTTGCTCCTGTTCCACATGGATGTCATACCCTCATACTATTTATTTTGAAAACCAAGGCAGGACCAAGCTAAACAAAAATTATTCAAATATATTTGATCTTCTATTGTTTAACCTACAGGCTGCCAATTTTTTATTTTGATGCACCATAAAACAAATGGAAAACAATTTGGGACAAGAGGAAACATTTGACCATCTTTCAGATGAGGATGAAATCCATGCCTGGATGGCTTATGAGCCTTTACAGCTTTGTTAGTTTACATTGATTTGTTTTGAATGTTTTATTTTCTTAAGAGGTTTTCAGGCCATTATATCATTCTCTATTTGCACTGTACTCCAGTCACTCCTAAATCTGTTTCAATGAAGCCATGTATATAGGTCCAAAGAAAACACATTTTTAAAACCGAATATGGCAGTGGTCCTCTTTAGAATACATACTTCAGTTTTCACGCACAAGTAGTCCCACTGAGTTTCAAGCTTTTGCAAAATTAAATGTCTTGTATAACTCTTTGCACATTTAGGGCCAAGAAAAAGAGGGACCCATGGGCTCAGAGATCTGTCTTATGCTCTGTTGCCGTCAATTTGCAAACTTCAAAAAACCAGCTACTTATCATGCCTGATACTAGCAATGTGAAAATTGTTAGCATTATTCCAGTGCTTCAAAACTAAGCATTCAGCACTGCACTTGGGAAAAATTACGAGTGTGGAGGCTTGTTGTGACTGAGAGAACACAGGGATAGAGGACAGCCTGAAGTGAATGAGTGGAACTGGGAGAACAGTATAACTGAGTGGAAGATGTTGAAAACAAGAGAGCAATTTTGTTTGAAAAAATTAAAAAGAAAAAAGGCAAATAGAAGGGAAGGTTGGCAGAAAGTTTGTTCATCTTGCGAAACTGATTTCTGGAAACTTAAATCAGAGTCACTTCAGGTGGGAATGTAAGGCTTTATTTGCTTTTACGTGCAAATGTTACTAATACCTGATCTTTTATGAACCATGTAAGATGATGTAGCAAGCACCAAAANAAAGAAAGATACAGATTTTCAGGGAGCTGCAATACAATTTCTAATTGCACTTGAATATTAACCAAGTCCAGTCATACTCATGTTTTGGAGAACAACTGATGCATAATGCAGAAAATGGCATTGTTTTTGTATGAAATACTAGTCAAAGTTTTTTAATGCCTCCCTCCCTGTGTGTCTGCAATGGAGTTCTATCTTCAGCTTTAGTATTTCTTTTAGCATTTTTCTCTCCTAAACAGTGAAGTCAAGAGTCCTCAGATGATGACACCCTGCACCCATTTTCCCCTAGATATGAGACTACAAAGTCATGTGGGGCTCTACTCTTTCATGAAAACCCACTTATTTTCCATTGGATCCTACTCCCTTCTTTTCCTTTGGAGGGCAGACCGCAGGTTATTTTTTCTTTATCACCATTGATGTGATGTCTGGGCTTTGTGCATAACTCCTACTGGTTGGTTTAAAAGCAATGTCAAAGTCAAAATAGCATGTTCAAAAGAGAGTAGAGAATGTTTTACAGTGTCTTTTTTGGGTAAAGGTACACTTACCTGTTGCTAAACGTCAGCCTTACTGCTGTCCTTGATATCAACTTACCAATCCAAAAGGCTTAGTGTGGGCTTTTTTAAAGTCAATCTTATGTTTTTTAAAGGTTGACTCAAAAACTATTGGGAATCTTTCCATGCTCATAAGAAGATCGTCACAATCTTTTTTGTGGACTTCAAAAAATGCCTTGTACTGAAAATGCAGGGTGGCTTTTAAGCTAAGCTGAAGTTCTTCTTGATATTTATTATCTGTGTTGAATAGAGACACTTTACCAAATGAGAGAATCCACAGAAGATGCCCTATTTCACAGAGGAGTGGGAGGACTCCCAGGATGAAGATAGAAAAGAACTCTGACAACCTACATTTTCAGTTCTCTTAGAGGCACTTTTACTTAGGGTTTGCAGAAAAAAAATCCAAACCTTCTACTAGTGAGGCATACATAGTAATAAGTATTGAACTCTTCCAACAAATAATGCATGTATGCAGTTGAAGTTTTAGGCCTGTTTCCAGACATTCTTCAGTGTTCTTTAGCAACCTCAAGGTCAGTTTTGCATGAGACATCTACCAAATCACAACAGAGGAGAGACAGAGCAGAAAGTGGAAAACAAAGAGCTTGGGATCACTAGACTAAGTTATCAGGTCAGCTGGTGTACCTCAGCAGTCATGGTTACTCATCAGTAAAACACACACTTGAGTTTCACTTATTTCTTTTGCAATTTGATGTTTTCACAGACATGAGAAGACTGAAGTGCTTTTTCCAACAAAGCAGAGGGCATTACAGCTGACCTGCTTTTTCATTTGAGTATGGATACAGAGCCCTCACTGGTGTAACATCCACCAAAAAACAAGAAACACAAGTAAACTTTAAGAATGGTTTTAACTAGAGGGAATAATGCTGTAGCCATCCTTACACACAGACATCCTTTCATCCAGCCTTCAGAATTAAATTATGATGAATTAATTAAAGGATTTGAGACTTTCCATGTTTACTGAGCCAAAGCCAATCTTCTGTGCAAGGAAATGTAAGAGAATAAGTAGCTATTTATGTGACTAATCCCTAGAAATGGATCAATCTTTTGTGATGAGCTCTCACAGTTTCAGTGGAATAACGTGTAAAGTGGGGTACCAGTCAGGAAATGGTTGAGGCCTGTCCTGTTTGAAATCCAGACTGACAAGTGTATGATTTCCATAGCTCAGGAGTATGTCAGCAGAGCTATTTTGATAGCGAGTAGACACTGCTCACCTTAGCAGTGCATACCTACAGCCATTCAGATGGAAAGTGTTCAGTGCTGGACCTGTTGGACTTATTAAGAGAGACAGTTCCCATTAAGAAGAAGTTATTACATTTCTGCTTCCCTGGGCTTCATGGTGTCAGAGGAGCAGAGGAAGCCATGTGACTGTGGGCCAAATATTTCCAGTGCTTTCACATTAAGGAAATAATTTTTTGAGCTGTAAGGGATATGATTCCATTTTTGGTATTGGGTTTTTTTGCTCGTGATGCCTGTTTCATGGAACACTACACCTCCTGACACTTTCCAGCTGTAGACTCTGGAAAATATAGGCATTATAGGAGCTTCCAAAAGTGGTGATTTTTAGGAAAAAGTTAAAACAGAGAGAAAAAGAAATTAACCATCCTTGCTGAAAGAGTAACATTCTTAACATTCTCAAAAAGGTGCTTATATGTGTATTTGTGAGGAGAGGGGAGCCCAGAGATCTGACCATGATTTATTAGGAAGACATATTGAAAAATCTTCACCTGAATGGGAAATTTCAATCATATATTTTTCTGTGTGTCATCTTGTCCATGTTATGGTTTAAGGGTATAATATGTCTGTACCTAAGATTTCTTCCTAGGTTAAATTCACACTTGCAGGTGAATTCAAAAATCCTTTGCATAAGGCTGGGATAATGTCTGTGTCCTACTTAAACATTATCTGTTTTTTGACTTTGAGCTGAATGTAAACCTTCTCTGTGTGTCATGCTGACTGTGTGTGCAGAGCTATGTTACATACAAAAACTGGAGCATGTTTTAAAAATAGCACTCTGTGATCGAGTGCCTGTACAATAAATTAAAAATGTATATTTAAGATTACTGAAGACTCGCCCAACAACTGATTTTCCTGCTGTAGAGAAAAACAACAATAACAAAGACAGCTATAGTAGTTTCTAATACGTATCTTTTGCAAAAAATGCATGACAGTTAAGCTTTCAGAGCTTAAATACTCAGGATGTTTTCTCTTTATATATGCATGTATAAATGCACATTTTAACAGAAGAAAGGAAGAAAGGAAGAAAGAAAGGAAGAAAGGAAGAGAAAGGAAGGGAGGAAGGCAGGAAGGAAGGCAGGAAGGAAGGAAGACAGGAAGGCAGGAAGGCAGGAAGGAAGGAAGGAAGGAAGGAGTACATCTTTTCAGTCAACAGAGCAATAGAGAAGAAAAAGTGTTTAAGTATGGCCAGGATTTGACATGACAATGCAGAGGTAACTGAAAACAGTGTTTCTTTAAAGAACAAGTGTTGCAAAACAGCTGCCCAAAACTCCAGATGTTTAGTCCTTCCCTCACCAGCCTCAATGAAACATGACATGTAAACAATACAGTACACTGTCTACAGAAATAGAATGAATGGGGAATGTCCAAGTGTGTGGCTGAAGAGCTTTGTCCGGGTATGAGAGGGATGGATGGGAACACCCTCCCCGGAGTGTCCGTTCCTTTCCCCTTCTCCTTCTCTCCATGTGCCAATTTGTATTTCATAATATGATGAGTTAGAGAAGGTTGTGAACCAGCACGGCATGACCTTTCCTCATACCCCTGTGAGGAGGCTGAGTGCAAAGGCTGTGTGCATAATTCCCCAAGTACAGTGTGGGTCGTAACCTGCTATTGTCATTTGGTTGTGGTGGTGCCAGAACAGACATTTTTCTTGTCTGGATTCCAGTAATATATCTTGCAGCTTGCATTTTTTTTTTATTACTTGGCTAGTCTATCTACTCAGCTTACATTTTCCCCAGGACTGCTGGTCGCTTCATTGGCTACTAGACTGTTGAAATCTGTTGCAACCATTCCCCTCATGATGATGTGGGAGAATATAAGACTGTGGCTGGGGAATTAGTGTGTGAATAGTAGAGGGAAATAATTACACATGCTTTGTGCAAAGCAGACCATTGGCTCACACACTGTTGCTATTTCTCCAGAACTCTCCCCTTGCTGTCCTTGCTCAGTCCTGAAAAAAAAAAAAAGAAAAGGCAAGACAAGACAGAGTTTTCCAGGATTCTTTCCTGGTGAGGTTGCCCTGATTCTAGATGGAAAAGTGGGACTGTGGGAGAGCAGTTCCATGTGTAGATTGATCAGATGAGAGGGCTTGTCCCTGCTTTGTTGCTGCGGTAGACTTACACCTATTCTGGCCCTTCTCACCATCCAGGTTTGTTTCTGTGGAGAAGCTGAAGCAAAGTAAATGGTGGTATATTTCAATATGTGATTACACATCTGTTAAACCACTTTGTATGATATTCAATGCATGTTGCTAGTAAAAGGTGTGGTGGAAGAGTTGTTAATAGTTACTCTCTCCTAATATTTAGAAATCACCCTGGTTTTGTGCTATGCATTAGGACCAGTAGGTGTTTGTGTATGATGTCAAAATCTTGAAGAAAATGAGGAAAGGATGGGTCCCTTTTCAGAAAGCTGTTATTTAGTGATGTTACTGGCTCTTTTAGAGGAGTGAAGTTCCATTGCAGAGTGTAAGAAAAGTTTGCACTAAGTTTCATCAAGTCATACCAGATGCATGTATCTCATTACAAGTCCTCGCTGCAGATGTCAGCTGCACCCTAATTGTACATATGGCATGAAATACAGAAGATTGTCTGTTTCGTGTCTCGTCAACAAGAGGAACGTGAAGTCGCATCTCAAAATACATTTTTGATTTAATTTTGAAAAATGTCTTTTGCCCTTTTGGTTAGCAGTTGAGGTTTCCAGTAGTTGATGACAGATCAATTTGTTTCCTTATCTCTCATCTACTCCCCACAAATATTTAAAATGTTTTACCTGTGGACAAAACACTGAACAGTAAGACAGATATACCACAGGGTTCAGTGTTGAGGCTATTTTGTGCAGCAATTGTGATTGCTTCAGCCAGCCCCTTCACATCCTGGAGTCTTAAGTTGTTCCATGTCAAGATGGAAGTCCAGTAGAGCCTGGATGCAGTGCCAGCTGCATCAGCTCTCAGGTATAAGTGAACAGCAGGCCTAAACAAAAGTAGCTGTTCTGTAACACCCTTGGGAAGCTTCAAGGGAGATAGGAACAGGGGGTTGCCAATGTGGAGGGGAGAATTGTGCTGGAGGGCTTCCCAAAGGTGTTTGGTGAAAGAAGAAGAAAAGAGACTGTGGAGAGAGTGAGACCACTGCTTATCTTCCCTCAGAGCAGCATCATGTTTGTAGATAATACCTTTGCACAGTAGCCCATCTGTGCACTCAAGTCGAAGAGACAAGTGCCAGATTCTCAAGGGAAAACATAAAAATTCAGCCTATATAGTTATTTCATTGCAAACTGAATAGCTAATTGAACAGCTTCAAACTTCCTTCCAGCGTATTTTCTGTCTCAATTTGAACACAGAGATCTCAGTTGAGAAAACAGAAATTGAGAGGTTTCACCAGAGTCTGAAAATGACATTATTTATGGATAAGAAATATTTAAATTGATGTGGTAGACACAGTATTGGTGACTATGGACTTAATACTAATTTCTGGAAAATCTGGGGGAAAAAAAATGGAGGCCAAACAATATTATGTCCAATTATTTTATAAATGATTTTTGAGATACTTAAGGCAAGATCTGAAAGGCATTGTACAGACACAGAGCTCCTCTCCAGGAAAGTTAAAAGTCTAGATAAACTAGTCATACAGTCAGCTGTAGATGCCCAATGGGGAAGGAATTTGTTTAAGAATAAAATAATCAGTAGTAAAGCTCAGAGGAAAAAAACAGGTGTCCTACCTGCCTCGGGTAAAAGATAACATTGACTCGCCTGCTCCAAGGTCAAAGCTCCATAGTTTTGTCTTGTCTTTGTCACATTGTTGGAAAAGTCTAGAAAAGGATGTTGATCATTTGGAAACAGTTTGGAGGAGGCCGATGAGAACAAAGTGGAAAATGTCACTGATGAAGGAAAGCTACACAAACAACAGTTATTTAGTCTGCAAGACAGTAGAGGGGGAAGAGAGAAACAGTCTAATCTGTGAAAGGCTTCTGCTGAGGCAAGGGGAATTATTTGCAGTCCCTTCTACTACAGATGTTAAGAAAAAGTAGGAGGAAATGAGACTTGGGTTCAGAATGACAAAGGACATTGCAGTTGTAAGGGTAGGGAGTGGACCTAGGGACTGACTGGAGGAGGAGTCTCATTGTCTCCATTCACTCACTGGAAATATTTAAAAATTCCTTAGGCTGTTAAGAATGACGGGAATTATTTGTCTGTCCTTGAGGCAGCTGTACACATAAGATGAGTCCTTAAGGTCCCTTCCAACTCATATCTGTGTACTGAAACCCTTAGTAGAGTGCCTACCCTTAGTAGAGTTTTGTCTACAAAACACAGTTTTGTCTGTTGCATTTAAAATAGGCTCTAGAGTAACATCGTGGCAGTGATTGTTGTTGCGTATCTGTGCATAGGTAATAATGTGTCTGTGTATGACTAGGAGATGGGAAAGTGAACTCTTGGAGTGATAGACAACCAAGGAGCTGATCTCATCATCCTCCCCTGTTGCTTGTCTGTGGATGTCACTTGGTGTCACACCCCACAGACAGAGGGTTAGAGTGCAGCATTATTCTTAGGCACACAGGTAGGGGTTACCTTGTGCACAACTAACGTGGGCATCTGAGATGCCCATGTCTCCCATGACATTGTGGGAGACGTTAGTCAGCAGGGCACAGCCAGCATGCCTGGGGCTATCTTGCAGCACCTTAAAATTTCTTTGCAGTATGTGAAACTTTGGTCCTTGATACCAATGTGTTTTCCCTGTTGGATAATTCTTTCCTTTGTGTGTAGGATGTCAGTGGCCAGTGTTTGTTCCCATCTTCCTCTCAACACTTCTATGTTTTCACTCCCTGCAAATGCGTTCTGTAACTTTTGCTTCATTTCTCCTTGTGTATATGTCTTCAAGTCTCATCAAAAGCTAGCCACGAGTTCAGGCCTGCTGTTTCAATTGGCTGTGCTGGTGCCCATTCATAACTACTAGTCTGCCTGGATTATATTTTCTGGTCCCCAGCCACCCCATTTAATGCAGACAGGCTTCCTGTCCTGTAATAAAGAGGGGGAATTGCAAGGGGTTTTTTTGGAAATTGCAAGGAAGGGGAATCAGAGGACCTAGGTCATTCTTCTGGTCAGTAGTCCTTATTTCCTCATTTCTGTGGCTGCGTTGCTGCTTTTAATTCCTCAAGTTGCATAGGACTGAAGAGATACAGCTTCCTCTGAATTTCCATGCCTTCTTTCACCAACTGATCAGGGGCCTGGAAGAAATCAAAGGCTAATAGCAGGAACATTTTCAAAGCTTCACACACATTACAGACAGCTGGTGAAGTAAGGGAGGCAAACAGGGGAATGCCATGTTTATTGAGGGCTTCTGTCCCATTACTGAAAAATAAATATGGTTTACTCCTCTGCTATGGAACATACTCATTAAAACAGATTCATTATTCCTTGTGGACTGATACTTTGCCTTGTTTCCCTCACTTCAGAGGAGTTGCAGTGATTTATGCTTGTAAGAGGTTTGCCCCACAAATTATAAGAATGATCAGGTAATACTATCTCATTGTACTCCTTGCATTCATAGAGCGTAAGATTGCAGCCAGATGTCCAGACACAGAAGACATAATGATGAGAACGGCATTTCAATGTGTAGATGAACTGAACTCACAGCAAGAATTATACTAAAAAAGGGGAATGCTGCTGCAGGTGCTTAGAACAAAGTATAAATAAAAGCTTGCACTCCATGTTGTGTGGACTAAAGCTTGTGAAATATTACACCATTAGGGAGAGATTTGCCTCCTTTGATTCATTAATTTCCCTTTAAGGTGCTTCATTTCCCCTTCCAATC
Source organism: Ptilonorhynchus violaceus (assembly GCA_013397565.1). NCBI lineage: Eukaryota > Metazoa > Chordata > Aves > Passeriformes > Ptilonorhynchidae > Ptilonorhynchus > Ptilonorhynchus violaceus. The sequence goes on along the minus strand of VZRJ01002177.1, from coordinate 104,055 downwards.
ATCTGTCAGTTATTTTTTCGCCACAACACCCCTTGAAATGTGGAAGTGCTTCAACTCCAAGTCTGGTTCTTGCCCTCTCTTCTACTCTGTCTGTGACCTTAGGACTTCAACACTATTTTCTTTCCTGAGCCAGGAAGAAGGGGGCAGCTGGCTAGGACCTTGCACTCATCTCTGTTTGTCCACCTATAATATGTTTGCTTTCCTTTTCCAGCTGCAGTTTTATCTTTCCCTCTTCAGTCACTCATTACTTGGCACGCATATTGTGGGCTCAGTTCTCCACTTATTTAGCATGTGCACAACATCATTTGCTTCAGAGGGGTTTATGGTTTTAACAGAGGAGACAGCTTGATTCAGTTCCAGTGCTTGTGAACAGTCTACCAACCTAAGTGGGAGTGAGTTGTCACAGGTTGTGAAAATCCTGTAGAAGTATAAGAAGTTTGCTGATATCAAGTTAACGTGATTTAAAAAGAAAGAGGAAAAAATCCCCAAAAGAATCAGATTGAACATACCTGTCAGCGTGTTTGCTGGAGGAGAGAACAGAGGGCTGGACAGCTGCAATCCTCTTCCTTTGCATTGTACTCATGCTGTGACAGTGTAGTTATCACCTTTCTCATTGTATACTTTTTTTCTCATCTTCCTGAAGCTGGATTTACATTCCTGACTAGCAAGACACTTAGACCACATGAAATCTAGGTGGGGTACATGGATAATGTCAAGGTTCTCTAAAATGAAAAAGAAAATCCTGCTGTGTGTTGGATAGATTTTCTTTATTTGGTACTTTAGTTCAGAGATAGATAGGGCAGGTGAATAGGAGAGTGCCATACATCAGTTTCTATCTGCAGATACATAGCTGTAGTTCTGCTAATTTAGAATAATTTCTTCACCAAATGGAACATAGAATGGTAGCTTAAGATATCTGGAAAAGCACTGCTGTTTCAAATAGGTCTCCATCATGTACTTTTGTTCTCAGACACAAGCACTTGCATTCTCATAGAAGTCCATCCTGCAAATTGCAATGCACTCTGACCCTAATCCAGTAAAGCACTTAAACATATGCTTAACTCAGATATGTTGATCTTACTGTGTTTTGTTGCATGGTTAATATGAAGCACATGCTTAATAGCTTTGCTGGAGCAGGCTCAAGGTGCTTTGCAGCTTGCACACTGGGATCCATCACTCACACCGATAATCAAGGATTTGAAAGCCTTCATAAATTAGCACCTAGTGATTTACTATAACAGCTAATAGCTATTGTTCCTCTTGAAACCAAAGAAATCCATTTTTTAATAGAATCCTCTTTCTAAGGTCACTTCTTTTGTCTCCAGCTTGTCAAAGCATTCACTGTTAAACTGTCTAAAAAAGATAGTCCATGGTATAGCAGGGCCATGAAACAGACCTCTGCACTGTCAGCAAACAGGGTCATTTCTACCGTGGGTTAGGGAGGCTGACCTGTCTTTAATTTGCTTTTGGAATTGCCCCTGAACTACTTTGTGGTTTACAATCCAGTATTCAGATGGTATCCTCAGATATGTAGAAGTTCTTAATGTAAAGATAGCGAGGATCTGCAGGGGTGCCACATGGAGTCCAACTGAGCTGTGTTCCCCAAGGTGCCACTCTCCTGCCTTTGCCCACAAGCATGTACACATGCATAATTAGTCATCTCATTACATGAGATCCTCTTTACTTAGCAAGGGAAAGGGGATGTGTGCATCTAGCTGGGATGAATGCATCTGAACACACTGGCCTGCTGGCACATTTTATGTGGCAGAATCTGCTGCTGCCACCATGGTTGCTCTGCTCCCTAATCAGAGGCATTGCTCAATGAAGAAAGATGTCTTAGAAATTTATGGCAAGTGTCAGGGTAAAGTGAGAATAAGCATTATTTAGTAATTATGAACTGAAGCTCTGGCTTTACTCTTTTGCTAAACTATCCTTTTTCCATATAACCTACTTTACTTGAATCTGCATTTCATAATACAGATGTGACTTGGCTGTATTTTTTTCTGTGATTGACCTGCATCTACTGTCACACCATACCTGCTTACTGCTCTGATTATTCATTACCTGGAATCTTCCAGGTATTTTTCATACCATCCCCAAAATCCTTGTCTGATCTGCTGAAACTGGCGTTGACTAGACATGGATTAGTTCAATTCTGGATGGCCACAGTAGCTAGAACATATACTTATTC
>VZRJ01002177.1:55526-101852 GCA_013397565.1 Ptilonorhynchus violaceus | reverse complement strand
CTGTACAACAAAGCATTGTTTCATCTTTCTATTAGTTTTTCACCTCATTAGCCATTACTGGAAAGACTCTGCATCAGCTCTGTATACTTTGTCTTAAATTTGTAGTGGACACATGCAATATTTTCTGAAAGATGCTGCAGAAGTTTCTTCAGATGTGCTAGAAATTTCCCTTTCATTCAAAAGTGCCCTAGCATCAGGTTACAGGGAGGATATAATCCCAATTGAAGGCCAGCTAAAGGGTCCTTGACCAGGTCTGGAGATCCACCGTGCATTTTAGACCTGTCAGTCAGACTTGTTGCGTAACTCAGAAGAGAGAGTTTTGTCTAGTCACCACTGCAGTGTTTGACTGAACTTACCTTCCACAGAAGCGTTTGGTCTTGTCTGAAGCTTTGGGAGAAAAGTGATCTGCCTTTGTGTGACCAGATAACCTTTGTCACTGACAAGACCATTTGCCTCTGTTGTGACGGAAGCTGGTTGGTTTCAGTTTGTGACTGTTGTTTCATGTTATGTGACAGATGAGGATCATGCTCAGCTGGTTTTTCACTCTCCGTGGATATTATCGTATTGAATGTGCTGCTAAACTGTTGGCAGAGTGTGATGAAGAAGCTGAAGAAGTACCTCGTGCATCTGGGCATATCAACAGAAAAAGCATTAATACATTGATGTTATTATAAAATTAGCATCAGAAGTTATTGACAGAGATGTCTTGTCCTTAGCATTTGTATGATTACATGCAATGACATTTTCCTTTTACCAGCACTTGATTTTTGATCACTGCATAATGCCTTTGCATCCTGTGTGCAGAGCCTCCCATGTTCAGACCAGAGAGGGGAACAGGCAGAACGTCTGTTTGCCCCAGTGAATTAGAAAGGTAGACGTGATTGAGCAAGAGGGTACAGCAGTGCCTTGCCACTGATGCCATGGAGCCACTCTGTACCACCATGCTGGCCAGCAGCTTTTGCAGCAGCAGGGAAAAGGTGGAGGAGAGGGATAAAGTCCTCCTGCAAAAGAGTTGCTTTCTGATTGCAGGGCTTTGAAGCATGTGGGATGTGTCCAGCTCTCCATCCTCCAGCACCAGGTGCCAGAAAGGCAGCAGTCTGGGAGAGGGAACCCAAACGACAGCCTGGAGCATGAAGCCCACCGGTGCATGAAGCCCACCCATCTTGTGTGAATGCAGCCAACCTCCTTATGCATCAGCGAGCAAGCAAGACCAGGGGCTTTTCAGTCCATTTGCAAAGTGCTTTCTTAGAGACTAGGAGAGTAATCCCACAAGACGACATCCCAGCTGTAGCACAGTGAATATGGGGTCTCTGGTGCCTCTTCCCCACTGCGTGCCATTGCTCTGACAGAAAAACTCCATGAATAAATAGGTATTTGCAGTTCAATCCAGCTGTGCTGCCAAAATTAGATATTGGGAAGATCCCTAGGCACCACACCAGGCAACTTGTTGGTGGTCAGTGTGCTGGAGGATGCTCAGCTATACATGCACAGACTAAGAATGATGTGTTTGGCCTGTGGATGTCAGAAAGCTCCTCTGAAATCCTACTAAGCTGAAATTTCTTCACTTATACTTCCAACTCTGCTCTAACTTATTTTTTATTTTTTAAAAAACTATATTAAAAAAAAAAGTAGTGGGGCTAAAATGTTGAACTAACATGGTTTTCATTTTTTTATTTTCTGCACTTGAGTAACATGTTATAAAGCTCTTTTGTGTGGCATAACTACAGCTGATGGTTTATACAGCTTTTTTTTTTTACAAAATCAGAGAATGTGGATTATCATTTGTATCTGCTTACAGCTCTGTAATGGTGACTGTAAGTGAAAAATAGGCATATGATCGGCTTAAACTAATGAGTAAGATTTTGACACTTATACTAGTGAATGGATATGAACAGATGTAGAGAAATCCTGTGAAATTATTTCAGTGTCATTCCAATGTCAATGTGGCATGTTTTCTGAAAACGTTTCCTTCTGAAAGAAAGCATCACAATTTTTTTTCTGTCAAATTTTACTTTTCTATTTAAAAATATTACTAAAGAATCAGTAAATACTAGAGCTAGATCAACTGCAAATACCAAGTGTGAGATTTATTTCTGAGGCTTGTGATGAAATGGATGTGATTTTCACTGTTTTAATGAAAACTGCTAGTAAAGAATAATAATATATCTTTAGGAAAAAAAGTCAAGTTCTCTTTATAAGAACACAGATACTTATCTGCATTACATTTATCTTAAGCCACTGAATACATCTTAAAATTGAGGGGTTTGCCAGTTTGTTTACCAGTTTGAATATAACCAGTTTACTCTTGGTCTAAGACCAAGAATCTTCATCTATTACATTTCCTTAAGAAAGGTTCTGTTCCTCCATCAAAATTTCCTTTTCTACATTTTTGGGTTTTTTCTTTCTCTAGATATCTAAACATTTAATACAATTGCAGTGAACTTTACAAAATTTCTTCATTCTCTACAATATAATAACTTAATGAAGAGTTATTCATGTATCTTATGTATATTAATAGCACCTTAATAATAACATTTCCATTTGTCATGTTGGTTGTCCATCCATCTTTACTTTATTTGAATTTCTTGTTGTTACAGTCACACTGCATTGATCATGTTGAGCCAAATTAAAATATCAAATAATAAAACTTTTTCATTGGAAAATTATGGCTGTAATATTTTTAAATATCCCAAAGAGTACACATTTGTTTAAAATTCCTCAGTTAACTATGAAGCACAGCACTTCTCGAAACTTTCTTGGCTTCAGCTCCAAAACATCATGTTCTACGACCGAAACCATTAACATTTGCTTCTCATTTTCATAGGCTTTCATCCCTGATCACTTCATTAGAATCATACTCATGAACTTTCAAGCCTATCAGCTCTATAAATAAAAGCTCTTAAGTGAAACCAAAAATTTCTCTGAACATGTCTTCTTCTCAACATGCCTTCTTCTCAGATGCACTGCCCTCCTTTAGCCAGAGATAACACTCAAGGTGTTCATGTCTCTGTTGGCTTTTCAGGGAATTCCAGACTCTGGCTCTCCTGGACCATCGGCAGTGAGTTTTCCATGGCAGTTGTAAACCCATGAATGATGCACCATTCATTGCTTTGCTGATGTTTTGTCTCTGTCTCTGTTTGAAGGTAGGTTCTTGTGACAAAGCACACACTCTTCCAATGCAGGGCTATTGTTGCAGGGGTACAAAAAACGCTGTTTCACCACCAGGGGTACTGTAACCCACCTGTGAGGCTTCTGCGTATGAATAGCGAATACCCACCTTTCCTTACCCACATCCCTGCTGCTCTGGGAGGTCCATGGGCACCCACCTGTTCTGGCGTGGGTCCTCCATGGTGGATCTCTATTCCACTGTGATCCTCCATGGACTGCAGGGTCACATCCAGCCTCACCATGGTCTGCGCCAAAGGCTGCAGAGGAATCTCAGCTCTGGTGCCTGGAGCACCTCCTCCCCCTCCTAGTCCACTGACCTCGGTGTCTGCAGAGTTGCTCCTCTCACATATTCTCACTCTGCTCTTCTCTGGCTGCAATTATTCCTGCCCAATAACTACTTTTTTTCCTTCTTCACTATGCTATCACAGAGGTGCTACCACTGTCAGTGATGGGCTCAGCCTTGGCCAGTGGCAGGTCCATCTTGGAGCCAGCTGACATTGGCTGTGTTGGACATGGGGGAAGCTTCTAGAATCTTCTCAGAGAACCCAGCCCTGGAGCCCCCACTCTGCCACCAAAACCTGGCCGTACAAAACCAATACACAGGGTTTCAGAGTCTCTGTCTTGATGTACTTTATCCCAGGACATGGTAGCTGTGGAAAAGAAATTTGAGGCACTTCCTAGCACACCTACAAGCAAACAGAATTATCAAAGACAATTTTTTTAAATCTAGCTTGGTAGTTTTTTTGTTTGTTTGGGGTTTGTTTTGTTTCTTGTGTCTTATTTGCCTCAAGGAAAATACATGTTCCATGTTCTAGTACATGTTCCAAGTGTAAGAGTGTCAGACCCTTTTCTTAGAGATCTCCATGACCACGGTGAGCTTGGGGTTTTTTTGTTTGTTTCAGGGGATTTTAGAGCAGAGGGACAGAAAGGTCAAGGCCAAACCAACCTGAGATGGCAGTGACACCCCTGTGATAACCTATTAAAGAAGAAAAAAGGAATTATTGCACAGATGTAATTGCAATCAAAGAAGAGAGGAGTGAGAATATGTGAGAGGGACAACAATGCAGCCAACAATGCCAGTGACAATGCCATTCCCTTCCCCTTCTCATTTCCTTTTCCCCCAAAGATTGCATACAAGAATTCTGTGCCCACTCTGGCAAGGAGGACAGCCAACATGGGTCATCATTCTTTGTCAGATTCATCATTTCAGAAGTCCTCCACACCAGCTCAGACAGGATTCAGAAGCTGTTTTTCAGTACTGGGCCAGGAAACTGAAGAAATGCTTATAAGACCTGCAAATTGGAGGCAGACTGGCATGCCTGTGGCAGACCACATAAGGGAGAGGCCACAGTTCGCCCTAGGCCAGTGCTTCAAGATCCTGGGACCTTGTTGAGGAGAGTCATCAGCAGTGGGAGTTCGTGGTCTATATTCAAATGTCAGTCCTAAGATGATGGTGATATTTCCTCTGAAGTTTTACAGTCCTTTAAAATTTTGTGTGTATGTGTGTGTGTAAACAAAACCCCTTCAGATCTATTCTTTTGAAAGTAAGCTGTGTACAGGAACAGAAAGGGAAATACCAATCACTGGAACAGAAAACAGCATAGAGCTTGTTCTGAACACATATGTCACCACTTTTCAGATTGTTAAGGATTTAAAACTTTATGGGGCTTTGCAAGACAAGACAATGATATAAACCCTTTCCACTCTTTCCAAACAGAATGTTGCTTCTCATTAGCTGAGGACAATAGGATCAAAGATTAAAAGCAAAACCATTACCCAGTGTAAGAATGAGTGATTGCATACTTCACATTGAGAGACCTTTTGAGGAAGCTTACTAATTCACAGAAACAGTTTGAAAAAGGCATTTTTCGCTGGGGTAGCCATGGTGCTTTGATTCAGTTTTACAATAAGTTGACAAAGTGAACGGAAAGGCAGAACAAAACTGTAGCTGTTGTCTCTCTTTGCTAAGGCCTGATACCAACTCTGTTACCACCTTGAACACCCCGAACTGCATATGGCAAAATATGGCCCGTAGATATTCAGAACTGCGTTCAAATACCAGAGTTACAAAGAAATGTTTTATTTTTTTCTTAATGCAGAGTACCCATGGCAGCACAGAGCTTTAAAGCAAGTGGAAACCTTGCTCTGAAGTGTCAGTTTACCTCTGTGTGCAGCCTGTAAGCCACGGCAGAGCGTCAGTCGCTCCACAAGCAGCTGTATTTGCTCTGGGACAGCTGGATGTCTTTAAGAGAGCGATGGGAGCTACTCTATCCATCCTCACACGTAAGGCAGACCCTGATGTTGGAAGTAATTAAAGGTCTTTGGGCCACTTCACGTTTTAGAGTCTTGGTTTTTCAGAAATTAGAAGCTTCCACCACACTGACAAGCAGTTAAATTTAAACCGGTGTGACTCCATAAAAATTCTTTACTAGTATCTAAGTTAGACTTAAAATCACTTGATTAGAGACTTAAAGATGTTGTTTTAGAAAATTATTATGTTCCTAATTTCCCATGGTGCTTTGACACATCATTGATTCAGCTGTAATATGATAAATTCATCTGACTAAGAATTGGCTTTAAAATGTATTCCTGACTTTAAAATAAAAATGAAGATTCAGACTGTTTTTTTTTTTTCAATGGCTTATCTTCTTCTGTGTGTGAGAAAGAATCTCATGGTTTTACTTTTTTCTTTTGGGAAAAGATGTTTTTTGAGAATACTTGTAAACTCTATCTTCAGCATATGACAGCGGTTCTTTTTTTTCCTTTTTTTTCTTCTTTTTTTTTTAATTTTGTAGATTTCAGCTTAAGTTTGATCAGTGAGAAGCAAGTAGATCTGGTAAATAAAATCCTACTCTCAGAAGCCTAAGAAAATAACACTTCAATCAGTGAAACAATACTATCAAAAATCCTTAGAACTTCAAAATCACAATGAATATTTTTGTCCATGTTTTATTTCAGTACTGATTCATAGAGATGGCTGTACCATGTAAAAATTCCCATCAAAATGCCAGGCATCTAAGAACAATTGAAGTCAGGCTTCCCTTTTACTGTTTTCAAAAAATTGAGCTGAGATTTAAAAATCGTTCCCTGAAATGAATGGTAGAATTGGACCAAATATTCTTTCCCTTCTGCTGATTTCCACATGAATTCCTACCATGTTATTAAGTATGTTGCTTGTTGTTTCTTTCTTAACAAATCAATTCAGAAGCTTTAGAATATTTTCTTGCTTATGATTTCATAGAATCATCTCTTAAGGGATACCACTGACTTAAAACTCCCAGACCAATTTTGCAAATGAGTGTGGCTGTTTAGCAGCAACTGTCCTGGCACTCTCAGAGAATGATTTCCAGGAGCTTCTAAATCACGTTGGCATTTTTAAATATTTGAACATATAAGAAGAAAGCAATATGCCATCCACATAAGGAAAAAAAGAAAAGGGGGTGGGGGAGGAATAGAGCAGGCAAATATGAGAACTAAAGGCACTAAAAATAAGATTGGAAGAATTCTGAGGCAGAAGTTTGAAAAGTTAATGCCCTGCACTGTCATCTCCCTTCCTCTGCTGAGAGTTCCTGCATTTAGAGTCCACTCAGCAAAAAAGAACATATGTCTTAATGAATTCAGTTCAAAATCTGGTGTGTTATTTTAAAAAGCCCATAAAAATGGATTTTCACTACTTCACCAGATTTTGGTCTATAGAGGCTCACGGTGTGACTTGAATTTCCTTGTGCTGGCATGGTAGAGTGGCAAAAAAAGGAGAGGAGACTGAGAGCTGTACTGAAAAGGTAAGGGGCATTGATTAGCATGATTGGTTCTTCAAGGCTTAATCACAGTTTGCCACAGTGTGTCAGGGCTCATCTCAAGCCATGCCATGCCACTCTCAGCACTGTCTTGCCAAAGCTGTGGGAGTCTCAACTGACTGGCAGGATTCATTATAATTGTGGAGTTTCTGCCATCAGTTGGATGAGTGCGTTCCCAGAAAAGTGCCCTGGTTGCTGCATTTAGAAGAGAGGAGTGATGGTGCAGCTCCAAGACCAGTGTTAGTTCCTGAAGATGTACACACAAGCACTGATGAAAATGGCATTGTCTTCTGACAGTGAGCGTACATCAGAGGAAGTGTAGAAGGATCACTTATGAAAATTGAGTGTCCAGGCCTCCTTCTCTCTGAACAACGTCTCAACCAGCTGCGGTCGAGGAAGATGGGAAGGCCTGATGGCTGTTTGTTATAACCCTCCAGATAGTTTACAGATTTACTGTTCATGTCCAGAGAGGGGATTTCCACTGTCATTTGCTAACAGGAAGTGAAAAAAGTCTCCTCCCACCCCACAAAAATCCCTTTGATCTCTAAAAGGCAACATATCTGGTGTAAGCCCAAGTCAGCAGTTCACAGGCTGCAGCTACACAAGCCAATTTTTCTTGGACAGGTGTTTTGGCCAGAGTTTGGCATTAGGAGAGCACACAGGCTGGCAGGGCTCACTTTCTATGATGGTATCGCTTTCCATCCTTCACAAGGGATGGTGTTTGGGAGTGCCCTGGATCCTGCTTCTCTGGGTGCTTGCACTGCTCATGTCTAAAGCAGCAGTAATCACCTCATGCAGCTGCAGGTGATGCTGAGGTTTTGGCCATTCATCAGGTGCTACTGGTGTTTTTCAGTCATCACTGTGCTATACAGATCTTCTGGGTTTATAACACCATTGAAGACGAAGATGATTAATAATGCACACCAATATTCACTTATAAAGAATAGAACCAGCTATAACCTTTGCCCCAAAATGATGGTTAAGTGCTAACCTTCTTGTAAGTTGGAAAATGGTCAATAAAATAAATCCTCAAGAATTTTATTCCTTTCCTTCTTAATTCCCCTGTCTAGATTTGCTGAACGATAGCTTAATAATTTATTGCCTACCCACTCATTATTTTTTTTTTTCTCTAACACTCAGTAGAGAAGTATTTATGATATCCAGACTCTCCTTCCCCAAACATCCTTACTAATTTTTGTGGCTGGTCTCAGCAAAATTAGCTCCCCTTCAACTAGTTATTCCCTTGCATGGCCAGCAAGGTTCAGTTTTCAGAAAATAGTAAATTTACATGGGTCAACTTTGTAAATTACAGCCTCATATTCAGGGCACCACAGCAGTGTGGAGACATAGGCTGAGATTTGCTAAGGGGAAAGATGAATGGATGATGAATAAGCCTGCTTGACATGATTGTTCTAGAGCATCTGGCTTGTCTCTTGAACAAGCCGTGTTTTAAAAATCGTATCAGACATTATATGAACTCTCTTATTTTGCAACAGTCATCTGTAAATCCAAGTCCAGTGCTCCATTTCTGGGTGTGTCGGGCTCCAAGACCTGGTCTTAAGTTAGAGAGGTCAATGATCTTCAAAACTCACATAACTCTATCAGCCTCTCCTGCATCCTCCTTCACTCTGCATCTCTGTTGGACTCCTTAAGATCCAGGCTGAGGTGAATGTCACTGATAAAAAGGTAAGTTGCTAGTGTCTGTGTGACATGTGCTTGCATCACATAAAACAAATAAAACTCTCAGGACTGTGTGACTGGGAAGAAATTATGTGTGAGGCAGTAAGCGCAGCACGGCTTGCATTCCTCCTAAGCTCCATGAATGTTACCTGTATTTGGGGATGCCATGGCTTGATTCCGTGAGTGAAGAAAGCAAGCACTTTTGGAGCCAACAGCTATAATTTCACGTTTGTAGACTGCACAGCCACAGCAGGACAACTTTGCTCCCTGAACATTTCATTATCACAGCACTTTCTTTTTCCCCATCTCTTTCACTTGCCTGTCCTGCCTCCCCTGCTGCCTCACCCTGGTTTATTTGATTTATTGCAAAGTCACTGGGGAAGCTCAAGTTACAGCTTTGAAGTACACAGCGACTTAAGGGTCCTTGGCATGCACACATTTCCCCTGTCTAAGCTGCATCAGGCTTTGCCTGCTCTCAGAGAGGCCCTTTCCTGAGTAAGGGAATAGTCTTCTATAGCTCTTGATCTTTACAAATTACCTGTGGGCCATACATCAGATTTTGGGTTTTCAACTATTCAGGTTTGGGGTTTTTACTTATTTTCAGGTATGAGGCATGCATAGCAATGTTAGTTATTAAGAAAACTAAAAAAACCCAGAGCTAACAATGGCTGAATTTTATGCAACTATACAAAGTTATCCAGTTAACATCCTAAACAATAATAAAAAGAAATACACTATGCAAAATAATGCATAAGATCCTGCTTTAAAAATTTTTCTTTTCTACTGATGGGCACGTTTATTTTCAAATTCATAAATGTAACTTTCCAATAACATAGTTGTCTTATACAGCTTCCACATGAGTGGTTTTTTGAAAACCTCTGCCAGAAAACCAAAAGAAAGAAATAAGTAATTATATACACAAATCATCAGAGTAACATTGAAAGACACTTGTACAATACTGGGCAGCAAGCATAGAATTACCATAATAACACGTTTTTTCTGTGGTGCAGTGGTTGTTTCGGCAACTTCTTTTTCTATTCTATTTAATGCATAAGCAAACCTTTCATTGGCAGTGGTTAAGTCTTAATAAACTAACTCAAAATAAGTCATATACAAGATTGTTTTGTTCACTTCAGATATATATATATATGAATACTTTTTTTCAGCCGTGTAAATATCTACAGGTTATGTTTGCAAATGTGAATTCTATCTTAGTCTGAAAAAGGTTGTAATTGGTTTTGTTTTTTCCTAGGAATCTGAGATAGATAAAGCTGCTTCATAACCTTTCTAGCTCACAGGAACAGAACCTGCTATTATTCTCTTGAAACCTTATCTTGAAAACACAAAAACCTACTCTAGATTTTTCAACTCTGTGTTATAGCAGTCAAGATGTTTTGGATGACAAAATTATCTCTCCTGATGCTTTTCACAAAAGCAGAAGCACAGTTAGTACCACTTTGTTCCGGTTAGTGCAGGCATCATATGATACATGAAGCACTTGTAGTTTGAATTTCTAACTGAATTCCAAGCGTCAGAGCTTGTTCTGAGATATGGAAAGATTAGAAGTACAGGAGTACTTCTACATAAGTACATATTGCAAGAAACCTATTGTGCTTTCCATGTATAAGTCCTTAACCTTAGTGTAGTGTAATAACTTTTCTTCAATAAATTGGCAGTGCTATACTACTAAAGTGCCAGCCAATATTGAGTTTTGGATTTAAAATGTTTATGCTTTTCTCCATTGAAAAATATGAAACATTTGGAAAATGCTTAACAATATGTAAGTATTCTACTTACTAGCTCTTCTAGCCAAATCATCAATGCTTCCTTGAGTATTTGTTTCCTGTGGTGTACAAACTGTGTATGGAATGCCGGGTGTAGCAACATTTGACAAGAACACTTCAACTGAGGCGTGCTTTCCTGCCATTCAGAGTGCTTAAGTGTGAACTCTGCTGAGTTTAGAAGGCAGTTTGTTCTGAGTCTCAGCAACTGAGTCTGGCAGGAACTAGCCCACTATATGGCTGGTACATTGTGCTTCTGCTCTGCCTATGGGATACCTTGCCTAAGATGTGCTCTACACATGCTCACCATTATGGTCATTTGAATCTGTCAGGAAATACTTAGCAATTAGGAAGTTTGCTGCTGAGACCTTGACCAAACGCTGCAGCAAGCATTTTGCTATGCAGTGTATGATGTTCCCTTTAGTTTAACATTCAAATAGCGACAAGCCTTCATGGAAAAGTCTAGGTAGCTCAGGTTCAGAAAAAAGAGGTTGTTTGTTGGGGTCCAGATTGGTTTTTTTGTTTTTTAAATACCCATGCCAGCTCAGGGACAAATTGATTTCAGGACAACTTTTCTGACAGAAACCTGCTGGGCATCCAGCCTCCAGGATGGGAAAAAAATTGCTGCACACATATCCTCATGCCCACAGCACTCTGGTGTAGGCAGCTATTGCTTTCAGAGATAAGCAGCTGATGCCTCTGGCAATCACTTTCTGGGCCAGCAAAGGTTAATTGTGCCCCACTTCTTGAATTATTGAAATACAGTATGTCTGCAGGACCCACTCCAGCCTTGTGCAGGAAATTATGAAGTGGGCTGTGTGCAGCAGTTTGAATGCCTCTGCTAATTTCAGTGTCAATGAAACCTCTTGCATGTCCTCTGCTTTTTCCAGGATCTGCATAGGCACTGGTGAATTATAAGTAGGAACTAGCTATACTCTGTCGAGATAAATTGTAACAAAACTGGAAATAAAACACTTGGTTACCAGGATGTAATGAAGACATGAGTAATAAGGACTGGTGAGATACCTTTTTTATGTCTTCAAGATATGTTTAATACTGAAAAACATTATTTTCTTCAAAACACATTTGTTAATCTACTGCCTGTCTATCAAGCTCCATGAAAGCCAATGAAGATGACCATGTTGTCCTGTTTGACCTTCAAAATCTATAAATTTCTGGACTGTCTGTTGTAGCAAGTGGTTCTACTATTAAGCTAGTTCTAATTATTTATAATTATCTTCTTAGGTGAACAGTACTTGGTTATGTGTATATAAGCCCATGAAATAAAACTATCTCCTGATGTGTCCAACCTGATTCTGAATTATCTCTCTTTCTGTAACCTTCAGAGTTGCTATTGTGGGTAGACAGACAGAAAACCATGAGCTGCTTTTCCTACAGCTGCCTAGCTTGGATTTCTGTGCCAAGAGGCCTGTAGGACAGAAGCTCTTTTTGCTGAGGGAAAGCACATGGTATTAATGAGACGTCCAGTAATGCATTTTCAATTCCAAAGCTGTCCCAGAGGGAGGTGCTTCAAGGATTAATGGAAAGCAAAACACTGGTTATCTTATTAAAATTTCATTTACTGTGAGTCTTATCAGGATTTAGAAATATGAAAGTTATTTATGCTTCCAGGATGTGTGATATTTCATTCTCTGAGTGGTTGTTACTTGAAAATTTGCCTGATGAGGTAAAAAACAAAGGCTAGATAAGAGAAGAAAATCTCGATGCAATGTTAGGGGCTTCATCCTCAAGGCTTGGGTAGGGTTGAGAAAAGGCAAGAAGGATTTTGCATTTGGTTGAAAGGAAAGAAATAGTTAGTTAATTTTGTTTAACCCTGCATTTCTTGATCACTCCAGGGTAGTTCCCCAAGTTAGATAGGTCAGCCAGAAGGAGAATAAAAGAAGCACCCAACTGACTTGCCTCTCATTTCCCCTGTCGTTTTCATGAACCAGCTCATATCCCCTGTGGTTTCAGCTATAAGAACATCTCAGACATGCCCCAAAGCCTTAAAAAATCAGCAGAGGACTGTTTTCCATTGAAATTTGCTCTTGGCCTTAGGCTTCAGTTTAGCAGAGGAAAGTATATAATGTGATTTTTTTTGTAATTAAAGATTTGTACCAAAACTTTTTAACTTGACTCTTTTGGAAGTGTACTACTGCTAGCTGAGCAATGCCAGACATTCTAAATATTCACCAGTTTTCTTTAAACTATGTCCAAAAGAGAGAACTGTCAAAAATCAACATTTTCATGCAGATGGAAACAGTTTTTTCTATGAGAAGATACAAGGACCCAAGGGCATTCTCAGTAACAGGAAAATTATTTGCAGTTGGTCAGACAAGCTGTCTGACTCAGGTAATCTACAGTTCATCAGGTCATTTGGTTGAAACTGAAGTCCAAGATGAGACACTGTTCAGATGAACTGAATTGTAATGAATTTTTGTGCATGTGCATGGGCCAGTGTGTGTGTTTTTGTGTGAGAGAATCTGGGATTATTTGCTCTGTGTGTGCTAAGGTGTCTGCAAACTTTTGGACAGCAGGAAACTAAACTGAAGAACAAAACAGACATTTCATTCATCAACTTACTTTAACAGGGGAAAAGAAAAGGACAAACTATTTCAGGAAAGAAGACACAGATGTTCTACATCAAAAAGCAAGGGTATTGGGAGGAATACTCCTTTAGCAGATGACTAGTACAAAATACCTAAGAGACTGGTATCCGAATAACTACTGGTGAACAAAGTCACCAAATACCTCTCCTGAAAGAGGGTGAGAGATGTGTTTAGCATTCTCATTAGCAATCACCAGTGGCTCTCCAAGTGTTTTCTCATCAGCGGGCTTGGGAGAGGAAAGGCTTGCCTTGTCTTTGCTTTGGAAGTAATAGGAGAAATTTTCAGTGATTGTTTATCCTGTAGGTGTAAACCACATATCCCCAGTGGAAACCTAAGCCATGTTGTGTTAAGCTGTGTGTCAGCACAAGGTGGTAGATGATCCCTGTCGAGAGATTTTATTTCTAAATGAGATTTAAAAACAAAGGCAGGGAAGGATGTTTGTCCCAATTGCCGCCATCTAAGTCTCTTGGTCTCTCACAAATTAACCAGTGCCCTCCCCTACTTTTGCAGGTGGTAAAACAAAGGAAAGTGTAAATCCAGTCTGAGCTGGGTAGGAAACTATTCTGCAAGACTCTTGTGAAGTAATCAGCAGAGCTGACTTTTTCAACAGAAACAAATGACATGGTTTTCATGGTCAAAGCAAATCACCCTGGTAGCAAATCACCCCACACTGCAGCAGAGAAAGGGAGGAAAACGGCCAGTCTTTAAGCTTCAGCGATGCTGGTCTATTTTTTCTCATCTGTCTCCTCTAGCCAAGCAGCTTGCCTGAACTGTTGCGTACAAAAAGGTCCAGCAAATCTCTAGTTAATGCCTACATGTGCTTCTGATTATCTCTTCCTCCTCCTACCCCCTCCACTGAAAACTGTGGTTTGTGTGCAGCTCAGAGAGAGCAGTCAGAGGAAGTACAGGGCTGTTTTAGGGAGCTGCTGATTTTCTCCAGTTGGTCCTGACTGTAAAGAATAAACAATTCTTGTACATATATAACTTGCATGTAACTTTACTCGGCATTTCTTCCTGAACAAAAAACCAGCAGCCCAAAAAGAAAAAAGTATGTTCATAGCAGCCCAAAAAGAAAAAGTATGTTCACAGCAATCATCCCCTCCCACTGCCTGGTTCCAGAGTATGAGAGTTGAAGCCCCTGCCCATATACCACTGTCATGGGCATCACTTGGGAACTCAGCCCTGAGCCTGATGACTCATCCTCTTCTCACTCACTTGAACAACAGGAATTTTGCTTCATCACAGCATCAGGACACACCACTTTCATCATGTGTTCAAAAATTCTTTAATATCTCCAGAATTTTCATCTATTTTTCTCATGTGTACCTCTGAAGTCTCCACCAGGCTTTTGTGAAGTAAGCAGCAGAGCAAACTTCACCAGAAACAAATGACCTGGCCTGCTCTCCACTGTGTGTTTGTAGGAGTGCTGCTACCTGGGAAGAACCACAAGACACCTAAGTCCTGACTAACAAAAAGCTGTATTTGAAGAAGTGGCATGGTACTCATGCACAAGTTTTATGTTAGCTCTTCAGGAAAAGGTTTCTTCTCCTCAGGAAGGGAAGAATCGCCTTCAAGAATGAGGCCAGATTTACCAAGAAAGCAAGATTGATGGGGAATGATCCTGTGCTTAAAACAAGCATTTTGAGAGCTGGAACAGCAGTTAGAAGATTGGTGGTGGTGTGTTTGTATGCCCTGCATAATAAATTGCAAAACCAACAAAAAGCAGGCCAAAGTTCATGAATGTCGAAACGCCATTTCCAGTCCTCCCTACTCCATGTCCCTGTGTTCAGAGAAATTGGTAGCTGGTCCTTATGTTGGAAGACCAGAGTCCAGGAAACATCCCTCATGGGCAGTTGTATATCATCAGATGGGATTGCTTTGAGATAATCTCCAACTGTTGCAGCACATGTCCTTCCAGCTGGATGGAAGCTTTCCCTGTTATTTGTATTATAATAGCATTTTACAATATATTTTAGGAATACTCAGAGTCCCAGCTGACATAAGATCCTTACCATATCATTTGCATGGGTGGAGAGAGAATATCCTGTGGTGTTTAAAGCCTGCATATAAACAATTCAAAATACATTGCTCAGAGATACACAAACTCTTCTCATAGTACACTGACAGCGGTGGTTTCACCTGATATTTTGAGTGCAATCATACGGAATTATATCAAGAAGAATTTTTAACCCACCCCATTACTTCTGTGAATAGTATCATCCATAAGCACCACAAGCTGACTTGAAACTTCTGATAATTTTCCCTGAGAGAAAACAGCTGTTGACTGAAATTGAATTCTTTCTGCCTCTGTTTCTAAACAAAACCCAAAAAACCGAAAAACCCCACAGCCAAAGTTTTTGCTGTAAAATTGAAATACCCAAATCATTTGTACTCAATGTACTCATTTACACTGAAAATAAGGTTTTTCGGAGGCTTCATTTTTCTCTTTTTTATGAGAGCAGGGGAGAAAATCATTTTATAGTCTCTACAAAAGTAAAAATTTTTTTAAAAGCTGTGACTTTGTTCAGAATTGTACATTAACTTGTCCCTGGTAATTTTCAGAAAATACCCATCTGCAAGTAATGTATTTCCTGGTAGAGCTTATGGCCTGTCTGGAGAGAGAAAGGGGATGGTGGGGAGAGAGAACATACCCTCATTCCAGTGCTCGCCCTTTTTTGCAGTCCCAGCACTCAGCGCTTAGCCCTGCCTTGCTCCAGCCTTGCCACGCGCTGGAGCAGAGCTCCCAGCCAGCCTCACAAAGGGCAGCCACAGCATGTCCCCATCTGCTGTCGATTACTGCGCCAAATGTGCCAGCCTCATGTTGCCGGAGCCAGCACCCTGGTGCTTCTCCTGCTCAACAAACATACCAAACCATCGCCACAGCTGGATGGCATCCAGCCTCCAGGAGTATTCCCCCTTTGAACATACCTTAGGTCCAATGATGGATCCTTGAGAATAGCACTGCAAAACCTGCTGGTTTCTAATGGGGAATCACTGTCCAGTGGAAGTTTTATGGCATTATCAAAAAACATTATCAAACAAAGAATCATTATCAAACAAACATTACCAAAATGACATTATCAAACAACATTAAAGGAATGAAGATAAAAGGTGAGTTTTCCCATGCACCTGAAGTCTACCTGCATCATGGCAATGCATTTTAAAGCGCCCATGTACACCAGGTGCAAGTCATTTACTGTAGGATGGAGTGACTGGGCAGCAGGGAATGGAAGGCAAAGGGAAAGGGAAAGAGATAGGGATAGGGAAAGGGAAAGGGAAAAGGAAAGGGAAAAGGAAGAGGAAGAGGAAGATGAAAATTTATTTCTATTTACCTGTTTTGAACCAAATTATCAAAGATAGGAAACATTAATATGGGTTAAAAAGTCTTAGAGTGTTGCTTAAACAGTTACATTTACTTGACGGGAACTAGCAGAATGAGAAAATGCGTCACGGTAGCTGATTCTGTTTTCAGGTGAGTGAGAGCCTGGAGCGTGACTGACAATGGTCTCAACCCATCTAACTTACAGTCTCTCTTGTTTGGTACACTGACCTACCTGTGCCTCTCAGTCCTGTTTTTGTAGTTGATGAATTGTAAGCAATGGCTGGCATTGCATAAAGCAACTGGAAATTGGACTGAGCAGATAAAAGCAGATTACACCAACACTTCACTCCTTGAATTCCTGACTTCCCATGGTGACCACAGTAGCATTCAGGAGCATAATTCTGAGGCTCTCCCTCTCTCCATAGAGCCATGAGAAAGTTAATACTGGAGAGGTTGAGTTACAAAAACAAATGAACTTTCAAATTCTGCTAAATAGAAGAAACCAGATCATTAAGAAAGACAGACTGATGTATTTAGTCTGAGGATGACATAAGTAGCCAGAATAGCATCTCATCTGTTAAATCCTGCCTTCATTTCCATTTCTGCTACAATTTCCTTTTTTCATCAATATGTGCTATAGTTTTGGCAGTGTTACTGTTGGCAGAGGTCTGTCAAATGTAAATACAAAGGCCTCTGATCATCCTAATTATTAGAGATGTTACAATCCAGCTGTTTATATATCATAAAGCAGGATGGGGACACCTGAAATGTAAATTTCCAATAGCCATTGAGTCCATAGAAGTATTAGAAGAATTTGACATTTTTAACTATATCAGCAGAGAACTTCCAAATGAGATTTAAAACCTTGAGTGCCATAAATGAATGCCCAGCTGACAAAGAACCACACTTTGACTGGCATGATCTCCAGGAACTCATGCTGACTTAATTTTTAATATTTGTATTTCTGGTCATATCCAACTTGTCTCAAGTTTTAACCTTCTGCTGTTATCAGGTGCAGAATGTCAGTTTGAGGCAATGTGAAGGAAGTAACTCATAAGCACTGGGATTGATTGCCAGTAGCATCCCTTCCAGGTGATTTCCACTTTGCACATTTTGATTTTAGGCCTAAATGCTGTCGGAACTCCTGTGCAGCTCATGCTGAATGGAATACTAACATTTACATGAAAGATGGGTGAATAACCTGTCTGCCTAAATCTAAGCATAAGCCTTATGACTCTAGGCGAGAAGGAACCCTTGAAAAATAGAACATGACCTCTGCTTAGTTTTTGCAGGCATGTGGATGCTCAGAACCATCATCCACTGATGACTCCCCTCTGTGTGAGGGGCAGGTATGAGAGAGCAAACCGAGTTTCTCCTTTTCCCTTAAGGAAGAGTAGAGTTCTTTTGCTTTCATAGGCTGCCTCTTTCCATCAAACCAGCTGAAACGGAGAGCCACCCTCTGTTTAACTCAGAAGAGAATGGATGACAGACATTAAAGCTGCTGGGGGACAGAAGCAGTCATCTAACTGTTCCCATCATGCACCGAGATGAAGTATGTGATCGCATGCACTCATACAAATAAACAGGATATGCATTTCTGATAATGTCTTTTACTTGTGCCGGGGCTGGAGTGTTGGAAGATTGAACTGGCTTTACTTCTGACAGTGAGACCTGTACAATACAGAAACAGCATCATTGCTTCCCCCTTTTCCACCAAAATTAAGTACATGAAGAGAAACATTTCTTATTATTCTTAATAGTGCAACATTTAGCTCTTGTGCCCCCTTATTCATGCTTAACATTGTAGTTTTAGGAAGCAATAAGAGAAGAGAGTATAACAAAGGTTCCCCAAACATTCAGATTTCAAAACAAATACATTTTCACTATCTCCAGCTCCCTAATTTATTAGTAAATATTTTAAGTCCAAATTTGGCATAGAACTTAGGGACAATCCCAAAGCAAAGAGTACTTCCTAGTATCTTAAGTGATTTTAAAACCAAACGTTTACCATTAAGTCTAGGCATAAACCGTCCATGAGTGAGTGGCATAGAACTTGCTCCAAAGCCTTGTGAAGTCAACAAAAAGGGTTACACTGATATTCTTGGTTTCCAAACAGACCCTTAGAGAGAGAGCTTTGCTACTTCAGTGTGGAAATTTACCAGAAAGGAACTTCAAACTGCATAACAAGCAAATTAGAAGTGTTGGACAAACCCAGAATCTGAGGTTCTCTGGAGAACCTGGGTTTGTTGTGGGGATAAAACTGCGTTAAAGCACTTTTCTGCTTGACTTTGCTGTCTTCACAGTCCTCAAAAGGTGAAGCTAGACCAGAGTCTAGAATTTCTGGAAATTCAATCTTTATATTCCACAAGTCAATAAAATGGATTACACCTTCCTATAGAGATAATCCACTAGAGTGCAGGCTTTATCCACAACTAGAAGAAGAGAAATAGTCAGGACCTATTCATGCTCCTCTGCTGCAAGCAGGACAGCCAATGATTACCAAATGACGCCACAGCAGAGAGAAGAGCATGGGGCTGCAGTGCACTTCTGGTCCCAGGGAGACGGGGCTGCTGGCGGGCCCCATGGCCATTCACGTGCTGCATGGCGAAGCACAGGTCGGCATCCCTCCCCCACGGTGTCCTCTCTGATTCTACAGTGTTGTTTGTTGCAAGTTTTGCTAGGGGTCCGCTGCTCAATCCAGCTCATTCGTGACTCTCCTACTTTTTCCCCCTTGCTCCAGGTCATGTGGGAGAGACTGTTAGCCATAGGTGTTGGAAGTTTGGGTTTCCAATAAAGTTTATGAATGCTTTTTTGTCCAAAAGCATCTTTGAGAAATGTAGCTTTGCCAAAACTCTTTGTTTTATGAAAGCACTTCAAATTCAGGAAAACATTCCTTTTTCCCGTTTTAGAAAAAGACAATGTAACCTTTCATTTCTCTTAACTTTTTTCCTTTTTTAAAAGAAAAATCTGCTTTTCATCTTTGTTCTTGTTCTCCTTCCTGCTTTTTTAAAATACGCTTATCTCAGAAAGTGAGGGAAGAGCATTGAAAACCTAGAAGGAGAGGTATGGGAGTCAACAGAGAAAACAGAGAGGGAACCTTCTCTCCTTTCGCTTTCCTCTCCCCCACATTTTTTTCTGACCTGCATTCTCTCATGGAAAAAAGAGCACAACCTCCTACATGTTTTTAATTTGAGTTGGCTTCGAAGAAGTGAGTACAGGGCCCTTCACATCTCCCTGCCCAGATGTGCAGCAGTGGGCTGCACAGCTGCGTAGCCCCCTGCCAGCCTCCTCTGCAGCCCCTGGAGCAGGGACCTGGGAGTGTCAACACCCCCAGTGCCCCATGTACCTCTCAGGCACATCAGGATGTCAATTTCCCAAACTGGTCCTCTGCCACAGTTCGCTTGCTGCCCCATATGCTTCCTCACCCAGGCAGAGTAAGGCCCCTGATTTAAGCCCATCAGGTTTTATGTAATCCCATTAGACACATATGTAGGGTAGTTTGCTGCCCTTGAGAAAAGTGAGTGGTTTTGGACTGTGTGCTTACAAACAGGATTTACAGGTCTTCTGGACACTCTTGTTCAGGCAATTATTAGCCCCAGAAAGAATACAAGATTCTGTGAAGCAAAATACCATTTTTCACCTACAAGAGCTTCCTGCCAGGATAGATGTCAAGGTGATCAGGGAGTCTGATTTAATAGAAATCCCCAAGGTCATGGCAATGAAATTTCATTTTTGAAGTAACAGTGAAATAAGTACAAACAACAGTGGGTGAAGTAATTGAACTTCACCAAGGCGAAGGTCACCACGACATGACGAAGTTACCTTTATACTTATGAAAGCAATGGAAAACGGACTTTCCTTATTGCCAGTTTATGAGCCTGCCATTACAAAGTAATTACAAAGTAATTTCATCTGGTACTGTAGATGTTTAACCCTAGCAGGCAGCTAAGTACCACACAGTCACTTGCTCATAAGAGCCAGCTGCAGCTGGTGGGATGGGGAGCAGAATCAGAAAAAAGGCAAAACTCATGGATTGAGATAAGAACCATTTAATTATTGAAGTAAAATAAAATAAAAGTAATAGTTGTAATGAAAAGGGCCACACTGGTGAGGAAGGGGTTAACTTTCAAGACGGAAATGTGGCTGCAGATATAGGGCTAATAAAATACTTGCATTTAGCTTATTTGTATCATTAATTTCTTAACTGTTTTGCCTCTGCAACACTTTAGTGGGTGCAGATGGTACCACTCACATACCATTCTGCTGATCCATATGATTTTGAAGCTCAGTGGATGGTAGCATTTAGATGTGTAGCAGGCTGATTTGTGGGTGTGGAGCTGGCAGCAAGCTGTGAAGTGCTACCATTTGGCAGTCATCTCATGGAAACCCCATTATTAACAAGCATGAGTGCACATCTATTGTGTTAGGAACATTCCTTGGAGCCTTTTGCTAATTTCACACCTTGATTCTTTGTAAGGATGAAGGTGCCTTTCACATTTTGTAAAGTGTAGACTGTGTTTGGCGGTGCTTATTCCAGTCCCGGTAGATTCATTTGGAACAGGGCCACTACTTTCAGTTTTGACAAAATTCATTCCCACCAGTAACATTCATTGATCACATCTGCTGATTTTATTTCTCAGTTTCTTTCTAGATTTCCTTCATCTGGTTTTCAGGATCATAACTTTATGTTCGACAGTCAATGATTATTTTTTGTTTATTTTTTGTTGATATTTTGTTTTATTCTTCCACACAATTACTGGACTCCCACAGTTTCGGCTTGATGTTTCTGCTCAAGTCTCCTTACTTTGCAACTTGACAGAAGGCAGAGACAAAATGGTTTTTCTGCTAACTAGAAAAGAATGTCATAGGAATGAACTCTGCCAAAATCTCATGATTTTTCTTGTTGTCTCTGATTTTTCAACTTCTCTGTACAAACAATGGGACTTAGAGCTGTCTTAGGGCTGTTCTAAATAACCATGCAACTGGTTTAGACCTCAGGCACCCGTAGTGTCAGGAAGAGACTGTATTGAAAATTGTCTTTGAACAATTCTAACTGCATTGAGTGCTCTGGCATAGCAGACCTGCAAAAACGAAGTATCTTAAAATTTACCTCAGTCTCAAAGCCCAAGGAAAATGACAATAAGAATATTTTTGCCTGCTGTTTCTAGAGAAGTTTCCATTGTTACAATACGCATAAAGATATTTATTTGTATGTCTTTATTCTACATTAGGTCATGGGGAAACTAATTTAAAAGAACGGGCTATGAAGATTGCACATTACAGGTTTGTTTGTTTGTTTGTTTGTTTGTTTTTTTAATGGAAACTACATTTCTGCTAAAGTCAATCTGGCTAAGAACCATTTAAAACAGGTATTTTTACTGCATTCTGTAATAAGAATTCCATATAATGTCGAGTATGTACTTCTCAAATTTGGACTCCTAGTGCCATTTGCTGTATTTTTGCTATGCAGCTTTTTACTGGGGGTTCAGAACAGCCGGGGCAGTTCCATGCTCTCTGTGAACACAAAGTGGATGCATGGCTCCTCAGATGACCCTAGCTGAGTGCAGGTGACCAAGCAGAGGAAGTACTGCTACTGAGGGATGCACCAAGAGACTTGCACGAGGCTGTGTGTGCAAGTGGGATTCCAACATGAGCCTGCACAGGAAGAGAGAGCCCCTGCATGTCTCTCCCTATCCCTCCTTGCTGCCTGTCCCACCTCAAGTGGGACTGAGGGGTCTGATGGTGACACGTATCAGCGCAGTGCAGCAGCCAAGGTCAGGGTGCCCCTGCCAATGCAAACCTACTGCAAATGCCGTGCACGCAGCTGCACTGGGCTGCTGGGCTACAAAGGGCTGCAGCAGAAACAGAACTCCAGAGAAAAGAAGAAAATTGCAGGTTGTCAGGAGTGTGATGGAGAGAGTTGGAGAACAGTGGGAGAAGGCAGAGAAGGAAAGCAGCTGGATGCCTCTTTTATTTTACTTTTTTTTCAAATGGAAGACATTCTATGCTTCCTCCAGCAGTGTAAGAGGTGCTGCTGAGGTGCTGAAAGGGAAGAAGGAGGAATAAATAGAAAGGGGAAAGAGGTGCTTGAAAAAGGAAATTCAGACCAAGGAGAGAAAACCTGGAACTGTTTCAAAGCAAACCTTCCCTTAACTATGGGGATCTGGCCTGTGAGTCTAAACAGGCTATGTAATTTGCTGTAGCTCATACTCTCTAATTTAGCCACTAGGTGTATTTGTACAGAAATGCAGAATTAAAATCAACTCAGAGCATGTCAGGAAGTGGAGTATGTGTTTCTTGGGACTTTGTCCGGTTGAAGTACACTTAACTACCTGTTTGGGAATATAGGTTTGGCAAACAGCATAGCCAGAAAAAGGAAAAAAATACTATTTTTACTTCAGAGCTCGTCAGTCATTAGTGAGCTGTGCTGGAAGCATTAATGAATTACCATTTCAGAAGTTTGTTCAGAAGCTGTCACCACAATGCAGCAATGGTACTGTTTGAAAACCAGGGAAAATGCCATTTTTCAATTTAGGAATAGTCAGAGGAGTGTTGAAATATACCTGTAGGTGCAAAGTCTTTGTTGCACGATTTCCATTCATCTGTCAGGCTTTTTTTTTTTTCTCTCTAGCAATAATTCATAGACATCCTCATCAATCCTATTATTTATAGTGAGGACAGCATACAGAGACCAGTGATGCTAACAGTATGATTATACCGAAGTTTCTTCTGCAGTCAGGAAAGAAACCACTCAGTGTGTATTGGGGTGAGAGCCTGACACTGATTTTTCAGGGCTTGGCAGCATTTTGAAGCAGCAGATTGCTGCTGCAGTTAGAGATTATTTGTATAAAGCCAGTGCCCCGGCATGTCTTTCATGAGCTAGATCCACACAGTGTGCAATACTGGATGAAGTACATAGTAAAAATCATGTTTAAGAGACAAAAATGGAAGTAAGAAATAAGAAACCACAAATGGGAACAAACAGGAAAAGACTGCAAAACAGCAAGACCACATCAATCAGGATAAAACATTGTGCTTTTGGCACCAATGACCTCACTCTCTTTTGGTCCCCCAGTATTACTTCTGTCAGTGCCATTTCCTGAAAAGGTCAAACTTCTTTACCTAAGACACTTTATTCTCTCACCCACAGATGTTGCTGGTGCTTTCCACATGGAAAGGAGCACACTGAGCTTTAAAATAAGGTCACCCACACTAGCCATCACAAGTGTGAAATATCAAGCACTGTCAAAGTGCTAAATGCATTTCATTGGAGCCCACATCTGGTTTAAGGAGATTGCACCTGGATCTTTGAATTAGTTTATTACTGGGGATACAGTTTGTGCAGGATTGCTGGAGAGGCTTTTCATGTACCTGTACACACAGGCATGAGATTTTAAATTTCGAAAAGATGCAGGGGTTTGTTTTGTTGTGGTTAGAGCTATTCTGTATTATTTTATAATTTTGCTAGCGCTTGCTAGAGGACAATGTTAAATGCTGTAGCTTGTGAGAGGTTTTATAGGTTTTAAATAGAAAACTTGCTGAGGGGTTATCTGTCCAGTATATCTGATTAGACAAAAATGGTTGATATAGTTCAATATAGTACATAATTTAGTCCAAAGTTAACTGTTATTAATTTGTTTATGGTTTATAGGCTGTAGTTTTTACTTAGAATAGTTAATATATTAGTCTATAGTTAATAAATGACATAGTTACAGTACCTGTTGTTGACACAAGAATATTTGCAAATATTAAAGCAACTTATATAATGCTTGTAAAAGCTTTCATTTCCTTAATCTCTGAACCAAACATAGTCACGAGTCACCTAATGATCTGGAATGGGGATGTCCTTTGTACAACCAAACACACAAGCTTGTGAAGAGGATAGGTGAAGAGAAAAGTGGTGCAATTTACTGAGGAATCCATTTCTGGTTGTTGTGTCTACTTGTAAAAAATTCTCAACATGCTGAAAGGCAATTATCTGCCATTGGGTATGTACTGAAAATCTGTGGCGACCTCCTGGCCAGCCAAGACCATAATTCATATTTAAGAGCATGGGGTCACGGCTGTGGTCACTTCCCTGGGCTTTTGATCATGTTTGTGGATGGAGTGGAAATTGCTGCAATGTGATGGATGATCTTGGGCTCCCGCAGTAGGGACAAACCTGGCAAACATTACCGTCAGGGGGGTTAGGGTATGAGCATGGTCATTAAGATATAAAATTTTAAGTACTTCCATGCCATCAGCAAGAGCCTAATAGCAAAAAATGTGACATAGTTAGCTTTGGTTCTGCCTCTGTAGATTTGTAGACACAAAGGATTTGTGCCTTACTGAAGGCATAATCAACAAGGATTCATTCAAGGAAACAGAAGCAGCAAAATTACTCCTTTTGTTTTCACCTCCATTCTTATCTACAAGCCACCAGAGGGGCTGTTTGCTGAAGATCTTCTAACAAAAGGATGATATTGTCATGATAACAAGCACATATCCCATCTTAAACATGAGCACCATATCTCCCATGCAATATATGGAATACAGCATGGGAGAAACAAATGGTCTCTCCTCAGATTGACTGCACATCAGATGATCTGGGTAGGTATGGCCTCCCTGCAATGCTTTCTGGCTGTCATGTTGGTCTGAGACAGAGTATTCTCAAGGACTGCTGATACCACAACCTTGTTTGCTTTCCTGAGATTAGGAGATTTTGTGTCGTGTTATGAAATCAAGCTCCCTAAAATACCATGAGTCTTCTAAATTTAGGTGTCATCCTTGGTATTAGGAAAGTTCAGATTTCTCTCCATTCTGGATGAATTTCCCCTTCATGTAATCTTTTCAGGAGAACATGAAATATTCATGAAGAAGTTAGTACAGGCCAACATGTAGCTAAGGTGTCTAACCCACCTTTCAATGCGTTTAGTGTTCACCTCTATCTCTTCTCTATCTAAAATTTGGAAGTCTGTCCCTATGCACTTGCTTTCCTGGAACTTGTGTCACTCAGCTGGCCCTCTTTCCTTCTATGTTTCACATCCCATGGGACGGTTCACAGTCAGCATGCAGAACAGCTGCTTGTTGCAATTGCCCAAGGTAATCACGTGCCTTCTCTATGCACAATTCTTCAATGAAACACCTGCAGCCTGGACAAGCACATCCTGGTGCTTAGTTCAGCTGTCACAGTGGTCTGGCTGTTAAAGGCCATTTAGAATAAGGAGGCTACAGCTAAGGCTTGCCTGAGGGTGGGTACTTGATCTGGCAGGGGACAGAAAGGAGCTGTCAGCCTCAGCACTGCTATCATGCCAGAGAAGACCACTTCACTAGGGATCTGTGAGGGGATCATTTTTGGCAAGTATTAACAAAGTCAATCCGGTTATACTCATGAGGAGGGTTCTGAGGGGTGGATAAGATAAGGCTGGAGTCAGGATATACCTTTTTTGTTGAGAACAGTAGAGCTCAATTCCCAAGGCACAAGAGTTTTCTCAAAGTCAAGTTTTGGTGTCTCAGCTTTCCTCTGGGAATTTTAAACTCAGACACTGAAAAGTGAATTATACTGAGACCCTCTTATCAATATCATATCCAGCCACCCAGAGCCACAAAGGCCAGTTCTCTACAAATCCTGGTCTGGCAGCTGCTCTTCCCAACAAGCCCACAAAAAACTTCCCACTGTTGGCACCTTCCTCATGTTTCCTGGGGTTGAAAGAGGACTTGATTTACATTGAGTTTCAAACTAAGCAGATTGACATCAAAGCAACGGAAATCAGGCCCCAGTAAGTGGTTTATAAATGCAGGCTAAGTGTTTTGAATCAAAACAGTTCTTTCAGTGAATTTGGAGGGGTACGTCTGTTGTCCTTATCATTGTTAGTTTCTGTCTTGAAAACACAGAAAGGTCACTCACATGAAATCCACTCTGGGGATCATTAGAAAAAAAGTTCCCATTCCTGAACGAAAGCCTTACCGGTAGGTTTTTCCTGTTCTTTTTTTGCATGGTATTACTTGGAGAGGATAGTAATCTAAACAAGAAAGGTATGTACGGATTATCCCAGAGAAGCCTTCTGTGTGTTGTATTGTACAACATTAAGGAACAGAACCTCAGCTCATGCATGCTTTTCTCATTCCAGATGGAGAAGACAAGGCTTTCCTCTGCACAGCCTTTGCAAACAGTCTTGGGACCGTTTCATACCCCTGAACAGAGGCACCCAGTGAGGACCAGATGTCTGATTCTTAAAGTACTTAACTGAAGTGACAGCAATATATAAGTTTGCTGGATGTTTCTTTTAGCAAATGTGCTATCTCTGTGTATATCTCTAAGCTGTCAATGACTACATTTTCTTTCAAAACTGGAAAAAGAGCATCTTTTTGTAGTACTGGTGCACCTATTAGCTGCATCAAATAGCATAAAACAAACATAATGTTATAAGAAAGGAGGAAGGAAAATCCAATAGCCTTTGAAATACACCTTTTTTGTTATTGGGCATCTGAATCTTTGTGGAGTGCATGTGTATAAACACAGCACAGAAGAAGATAAATAAGGCTCGAATAAATATTTTGTATTACAATTCACCCAAACAGCACAATTATTTAAAATCCAGTCTTCGTCCAGATTTGACTTTTACATATGGGTCTGGGATCTCTGATTGGCTGACTAGAACCAGCAGAGCTGTTCCTCAGGAGCCAATGCACTGAGGTGTACAAAGGAAGCAGTGTGCCTCAGAGCAATCTTGCCTTCTGTCTTCATCTGCCTAAAATGGCTGAGTAGGCACAGTGATATTAACCTGTTGACATGACCAGGAGGGGAAGGAAAAAATTTCCAAAACAGCTTAGACTTTGATAAACTAAGGTAAAGAATGAAGTCCAAAACCACAGAGGTGCTTCTGTCTCTGTCTGCCTGTAGGAGCTGGACACCAAGACTGGCTTGATGGATATGAGACTAAATGCAGAATGTCATGCTTGCAGCAGATCAACTGCCAGCCTAGAGGGACGGTGTCTGAACAAGAGCAAGGGGCGCTTTCTTCAGGGCTCACAGAAACCTGAATCTCCATTTCACAGAAAAGTGGGATAGCAATAGTCTTTATTGAAAGTCTTACCCAGAATGGAGACAGATTTCCCGCATGCTATGGCAATAGGAGAGGATTCTTACACTGATGGATGTTATTTTCATTGCAAGTGGAAAGACAAGATCTACTCTTCCCCACATTCAGGAATGAACCAGGGAAAATTTTGTTTCACTCTACTGAACAAGCCTACGTAGAGCCTCACAACAGGAAATCCTTATACAGAAAGAAATTTCCTATGTGCCTGTTCTCAAAATACTATATATTTGGTAAATTCATCTTTCAGTTTCAGCTTATCTTTTCAAAATGTAAAGTTCAAACTGTCTTTTTTCCTTGAACTTGATTTACAAATAAACCTCCAGAGAAAGAAAAAGTGAAAATAAAATCCATCGTCATTGAAATTCATCTTTGAGCAATGGTGCCATTAAAATGTTACACTTTCTAACAGCTATAAGGCAATATCACAACCTTTTCACTGTGGCTAAAAACAGTCAGTGGACTGTAGCTCGTTGATGAAGTAAGTGAAACTATATAAATATTCTGTAAATTACTTTTCACAATGAGCCGTCTGTCTAAGCAAAAGCTTGTGTTATAGTCCAGACAATACTGAGAACTTTCTAGCACTGACCTTAGAGAAGACATACTGCATAGCCCACATCCAAACATGACCAAGCTAAGTGCAAGTAAGCCAGGGGTGCTTTCCTTTCATTAGACTTTCTCCCTGACCTCTGGATGACAAGGGCATAGGAAAAGGAAGCAATTTTTCTTCTGTCCTTGGGGAAAGAACATTTGAAAGAGATTTCCTGTGACTGGTCTACATCATCTCTCTAGTGCCTGATGTGAAACTCTGGAAAATTTAGCATCCATCTCAAGCATTTACTCACTTTTTCTCCTTGAAGTACCTTGTGTGAAATTCACTAAAGCTTTAGGTGTGTATTGCGGGTAGCTGCATGGGATCAATCAAAGTATTTTAGCACTTTAGAGAAATTAAGTGTCTTACTGAAACAATTGTTCCAGAGTCAATCCTTCTGATCTCCTTAAATTTTAAATTACTTCCCATCTTCCTCTTGCCAGTGGGTGTAAAGGTCAATTAATAAAGTTCAATGCCATATTCCTCTTTAAATGTCTTGTTGAAAATTTAAGAAGAGAATGCCTTTTTTTATTCTATGAGAATTTAAAAATATATTTAACACCTCAGTTTTTGTCATTTTAAGCTGTCACATGCATCATGGAAATAGCACTTCCTGTGTACTTCCAATCCTTTTGAGTTGTGGCCTGTTTAATCATGTTACGGCCATATGACAAACCCTTTGTTATCAGAGTCATGGGTTCTCACAGACCAGCTGGGTATGACCAGCAAGCCAGAAATCAGTGCCAGACCTCTCCAGATTTCTCTCTCTGGTGGTATTCACCTAAGGGCAATTTATGACTCTGCATTTCCTACCAGAAGGCCTTCCTGAAGTGCAGCAGAGCTGTCCTTTTGTGCTACCTGGATGAATATGATGCCTCAGCATTCTCTGTCCTCTTTACCTTTGTGCAAGTTTCTGTACTGTAAGGAAGCACCCACCAAGAGTATCACAGTTTGCATAAGTGTTTTACATGGTAACATAAAAAATACTGTCTTACACGGAGTCCGAGCTGCATGAAAAGAGAGGCACTGACTGAGAGAAATGAAGATACAAGCATGGGAGAACAACTGATTCCTAAACAACTGACCAAAAATACACTGCTGAGCTCTTTTAAAGATGGGGCTTTCAGATGTTATGACATTAATGATGAGACTAGTCTGGTAGTCATTTTGCTCAGAGAAACAGATGTACTACATCTGCAGGTGATGTCAGACTATGGCTATTATCAGGGTAGTATTTGGGATCAGCATTAGGGTTTCCAGGAAGGAAACGGGCGAAGAAACAACAGGTAATGTTCACAGGCATCCTAATTTTTTCTTTCCTTTGTGCAAATTGGGAATGTTAAGGTCATAGTTTCACAGGCTTCGTAGACACAGCATTAAGAATAGAACTAGTTGTAACTCGGATGAGGGATCAGTATGGGAAAAATGGCTGGCATATAGGGGAAGGAAGCACATGGAAGCAGATTGGAATACATTAACATTTTGAATTTCATATTATTGTCACAAGATTCTGGAACTGCTTTTAGGAGTCAGAGACATGAGGAAAAGCTAGAGGTATGGTGAAATTGGAGAATTCAGGAAGGATCATCTCTGCTGTGCTCAGAGCTGCCATCAGCCTGGCTCCACATTTTCTGATTCAAAAGATCACTGGTGTTGTAGTACAATGACCAAGCATCTTAATGTGATTCAGGCAGCTAGAACTGACTGATCAGCTCTGATGAAGACATTCAGGACAAGTTTCCAAATGGAGCTGAAAAGAAATAGGCATCAGTTACAGGGATGCTTTTAGGTCTTCCATTTTTAGTGGTCCATAACTATGTCTGGGGGGTTAGAATTAGAATTTAGACTTCAAAGAATTGATTAACTGAGGAGACAGATGTGTTTAGAACTATCCCCCAGTTACATTTTTTTCTTTCATGTATATAATGGGACTAGTGTCAAGAAAGGGTCACTAAAAAGTTAAAGGAAAGAAGACATTTAAAATTGCCAGATAATCTTGTTTAGAACTGAGAGTAGTCCACTTGATCCCACGATTACTTTTCATTCTGGATTTCATGTGTGTTGTATGACTTAGATTGAGACAAGTGTCAGGTAGATAACTGGAAGAAATTTAAAATAGGTCACTAGATATGTTGGAAGTTAGTACTACCATTATGCACAAGATATTTTGCTCTGCAGTTCATACATATCGATGACATAAGGTTCACATTTAGAGTATGGCTGGTGTTGGAATTAGCAGTGTTGTGGTATTTGAAGGAAGAAACCATCAAGGAAGTGTTAAGTTCTGCTTTACTGTCACTGAACTAGAGTTTCAGTTTCTAAAAATCCTCAACACAGGATGATGTTGAGGTTTGGGTTTCATAGAGGTCACCAGACCAAATCTAAAAGTGTAGCTAAAAGAAGGGCTGTGATTAAGGTTGAAGTTCAGGGTGGGAGAAAAATATGGAAGAAAAAGAAAAGGCTAAGAATAGTACAGTAGCCTAAATTAGGATCTTATGTGGCTTGCTGCATATTTTTATCTCTTAGCTTTGTGGAGTGGGT
The DNA here is from genome assembly GCA_013397565.1 of Ptilonorhynchus violaceus. NCBI lineage: Eukaryota > Metazoa > Chordata > Aves > Passeriformes > Ptilonorhynchidae > Ptilonorhynchus > Ptilonorhynchus violaceus. The sequence goes on along the minus strand of VZRJ01002177.1, from coordinate 71,281 downwards.
GAGGCTTTGTCCTAGGTTATTGGTGATACTCTGTTAGGAAAAGTGAGACAGTGAAAGACTACCAAAAAACCACAAACTCCGAAAACACAAAGGCCAAGCAGCTCATGGACAGTGTTTAAACCTGGAGTAATGTTTTCTTCTTGCTGCATTCTCCTACTCTGAAGCCTAACCCTGGGCACCCACCAGCCTTCCAGTAGTCCCATGGATCTTTCCTACTCCTCCCTCAGGCAGGAACGATCCTGGGCTCTACTGAGAAGCACACCTAAGGGAGATGGTGAGGAGAATTGTGCTGGAGTCACTGCCCTCCCAAGAGTGGGGATGAGTCTGAGGTCATGATCATCTGCAGCCCAAAGCATGCTTTGAGACTTGTTGCCTCTACCCTCCTAAAGCTGTGTGATCACTTCCGCTATGGCTTCTCTGAGTTTAAGTTTATTCTAGTCCAAATCCTAGCCATATTTTAACTCTAATTTCAGCAACACCCACCAACTCCAATGACTAAAAGCAACCTCGTTTGAATGCAGGGTCTGGCTGTGCTTTCAGGGCAGCTGTCCTCAATATGCTCTTGACCGGTGCACTCCTCATGTCTGGATTCTGCTACTAGCTCTGCATCTTAAAGATAACCAAGTTATCTGTACAAGCATCTGGCCTAAATGCAATAAGGAAATTAGAAGTTAACAATAGGGTAGTATGACATCTGTGCTGAACCCACTTATGGATCTCTCTAGGACCTGACTGTAAACCCCTCCTAAACTTCATTTTAGCTCTCCACTGCTCTGCCTGAAGGTGCCTGGGAACCAAGAGAGCTGGTCGTGCACCGTGGTCTCATCCAGGTAGCACACTGCAGTGAATGTACTTTGTGGTTGTCTCCACTCTTTCCCGTAACAATATAGCCTTAACCATAATTCAATTGCTGAATGAGTCTCTTGGTCCCCAAATATTTCTGGATTAAAAGTAGTAAGGGAATCAGCTCTTGCACTATTTCTTAATTCTGCCTAATTATGTATTCTCTGCTTCTAAATCCAGTTTAACATTTTTGATCCTAGCTGTAAACTAGCCAGCCCAGCATTAATTCAATATGTAAACCAACACATAACTCTCACAATACCCCTAGATACAGCTTTACCTAATCTCAAGCCTAAAATACAACGAATAGCCTTTTGGACATCAGCCCTCAAATTCTCATTGCAGACCACTTATAACATTTTCGTTGCCAGAGCCTTTGAATAAGCAGTACAGCATTCTGAAAATCAGAGTTAAGTTAACATAAGCAAAAAATTCTATATGTAAAAAAGATTTAAAACCAATTTTGGGAAAAATACCCCACTGTGTACCCCATTTCTCCTTATCAGAAATGTACTTGAAAGTGAATGCTGATTAGAGACCCAAACTTTGTTAATGAATGACGAGTTTAAAACTGAGACCCATGTCAGGATCAGGCACAGATTTCTTTGAACATCTTCATGCTTTATGGAGACCTTCCCCCTTATCTGGGTCTCAAAGCACAAGAGGACAGGAAGGTTAAACTATTGCACGCACTTCTGTTGGAAACAGCCCCCAGGATATTATTAGCATTTTTTTTGCATTATAATGACTTCTGAAAAACAGAATATCAATCTAAAGTTTTTGTTACTTCTTCCACACTCTAATAATATCTAAAAACTCCAAGTTTAAAAATTAATACATACACCTGTTTTGCAAACAGTGGTTTTTTTATAAGGTGGGTGGTGTACTGTGCAGGTAACAAAATTTGGGGATTTCTAATAGGGTGCATGTATTTCTCAGCTTACATTTAGACATGAAACCTGGCAGCTTGAAAAAACTAAGCATGTACTAAAGTCCATGTATGTGCAAGATCTCAAATTCATCTTTTATCCAGCACTAACCAGAACTCCAATTTCTGACAGACTGAACTCAAACATGAAGGTTAGCCTTCATAGCACTGAGACAACTCCTAAGCTTCAGGGTGGATACGTGAGAACTAGGATGGGTGAAATACCATTACTGTTTCAGTAAACTTTGAAAAAAGCTTCTAAGTCCTCAAGGGGAGAAACAGCAACTTGAAATCCTCAAGGGTGGGGAAAAAGCAATTCAAAAGGCCAAGCCCGTAAGATGCATCTCAAAAAGATGTGCAGAAGATGAGAGGAAGGAGCAGAACCTGGCAGTAGCAGGTCGTTCAGCCCTTGTGTTCCCTGCTCTCATTTCTGTCCAACAGAACCAGTGAGTCCTCCAGTGGGCCCCATGTGACAACCAGCTTTCGTCCTGCCTCGGCGGGGGAGTCCCTCACTGCTGGCTGCCACCATGGGTGATGCATGCTGTGAGCAGGCATTCTCTGCATCCCGTAACAAAGCGCATTCCCAGCTGGATTACTCATACTCCACTGGCTTCTGTTTTTCTTCATGTGCACTCATTTGCAAGCCATTAAACAAGAGACACAAAGCTGTCTGTAAAACTGGGTCACGTGTGTGTTGCCCTGTCAAGCCATTGGGCTTGCCAAAACCAGTATTTGCCTGCCATCACAATGGAGTTTTTAAAGCTCCATCCATGACAAAATTAACAACAACAACAGAAATGGGGGGGAAAGGGAGTAAAGGGGAAAAAAAATAAACTTAACCCATCTCCCCATTCCAAAAGCCTGTGGTACCAAGAAATAAAGATGAAATTAGAGTCCTGTGACACTTCTGTGAAATACTGACGTACTGTTCTTCACTATGGCATTTAATTTCCAACACAAGCTGATTGTTCTTACCATGCTTATTTCTTTTCTAGCTAGGCTGCACATGGAAAGACAATTCTATTTTATACAGAATATTGGTTTTGTGCAGGCAAAACATCTTCTGGGCTGAACGTGAACTGAGCCCTGGGATAAGAGAGCAGATAAGCATTTACTCAAATCAGATGTCAAACTGGCCATTGCTCATATTCACCCAGGACATCATACTCAGGACATACAGCACCTCTTCCTTTCCATGAACTGCATATCCTTCCTGAGCTCAGGGATCTAGCTGGCTTTTGGGAAAAATGTGAAACATAAGGAGGGTTATGCAATGCTGTATTCCCTGAGGCAGGATAATCTTAATGGGAAGACAGGGAATGAGAGCATGCAAAAATGCTGTAGTTGGAATATTTCTGTTAAAAAGCAAAAGTTTATGTCTCAATCCCCTGATAACGGGATTTACCCTGGCAAGTGGGCAAATCCAGGCAATTTGGCTATGAGCACTGTTGGCAAAGTAGGAAAGTGCCTTATACAGGGCAGAATGGCAGAAGTGAGTCAAGTCAGACATTGTTCTGAGCCACACCTGGGAGATTTTACTTTGGGATGGAGGACCACCCTCAAAACAGGGGCAGCATTGCCATGGCTGTGTATAGATCTGGATTTCACTAGCATCTGTGGGGAAATCATGTGTTAACCAAATAGAAAAGCTTAAAAAAAACCACCAAACTTTTGCTTTCTCCTTAGGGTTGCTGTCATCCTGCACCAAGCGACTGTGAGACTAGAAGCATGGTGGGAGCATTGGGTCTGGGCAGCAGGACCAGAGCTGTTTTTCTCACCCAAGGTAAGGTAAGAGCAGGCAGTCAAACGCTCAGCCTGCTTTGCTCTGAACAATTATGTACAGTCTCTGTGCTGGCTGTGAGTAACACCACAAAATTACCTTTAAGAACAGCAGTCCAGAACCTTAGTATTGTTGGATGTGTGCCTGTTGCATTGCACTAAAGCCTTCACTGTTTTCTGCCCGTCTGTTGTCTCTTCTGCAGCACAAATGGAGCAGGAATACCAGAGAGAAACCGGTGAGGTCACAAGTGATTTATCCTTTCTGTGGCGCTGCACTCTAGCTGCTGGGACCAGCCAGGGAGCATGCTGACCAGGTCTCCATCGTGAGCATGTTCTGGAGAGACAGAACTGGCTGCTTCACGTGAACCTGGGCCAGATCACAACCACAGGCAGAATTCATCTGAAATTTGAGATGTTTTGCATAATTTTGATGAGAGATTCATCTGTAGGAAAACTGAAGGTCTCTCTTGGGTCCCAAGTGAAAACCTGCATGGCATTATCCAATAAAGACACAAAACAGTACCATCAATTTAGTTTCGCTGTTCCTGGAGGAGCGTGGGTCAGTGCTCCTCCCAGCAAGGTGAAGCAGCTGTTGGGCAGGCATTTCAGCCTGAGCACTGAAGTAATAGTCTGCTTTGAGTGTCAGCTGTCATTTTAATCAGCATTAATGTTTTTGGCCTTCACTCTACCTGTGAGATATACATGTTCTTTTATAAGGTAAGGACATGAGCTCCAACAGAGAGACACTTTGTATACATTATTAGTTCTGGGTTTTGGACATAATAAGCTAGTTTCAGCTACTGCAGCTCTGCCACTGTTGTTTGTGGTAAAGTTACACCAGGAATAAACTTGAGTCAGTGATTTTTGCACTCTCTCTAATATTCCTGTGTTATTTGATGACTGGGACTGGAGGCATAGTACAAGACATTTAATTTTCTCACTGATTATTATTTCATAGCTCTCCTTTGCTAAGCAGAAGTCTAGATGGAAAAGACTGACAGGGCTGAGCCTAATCCCACTTCCAGCTCTCCCTGGATTGAAAGCAGCTCTGAAGAGAAGGACTCGGGGGTGTTGCTGGATGAAAAGTTCAACATGATTCTGAAATGTGCACTCACAGACCAGAAGGCCAACCATATCCTGGGCTGTATCCAAAGCAGCATGGCCAGCAGGGCAAGGGAGGGGATTCTGCCCCTCTGCTCTGCTCTGGTGAGACCCCACCTGGAACACTGCATCCAGCTCTGGGGTCTCCAACCTGAGGACAAGGGCCTGTTGGAGTGAGTCCAGAGGAGGGCCATAAAGACAATGGCTGGAGCACCTCTCCTACGAAGACAGGCTGAGGGAGTTGGGGTTGTTCAACCTGGAGACAAGAAGGCTTCAGGGAGACTTTATGGCACCTTCAGTATATAAATGGGGCCTACAAGAGAGCTGGGGAGGGACTTTTGACAAGGCCACGTAGTGATAGGATAAGGGGTAATGGCTTTGAACTGAAAGAGGGTGGGTTTAGATTAGATATCAAGAAGAAATTCTGTGAGGAGGTTGAGGCAGTGGCATAGGTTGCCCAGAGAAGTTGGGGATCCCCTGAAGTGTTCAAGAACAGGTTGGATGGGGCTTTGAGCAACCTGATCAAGTGGAAGGCGCCACTGTCCACGTCAAAGCGGGTTGGAACCAGATGATCTTTAAGATCCATTCTAGCCAAACCCTTCTAGGATTCTATGACTTTGGAGGAAGGAACAAGCAGCTAGGTAATGTCACAGCATGCCTGCAATATCCCTGCTATAGTTCTGATTTGTCAGACTGCTCCTCTGGCTCTGCCACAGGTGTGTGCAACCATGGGAGGATCATACACTCCTTGCTGTTGCTACTCAATTCCTGTTTTGCAAAACTGAGCTTTGGATAGCCTTGGTATTCATTACTGAAAATATTTAAAGACTCCCCTGGCTGGATGGACCATCCCACAGCCATACTTTCTTTAAAGAGAAATGTTTTCATTATTTTCGGTGTCTATGAGCAGGGTCGTCTTCCTGTGATGTCAAATAATAGAAATAACTTGTTTTCTGAAAATGGAGGAGCCTGGAGGAAGTCTTTATGTATTTTTTAAAAATCTGATAACAGAATTAGCTTCTAAGCATGAAAATATATATGACCTTAAACGTCATTGTGGAATATCTACACGGATATTGAGCACAGCTGCTGACCCCCGTGTGTAAGTATTCAAAGGGTTCCATATGGGGTATGACCTTTCTCAGAAGTGGTTGTGCAGGTTGCCTTGTAGTTCCTGTGTTGTGTATTGAAAGCCCAGATGTGTAACTAAAATATAGCAATAGATTTTTGGTGAAGAAAACCTTATATGAGACTAAAACAGTCTCATGAACATAGCTAAAATACCTTAACAAGCCAGAATACATGTGTCTCAATATCTTACTGTCATATACATATTTTTGTTGTTGCTGCTCAGAGCAAAAGCCTGAATACTTGTATGTACATACATATACACATATACGCACATACAAATGTTTAATGTTATTTCATCTTGAAATAACAGCAAACATACTACTGTTGTCCATGGGAAGATGGTCAAGCCTTCCACTAGGAAGAGGAAATGCTTTACACGTACAAAGTGTAAGATGTACTTAACTTAGGAGTAAATTCTGTATGTTCAGGTGTATCTGAAATACGCACATTTCCAGGAAGATTTTGCTGTCGCTGTGAACAGTAGTGAAAGTTCTGCTAATAGGAACAGGAACAGGATCAGACAGTGATGTCTGAGTATTTTGAGATTCACAGTGTACAGGATCTGAAAGAAAATAGCTCTTCATTACTGCTGTGAATCTGGACATCATGCAGGCAACAAAGGCTAGAAACTGCAGCCATCCTCTTGTGTTCAAACACTTGTCAGGAACAGCCACTCCAGAAAAAAATGCAGCTCTTTTAGAATAAGATTGGAGGAAATGGTTTTGTCTGAAGTTTGTCCCCTGGTTCCCAGAGAGGAAGAATGGTTATGAGCTTTAGGGTCTCCCAAAACTGCTCCGGAGAAAGGTTGATAATCAGTTGCTTGGATCTTATAGCATTTGTCTGACATTGCATAAATTCTTGGGCAGCTGACAAAATGCCATGGCTCAAAATAGAAATCTGGTGATCCAATGAGATGGTCTGTTCCCCTGCAGTTGTTTTACAGGGCGGTCCATGGTAACCACTGAGAAACCCACTGAAACCAACTCATTGAACTGTGTACCTCTCCTAGTGCAAGTGTACATTTAGCACTCTGGCCCATGTCTAGATTACAATTCTCTTAGTAGGATGGTTACAAAACCAGAAAAACTGTCTTTGGAGAGATTCAGCGTGACTTTCCAAGCTGGGTTTCCTGGAACTGCAGAACAATGATGGTGCATAAGATATTCCTGTCTATTATTAAGCTCATATGTGACCTGTGATTTCCCGCTCAAGTCTCTTACAAAGGAGGTCTGGATGTGGATGTGTTTGCAGAGCTTAAACACCTGAGCCCAACTGATCTGTGCTCTGGGAAGGCTGTCAGGAGCCTCCCAAGGCATCTGGATCTTCCAGACGGAAAATATAAAAAAAAAAAATCTTTGTAGAAACAGAAGAAATAATTTCTCAGCTATTCTTTAGTTGATTTACCATCTTTTAGCATATTTACCATCTGCAAGAACAGAAATCTTCCTTTTTTCCTAATTTTCTTATCTTACAAGTTCTCCTGCAATTTTTTTCTCCTATGTTACTTGGCAGTTTTTATGCCTGCAGATTATTAAAATTTGTATATATACTTCTCTTCTTAAAACTGCCTCTTTCAAATGTGAGAAATAATACAGGAAAAATGAAACGTAGACATAAAATAGCCATTACATTTTTTTCCATTTTTCAAACAATATTTAACAAAATTTTTTAACTCATTCAGTTTTGAAAAACTATTCATTTATCCTCTTCTGAGCATCCCTCTACAATGACAAGTTCAAGCCAGCCATTCATAATGCAACTTATGTCTGAAAGGTCTTTATTTTCATGTGTAAGACAAGAGAAAATTAACATTCTCCCTTCTGGCTGTTCAGTACATTCCCATATATATTAAACACATGTGGAATGTCCGACTGGTCAGCTCTCTTTCACGTAACTGTGTGTGTGTTTGGAGACACTGCTGTTAAGTATGTGTTACCTTAGTGTGACTTTATTGATGATTAACAGTGCAAGGTTTACTGGGAGGGATGGCACCTTTTATTAGACAAACACATCCAGTACTGGCCAAAAAACAGACACACAAGCTTTTTCTATGTGTCTGAAATCAAAACAACAGATTAGAAGCTAAATATGTGTGAAAATTAAATTAATCGTTCCATTTCCATAATTAAAGACATTTTGTATCTGTGGCACAGGGTAATGTCAACAAGGTTATAGGACTCTTAATGCCTGGGAGGGGATACAGAAAGAGAAGGGATTAGTTTTTTCCTTTAGAGAGTCATTTTTGAAGTGGGGAAGACTGTATTTTGTTGATATTTTTAATACAGATTTAAGAAGAAAAAATAGTATAGTATACATTCTCCCTGAGTCAGTCCAGTGGCTTCTGTGCTCTAAAACACATTTGTTTTAAAAGGGAAGCTGAAAAAGCACAAGTTGATCAGATAATGTCTCCAGATAGATCATGTACATAGGAAATGGATCATTAGTCATCATTATTCAATGAACTTTGCAGGACACTCCTTTCCCTTCTTCATCAAGCCTGCAGGTTTCATATGGCATGTTCACTTCTGCACCATCTCAGGGACAGCATTCCTGCAGGGTAATTGGAACCAGCTGTTTGCCTACAAAAAAGACAGAAGGAAGAGGTCACGAAAGTTGAATTTCTGTAGCCAGAGATATCCCTTTAGAGATAGGGATGGCTTTGACAGTGATATTTACCTTCTATTTGTCATTAAAACTACATTATTTCCTTTTCCTGGACAGCTACAAGGTCTAGTGGCCCTATTTCTGTGAAGAGTGAGTGTGGTTAAACCTTTTTTGGCAAACTGCAATGACTTTTTTCCCTCCAGAAAAGCAAACCAGTGTAACTGCACTGTCAGTGCAGTTAACTGATTTTATATGCAAGCATTTTCAGGAGAGGTTGAAGAAGGTGTTAACAGTGAAAGTAGACACTTCAAAGAGATTCATTTGGGGGATAAATCCCTCAACTTTCCTAGCTGAAGCTCAGGAAGCCATGGCAGGAACATGCATTTGCTTCCTCACTTTCTGAAAGACAGAGCCAAACGAAAGCCACAGGAAATATTACCTGGCTTCTCCTGCAGACAACTAAGAGTGCTTAACTTAGAGAGGGTGCAATGGCATATAAACCTTCAGATTACTAATGGTACAACCATCAGTTGTTTTGTGCATGTGTTTGTTAACTGATGTTAACAAACATCAGTTACATGTGCATGTTACATTCATGTAAATTAAATAATTTTCATTTTCATCCAAAAACTTGAGCGGTGAAGCCTGCCTGAGAGGTGGAACAGGGGACTTAGCAAAGCTGATGGAGTGGCTTTCAGAGGTAGTAGAAAGGAAATTGTGGGTTCACTGCTTTGTAGGGAAGGAACTGCAATGCCACTGCAGTATTTTCCTGCAGTGGCTTCTTGGAACTTGCAGACAGTGTCACAAAGGGCCAGGATGTTTAGAGTGAATGAAGGTGCAGTTGTTTGGGCTGAAACCCCACATCTCGGAAAGCTGGGGAGAGACCCAGGATCTAAGGGAGTGGGGAAGAAATACCTGAGAGTGGATGCAATCTGAGTGGCTGCAGCAAAGCAGAAGAGGAGAGATGTAGCCAACATTGCCTTGCCTGTACAGAGGAGAGCACAATGAGCCTCAAGCAGCTCTTGAACACTAGGTTGGGTCTCTGTTGGTTGGGACCAGACTAGGAACCTGTAGAATGGGAGTGGTGCTTGTCTGCCTCTGAGGCCACAAAGTTTTGGTTAGCATCATGAAATGCTTGCAGATGTCCACAGCATAAACTAAGAGGTTTTCCAGAGCTGGGTTGTTGCTGGGTTGCATCCTGCCAGGCACTCTGAAAGTGATTTATCTCTTCAATTGGTAGTTCTCTATGGTGGCATCCTTCTCTTTTTTAGCAGCTTACCTTGCGTCCTTACCAGGGGACTAAACATTCCATGTTTTAATGAAGAAGCACCACTAGTGTGCAGATTTCTTTAAAATTATATGGTGTTATCAGAGTCCTTAATGTTATGGCATTTGCTCAGAATCTCGGAAAACTTCCAGACAAAACTTTCAGTCATGTAGAATTATAATGTAATTGAATGCTGCAAGTAACTTCAAAAATCTCTGTCCTTGGCATTTTCAGCATGTTACAATCAGCAATTACTCCAGACTTATGACCCTTACCTAGCCAGGGTTTCTGAGTTTCACCTCAAATTCAGCTTTAGACAAGCACAAAATCCCATGGGAAAGTTTTATAAAACCAAACCTACCTAATTTTTTTTCTATCTCAGCAATGCAAGCAACAACTTATGCTTTGAAAAGAGTATGAGCTAAATCTCCAAAACCAAGCCTGTGTTTGATCCAATTCAGATGGTGCTTCTGAACTTCAGCAAAATAATTCATCCATTTTAGATTCTGTGGCAGCCCAAAGTCAGGATATTTTTGGATCTTCTCTGTTTTTTTCCTTAACCATTTCTTATTTACCCAAACTTCACAATTTGATATCACTCTGTAAATGAATTCTGCAGCATTTTAGAACTACTCTGTTGCCTTTGTGTGTTTGCATGGGCACATGAAAACTATGCATGCTTTGGATAAAATCATTCATACTTATGAAAAAGGCAAGAGATTATTCCAGTACAGGAGGGCAGAGGCCTGCAAGTATTATCTGCAACTTAAGCAAGAAGTGCAAACCAAATACAACAGTTTCTAGATGGACCAAATATCTTTTCAGTATCACTGAGGTCTGCCCATAGTGTCCTGCAACAGATGATGAAACCATAGACAATGACATTGAACTGGAGTACAGGGTTTTGCAAAGTGCTTACCTGCCAGGAGTGGGTTATTGGAAACAGTGGTCATTGTGCCAAGAGATGCTGATATGGAACTTATGTGTTATTACAGAGTTTATGACGCCAAGAAATGGAGGAGTAGACTTGAGTAATGACCAGTGAAATCACTTAGAGTATAGGTCAGGCTGACTGATGCAAGCTGTATCAGTATGTTGTGTGTGGTGCCTTGTAGCATGTCTCTTTCTTTGAAGAAAAATATGACTGTTGACCTAAATTACCTGTGCCAGCAGCATTTTGATACTGTATGTGTATGTTAATGTGAGGAAAAGTCTTCAGCCTGGTCTCAGCTCTATGACACATCCCTTGGGTATTTGCTGATGTTGCAGCTGTGCTCCAGCACAAGGGTAGAACAATCATGGTAACATGCACTCTTCCCTTGAGAGACACCAAGACATTTTATCTGCAGTAACCTCTAACTTGAAAACTCTGCCTGATAGCACTTGGGGAAAGAAGCAATGAAAGAAACAGTGCAAAATATTCAAAGGGGAAAGCACTAGACAGGAACTTCAGAAGTGCTTAAAAGCATGTTCCAATTACAGTGGAGGTTTTAGAAGGAAGTGAATGAAAATAACTGCTCTAGCATTCTTTAGTTAGTCTGAATTATTTGAGAAAGAATAGATTGAAGCTATTTCTTTTAATTAAAAATAATAAGATTCCAGGGAAAGAAAACCAAAACCAATAGCATCAGCCAAAAGAAAAAAATAGTGAGGAGGACGTAAGCCTAGCTGAAGTTAAATATATAGCATAACCTAGAGCTTGTTTGCATTCCTGGAAGACTGAACATAAGATAATGTAATGTAGTAACTCTTTAAGAGTTTCATAAAATAGTGGGTTTGGAACAAAAAGATAATATAAGGGTAGAAGTGTGATAAACCCTTGGAGGCCACTTAGGTCTGCGCTTGGACTGCTGAATGCAATGAATACTTTAACAAATTTGGGACTGTCCTGGGTAATGCAAAATGTTATTGTATTCCATATCTCTCTGTTCTTCGGCATATGCCAAAAATTGTTACTGTCTGTTTAAGAGCCAGTGACTGGAAAGGGAATCCTGGACGTCAGGAAATGCCAGGCCCTTTCTTAAGGCTGGGGCTGCTCAGGCAGGAGCTCTCTTGCCTTTCTCTTTCATTCTCACAGAGGGTGCTGGGATGGCACAAGGCACAAGACTTTTTTGTCTTTCTCCAGCCTCCCAAGGTGGTTGCTCCAGGCACGTCTCTGTGCAACCCAAGCAATCAAAGAAGCTGCACTTCACAATCCTGAACTGCATCAAGGAAGATTCCACAAATAGCAGGTTCCACAAATACCTGTCCACAGTGCGGAGCTGGAGCCGTCTGGGGCCGAGGCACTGTTCTTTGGTGCTCAGTCGGTTCATTTCCTTTCCCTCACCACACCCAGCAGCTTGGAAAATGCAGTGCCAACACCAGCTGAATCCTGCTGACCAAGGGACAGGCAGAGAGCTTGGCACTGCAGGTTTGACAAGCTCTTCTGTTCCCGAGTTCCAGCCACCAGAGTCTTTCAGCCCCTATTGTCAAGGAAGCTGCTGCCACCAGAGAGACTGAGGGGGCATTTGACTGGTTTTGGACTCTAGGTTTTCTTTTTGCTTTGTCCTTTCCTCTGTTGGTTGTTGTTCGGGGGAAGTGGGAGTTTTTGTAATCGTGGAGGTTCAGCTGCTGTGTTGCTTTTTCTCTCTCTGTTCTCTCTCCGCACACGAGCTCGCCTGTGGAGGGCGCCTTCTTGGAGCGGGGGCTTCTCCGCCATCTTGTATTCTGTGTTCCCAAGGAGTCCGCGACAACTCAGCACTTTTATATCCAGTGATTGTTTACTCTTATCATGCCTGTTGCTGTTTCATTTTTTAGTAAACTGTTATTTCTTCCCTTATATCATCTCACATTCATCTCTCCTTATTGGTGAAAAGGGGAGTGATTAAAACCAAAAGGGGAAGTAACTCATTTTGGATTGTCTGCCCCTTAAATTGTCTTAAACCAAGATGGGATCTATCACACCCAAGAGCCCAGAAACATTTAACATATTTTCCACATTACTACCCACTTTAATCCCTGCTATGCCTTGTGGTTTTGTGTATGTCAAATGTTTAGACCATTGCTGCTGCTTCCTTTGCCCAGCAGAGAGGTCACTTCCAGATCTGCACTCCTTTGGATGCAGCATTTCATAAATGGATAATGGGATGGTGCTCCTCCGTAGGGCTGGAACATGAGCCTTACAAAGCCGACAGATGCTACACCATCTACCTGGGTATGAGAGATGTGATTTTGGGCTGCGTTTTGTAGTTAAAACATCTGCCAGTGGGTTTTTTTACAAGGTTATTGGCAAATCCAGTGGAAAGGAGAGAGACTTTTACGCCACCTCACACAGAAGCCTTTGGTGTGTCTGGGGTTTCTATTTACCTTTCTGGTGAGCAATGGTACCAGTTGTGGAATCAGACCTCCTAGTGTTCAACGATAGTTTCCCACTCAAGCAGAGGCAATTCTGGCACTGTGACCAAAGAAAAATCCCAGCCTGGGAGTACCCGCAACCAGAGGTAGACATAGACCAAGTCATTCGCCAATTATGTTTCCCATCATGACAAAATCCGAGAATAAAAAAAAAACCAACAAAACCAAAAACCCCCAAGAATCAATTAAGAGTTGCAACAGTTTCCTAGAAGTTGTGCCTCATTAATGCATACCAGTGCTGGATGATGAGGTTGTCAGGCACATACCTTTTCTAGAAAAAAGTCCCTGACTGCCATCAAGGCATGTTACCTGTCCTGGTGGCAGCATCGTCTCAGTCCTACACCACCACCACTCCATGGTTCCTTTCTTTTCATTAGTGCTCATGGGGTAAATTGTGCAACAGGTCAGGAACACACACCTCACATCACTTAACAAAGGCCCGTGTGGGCAGGTGCCTCTCTGGCTGCTTCTGCACTGGAAAGGAGTCAGTGGCCTCGTGGAAAGGACCCTCTTAACTGAAAAAGGCTACATTCAGGGACACTAGAGGGCAGGTAAGGCAGATACCAGTTGATCTGTTCCTTTTCAAGTGTCACTCTATCCAACCTGCTGCACTAGGCATCATTCCAAAACACCACAAAACCCTGAGCAAGAGCCTCAGGACAGCTGGATTAGAAGAAAACAACCTCAACAACTTTTGATACTATGTAGTGACTTCTCTTTATTTTACAGTTGCTAACCCTGTAGCAATCACGTTACTCACATTTTTAAGCTTTTTTTTACCACTGTGAACAGTAGAAACTTTGTAAAAATGCACTTCCTGGAGCTTCATTCATGTTCATTCATTCGGGGTAGCCTCAAGCAAACAGCTGTGTGAGACACAGGACGAACAAGAGAAATGCAACTATTTGATAGAAAAAACACAGGACAAAACCCACCAATAATAATGTCAAATTGTTATTTCTCACTTTTTATTTGAATTTTGGAGTACCTCTACTAATGACTTTTGCCCACTGCTGCATGTAATTATGAGGGCTACAATGGCAGCAACAATACACAGTCTTGCACTACAAATGCCTGCGAAGTTTGAGAAACAACTTCACGAGCAGAGAGGGGCTCAGGGATGTGTACTGTGCTCTAGAAAAGGTGGCAAGCTCACTGTTTGGGATGACAGGCAATCAGCTCAGGGTCACATAGCACCACAGAGTACTTCTGGTGAAATTACACCAATCTAACCAAGTCCATTTCTTAACTTTTCTCAAGAGTGGTTCAAATAGATTTGGATCTAAAATAAGCCCTAAAAGAGATGTAGTCTCAGTTGGGATTCTTTTTTTGTGATGTGATCTAGGAATTGCTGAATTTTCTGAAAATATTTCTTACTGACTCTGTTGAGTTTTGTTCAAAAGGTTGCAGGACTGACATGAGATTGATGTCTCCTGATTTTTTGGTGCCCCTATTAGTTTGTATTCAGTGTGAGATTGTAGGGACGTGAATTGATGAAGTGCTGTATTTGCACATGTGAAAATAAAGGACAGTTTTTGAAATGTTGAATTTGGTGGTAAATTTCTCTGAAAGCTTTGGCTTACACAAGGACTGTCATGGTTGTTTTATTACTCAGTGCCAGGTTTGCTATTCCCTTAGCCCATTTGATCTTAATGAGACCCACATTGCAAAAACGTCATGCAGTCTGCAGGGAATACATACAACCTTGCATGTTTATTTAATGTTACTTACTTCAAGACCACTTAGGATAAGGAGAAAGAATAAGGCTTGGTTTCTGCATGTGCAAAAATAAAGGCATATACAAGCTGTGTCAGGAGATTAAGGGCACACTTGGAATTAATTAGTTTCTGCATTGCTTTGAGATATTATATGCTGGGCTTGAGGAGTGCTGCTGATGTCATCTGCCACGAAAGCACAGCTGGAGCACAGCGTGAAGGCAGCAAATCCCTGAGACAGAATCACACTCTTGGTATTTCAGCCACAGCCATGTGAGGTTTTCTGGGAACTGGTGCTGTCTTACAGAAAGGAAGTTTGTCTGGAAGCAGAGACATAGATCCATCCTCATAGGTAGGAGGGACTCCTGCCCAAAGGCAGGGAGGCCCTCAGAGCTGACGTGGCACAGCCATGCACTGGCTCCCATGCACTCAGTCAAGCCACAGCCATTTGGGTCTGCCTGCACCTGCACACTGGCATCAGAATAAAAAAGGATGAGCACTTTTTGTGTCAGTGTCACAGAGATGTCTCTGTACCTGAGCAGTACAGGGGTACCTACAAAGCGCATGGAGCAATACCATGAGAACAGCAAGAAGACGAGGAATGACAGTCCCAGTTTAGGGACAGGAAGGAGAGGTTTTGACTGAAATAATATCACTCTAAGTCCTGCATATTGCCTTGAACCACAGGCTGGGAACTTGAGCTCCAAGTGGTGGTCAAACCCCCGCTTGGCAATGTCAAAGGGTTAACCTGGAGGCAAGCTCCAGATTCCCATGCTTAGTTCTTCAGAGGAGAGGAGACAGCAAAAACAGGCTGCAAACTTGAAAAATGATTAAATTATTTATTTTCTAACTCTACTAACAATAGAAAGAATAAAAAATAATGAAAATATTAAGGCATAATATACAAATATCATTCTTCCCCCCCATACATTCCAATCCTTCTTACTGATCACGTAAAGGACATAAACATGAGATTCTGATCTTATGATTAAGA
>VZRJ01002177.1:44306-54929 GCA_013397565.1 Ptilonorhynchus violaceus | reverse complement strand
GGCTTCTCTCTGCGTAGCTTGGCTCGGCTTGGCTTAGCTTAGCTGCTTCTCTGTTTGGCCTTGGTCAAAATGATAATAAACCAGCTCCTCTCAGGTATGCAATGGCATAGGACCGGTGAGGGGTGAGGCTCTAAGCCAAATCCTAAGCCAAGAGCTCTCTCTGTAGGGTAGATCCTAACCAAGGAGTGGAGAGAAATACCTGGTTGAAATGAAGGCTTGCTGCATTCTGACTTTTCATGGTTTAAAACTTGGAAAAGGAGAAAAAGACACCAGTTTTATGTCTAGTGGAGCTCAGTAAAAATCAGAATGAATTAGGCTCTACATTTATTCAAGGCAAAATTACCACTGTAAGTGCACAGCCGTTTTCTGCAGTGTTGCCTCACATGTTGTTGATGAGCAGGGTATACCTTTCCACTGGCTTCCTTTTGTCGTGACACTGCTGTTTCCTGAGTCACTGTCTGTGAGTTCCATCTTTGTAACACTGGACTTCCTCTAACCCCAATGTAAAAAAGAAGCTTTTGCCCAGGAGTCTATTAATAATGTAGTGATCTTTTCAGAAGTGGAGGCAACTTCCTTCTGCTTCAGCCCTTTCATCTTCTAGATCTCAGGCTAAACGTTCTCCATACTGTAATGCAAAATGCTGTTAAATTCATGATATTGCAGATACCTTTACTCATACTGATGGAGTTACGCTTTCTCTTTCCCCATGCCTTCATAAGAGAGCAGCCTGTCATCTGTACTTACAGCTCAGTAAAGGCAATGTCATCTTTCAGTTGAAATTTGGCTGCACTGTGAATTGTTTTGCTCTCTTTTCTCTTTCTTTTCCTGCACAGCTGGAAATGAATCCCTCTCCAATCCATTTTCAGATGAACACTGGAGGGAGAAAAAAGCAAAACTGGCAACAAAAGTGCTTGTTCTAGATAAAGTGAAATAAGCTGAAGTTAAACAAGGCAGTGTCACTTCTTCAGGGATAAGCTAACACTTGCGTCAATACTGGACTTGTGGAGCAGCAGCTGAAGTGTGGGGGGCATAAGCCAGAAATGTTCAGCAGTTTGGTGAGAAGAGGGTTGGCTGCTGACCAAAGGTTTGGGCACAGGTCTGTGAAATGCGTACATGCCCTCCTTGCCCTAAAGTGGGAGTACAGAGAGAAATACCCTAGTGTTTGACACAAACTGCGGCTGACCCCTTGTTTGCATTCACTAGAGGTGGTTAAGCTGTGTCTGGGTGTAGTAACGCAGCCACCTCCCTCCCTCCCTGGGAACAGGGTAAAAATTACAGCTCTTACAAGGCATTTGACACAACTGCAAATGATGAGAGCACACACTTGAAGAGAAGCTGAGATGCACAAGGCTCCTCCTGAAAGGCAGCTTGGTGCTGCAAACAGCTCAGAGTGTGACTCAGCTCATGTCTCCTACCCATCACCACCTTTGGAGCTGCAGGACAGCTCAGCAGGCAGCAACAGACTGAGTCACCAGCTCCCCTGCTTTCATGAAGTTTGCAGGAGAAGAAAGTAAGTCGGACCATGAATCCAGTGAGGTTTTATCGAGGTTTTGCTTTTGGAAAGTATGCTGTGGGTTTTTGTTGGGCCTGAAGACTTTCCAAAAGCCACCTCAACAGCTTCCCCGCTGCCTACTTCCACCAGCCTGCTCATTGCAGACATCAACTTGAATATTTGTTCTGCTACCAGCTCAGGAAATATAAAGCTTCCACTTAAGATTTTAAACCTACAAGCAGCAGAAGCAAAACCAGAAAGACAGAAGCACTGACTTAATTACCCTGAGGCTGTTTAGAGTAATGTTAAGTGACACCAGTTGTGAAGATTCATGAAGATTAACCACACACCTCCAAATTGCTTTGAAATTCTACATTGTCCCTGCAAGAGACTTCACCTCTGCAAGTGCTAATAGAAAGAAGTACGAGGAGTCACAAAGAATGAACGAAAATGGGGAAAACCTGTAGCTTGTACAAGGCAGGACATGGTAATTAATAGGAAATCCCTAAGGTTCCATAAAGCCCAAAAAATATCAACTCAAACTTTCAGATGCAAAAATGTTCTATTTTCTTCTGCTTGGCAGCATACTACCTTCTTATCAGGACAGAAATCATCATATATGTAAATAGCCACAATGTTGATTAGAAGCTAAATAGGAAACTGTACCACAGCTCTTTGCTCTTTCAGTAGCTCCTCACACTGGGACAATTTCCTAGCAGTGGATACTTTTTCTTGCACCATACACTCTTGTTCTGAGTGCATGATGCTTCCTTACGCTGCTGGGGAGGAATGGAACTAAAAGAAAAGAAAAGCAAAATAGCAGAGTAGAAGCAAGAGTCAAACACAGAAGCTTTGTTTTGCCCCATCTCTCCTGTTTGGGCTATTCCAAGCAGTGAAGGGGGAGCTACAATGTTTAGAAGTAAGAGGCTGTCAATCATTCTTATTTAGGCATTCACAATGCTCTTTATTGATTTAACTGTTTTCTTAAAAACATCAAGCAACACTGGCCCAGGTTTCTAGCTATACAAAACCTACAGAGAAGAGGGAGAAAGAACAAGAGTTACTAATACTAGTCTTTAATTAGATTCACTGCAGTGCAAAACCCTTTAGTGGTCAAAGAGAAGGGGTCATCAGTGAGATCTGGAAGGGACTGAGATTCTGGCTTGAGCTGACTATGCTATGAGAACACATTGCACCATACAATGCTTTCTTGTCCTTCGATAGAGGTTTCTTCTCTTTGTAAAAGCTCCATTAACTCATGTCAACTTTACAGTCTCATTCATAATTTCATCTACATTCTCACACTTATTTATTCCTAAACATATTTACTTCCCTTTTTCCCAGAGCTCTCCAACAAACCACTGTCTTCCATTCGGAAGCAGAACAACATACCCACAAGCTGGTATAGCCATATAAAGGTAGCTGTAACTTAGAAGAAATCTGGCAATCACTGGCAAGCCTGTGACAGCTGTCCCCTGAATGCCAGTCCACCAGGAAAGGATAGGTACTTGCTTCTGTGACCCACACGTGACTCCCACACCACAACAAACAAAAAGGAAACAAATTTACATTGCACCAGTAAAAATGGCACAATGTGATGGTTTGGGGTTTTTTATTCCTTATCCATGATCTTAAAAGCCTCACTGCATTTGCAAGAGCGCCTCAGAACTACAATTTCACAACTATTTCAGTTCCTGTGTCATCATCCAAAATAGCAGTTTAGCAGGTGAAACTGTTCACCTGTCACAAAAGCATAAAATAAGTGGCATCACCAATGTCTGTCTGCAAGGAGATGTTTTTCTATCAGCGACTGCATTTCCAGTTTGCTGTCACTATGTGAGTGCGTCTAGGTTCACTTCCAGTAGAGGGCAGAAATCTACATGAGGTTCACCAGGCACAAACTTGATATCCTTAGGTTTCGCCAGAGATTCTCTGCAGAGATGTGCCCAGCCCAAGATTTTGCACCCAAAGGAGATTTGAGAGAGTTCAGTGTTGTGTATGGTCCTAAATTCAGTGTTCACTGCAGTAGCAATGCTCTAATGAAAAATTCTTCACCCAAACACCACCAGCCTTTGGGCATATTGCAGTCTCAGTTTGAATTTGAGCCCCAACATCCAAGTCTCTCTCAGCTGTTGGTTTCTTGTTTCCAGAGATGTGAAAAGCCATCACTCATTACAGTTAATGTAAGTTCTTAGACATAATGCCGTTATATGGTCCTTATAGCATACTGTTCAATGCTTTCAGGAATATGGTACTTGTAGCATCTAGATCCCTAATGAGTCAGAAAACAAAGAAAGAATTATATTTTGGAAAATAGTGTCTGTGCAAAGCAAGTAATACAGGGGCACAAGCATTTTTCATGCGAACAATACTACTAGAAAGCAAAGTTAAAATACAGATGTGAGAAACTCCAGTTTGGGAATGAGCTGTATTTTGAAGCCCCTCTTTTTCCTCTCCTTTTCCCATGAGATCCTTTTCCCATATATCTTTGCTTTCATCTCCTGCCTACTGATGGTGACCCTGTCAGCCTTGCACTGAAAAAATAAAGCACCACAGAAGGTGTTATTTCTACCTTCAAGAACTACTGATGACTTCAGAGAGGTCCAAGATTCTCATAAGGCAGCAAATTCTCTACCCTACTCCCTGAAAATCATTTCTTCTATAATCTGGCTGAAAAATATGTACAAAGTGTAACAGGTAACTTGTATCAAAATTTAATGAGTCTGTAAGTAAATTATATTCCCAAAGATTATCATAGTTTTCTAAATGTTTGGTTGTTGTCCTTAATACTGTGTATAATATAGAGTCCCTGTGGCTCTTGGTTTTACTTTCTCTGTGATCTCAGTCTTCCAGGCTTCCTTTCATAAGAGCACTCTCTTGTTTAGACTTGGCAAAATATGGGGTGAAAGGTGAACCTATGCATTTGCTTTGCAACTTTAATTTGGTGAAATTCTTAACTGCATCTGTTTAGCTGTGGTAATGGTGGCTAGTGAAGAAAAACAATAGCTGAATACTTTTTGCAGCTGAGGTGAGACAAGGCCTTCAGCCAGGAAGGAAAAGAAAAAAAAAAACAAACCCTAAAGTGTATATTAGTGTCTCAAATAATACCAGAAATGAACATTTTTCTGTTCTGGACCATATACTGGATTCCTCAGTTTAAA
This sequence comes from Ptilonorhynchus violaceus, assembly GCA_013397565.1. Taxonomy (NCBI): domain Eukaryota; kingdom Metazoa; phylum Chordata; class Aves; order Passeriformes; family Ptilonorhynchidae; genus Ptilonorhynchus; species Ptilonorhynchus violaceus. Next base: position 50,276 of record VZRJ01002177.1, on the reverse strand, counting down.
TGAGGAAGAAGTATCACACCTGTCAATAAAAATTCTTATTTCTTTATATTTTACAATAGCTTTTTATTACTTGCATGCTCACAGCTACTCACTGCATATCAATAGCAGTCATTACCCTCATGTATAAACAGAGAACTGTAGTTCAAGACGTTTTTGAAGGAAGACTGGGAAAGAGGTTGTCCTTCAGTTGTGTTTCTATGGCTAAAAGCTTATTTCTGAGAAGCTTGATTGGCAGTGGTGTTCAAGCTGAGGACTGTCTTTTCTGAAGTACTTTGCAGACGTGTGTTCCTGGGGACAGCTGCTGTTCGGAAAGAGAGGCAGGGAAAGCCTGCCTCCTTCCTCACACCACACACCCTCAATCCTTATCCATGGCTTATAGTCGTCAGTGACCACAGTCTCCAGTTTTGCCGGGAAAACCATGGTCAAAGGTGAGTGTGGAGGAACACTGCCCACACTGACTCACCTGGTTTAGTCTACTGGTCTGAACAGTTGAGAGCAAGGGTGCAAGGCTGCAGCTGCAAACATCTCTGCCCTGAGAATAAAGACCACAGAAGCCACACTGGCAGAGGAACTGATACCTAACGTGACTTGAACTGTTAAGGTCTGATACACAAGACTTCCTTGTGTAGTGCAAAGACTCATGCTGCAGTGCAGCCCTGTGTGTGGGGAGTCCACAGTGTCCATGTAATAACCATAAGCAATTGCTTGGTCATCCCTCATTTTGTAAATGAAAGCCATTTTTGTTCTCCAGTGTTAGTAAGCAAATAAGATGGCAGGTGATTTACCAGATGATACTAGCACATTTGGAAACTTGAAGTGTCTTATAGAGTCTGAGAAAATTTACAAATTTCACGGAATGTGACTAAAGGAGGGAGTTGTATGACATCTGTCTCTATCTACTGGACTCAAAGTTTTCCTTCCTTCCTTCCTTCCTGCCTTCCTGCCTTCCTTCCTGCCTTCTTCCTGCCTGCCTGCCTGCCTTCCTTCCTCCCTCCCTCCCTCCCTCTCTCTTGTGGTGACTCTTAATATATGAGGTTAGATGTGCTTAATATCCTACATGTACTTTACTTCCCGGGTTCACACCATGTGTCAACTGGTCTGTCCAAATCCACACGAGTTTTGCTGCCTGCTCATCTTGCTTCTCTGTCCCTGCTGATGTATTTCACCCTCTGGCCTTTCTTCTGAACACAGGACTGAGTCCATGGCAGCCTCCACTCGAGCAGGACTGCCTGCCAGGCTGTAGGAGTCTTCCAGCACAGGTTATTTGCAGGGGACCAGCCTTTGTTCCATGGTTGTAGGAGCAAGAGAGCACTTTCATTGCCTGCCCACCGCCTCGGGCAATTAGCGCGGCAGTAATGACAGTTGTTAAGGGTGAGCTTCTTACAGGGCTAGAGTGATCTTTAGTAGGGACAGGCTTGATGACAGCAACCTCAAGATGTCTGAAATACCACAGAGATCCTCTAATGGAATACAGGAATGCCTTTATCCTCACTGACTGGCTACAACTGGAAAGACATGTGATTTTAATTTTAACTAGCTATCCACCATTTCAGAGAGATATTTACAAGAGTATAAATTTACAGAACAGCTCTGCAGACCAGCTCATTGAAGTAGCCCAGAGCATAATCCACCTCCTCGCCAAAGGCCACAATATAGGATCTACAAGTAACACCCGATGGAATAGACAAAAACAACCACAGAAAGGTTTCATGTTTAATACATGTGATTTTGTGTATTTTTTCCTGGCTGTGTGAGTGCATTTGTGCCTCTCCACTGAACAGCCAGGGGAAAAGAAATGCTGAACTAGGCACCCACAAGGTTGGGTTTTTTAAAAAAAAACCACATAATCTGCCTTTCCCTCTAAAATTTTGTTGGATCCTATAATAGCTGTTTATTTGTCTGTTTGGGTTTTTGTTTGTCTAATTGTCTGTTGTTGTTGTTTTAGCAGGTGTACTTGTAGGGTTGGCATGGAATTTGAACAGCATTTATTATACTGAAGGAGACTGCTGAAATAATATTCACATTTCATGTCGCCAAAAAACAATAGGATGTATTGAGAAAAGTGGCCATCCCACAGCAAACCTGAAGGCTTCTGAGTACAGACATGACAGAAAAGAAACAGAAAGTAAGTCGGTAGAATTAAGAGGATTCCAGTTTGGAACAAATTAGACTTATTGCATTAGCAGAAGAACTATAGCAATGTGTCTGGAGGTCTAAAACCCCCAGGGACAGTTTGTCATTGGTCTATCTCCTGGTGTCCAGAGCAGAAAGGATGCCATATGCTTTGTGAGTTAGTCCTGTTAGCCAGAAACAAGACATGGAAAGGAAAGCATCTAAGTCCCACGAGACTTTTTTCAGATTTTATTTAATTTTATTTTTTTAACTGGCTGTGTTTTGTCTATGTAGCCAAAAGCTACAAAACCAATAAATACTGTTTTTAAATAATGTGTTGAAAGCACTGGTCAACTCCCTCACTGTAGGAGTTTCCAGTTTTTCAGTCATGGCTGATACATCTGACTGTGTAAATATGATATGGCTTGCTTAGGGACTAAGCACTCTTTTTTAAAAAAAAAAATATATATTTTTTAAATCTGACAATGGGGAAACCCAGAGCTTCAGGGAGAAGATGAGGCTCGGTCTGAAAGCTCCCGCTGGAGCTGGACAATATGGAACTTTGCCTCTGGCTGCTATCTTGTTGTTTGGAAAGACATTTAATTGTCCTTGAATTTTATTGCGAAGAATATCTTGAAATTGTGAGGAAAGAAAAAGAACACAGCAGGAGGACATTTAGTTCATACATCCTCTTAGTAGTCCAGTGTTTTGCAAAAAAATGTGAGCAAACAAGGATAAGGGGATTTTATTGGTCTTGAATTGCAAAGATCTCCTCTTATATCCCCCAAATCCACCTTGCCAGCACACTGTTCTATCTTTTCTTGTCCTTCTTCTACTTGTCATTCCTGGAAAGATGGGCAAAAGAAATATCTATCAACCCTTTGATGCTTTTTCAACAAAGTGCCATCCCAGTCCCTAGCTTGGCCACTGCAGCAAAACTTGACCTGATGCTGTATTCTGTTTTAGAGGTTCTGAGTCTCCATGCAGTACCTAGAGAAGATGACATGAAGATTGTACAGGGGCAAGGCACTCACCTACTTGGTGGACTAGGCTGGCAGGGCTCTTACCCTGCAACATTCCCGTTCTTGCCTGTGCAAGAGGGGTGGTGGTACTGCTCCTGTGCATGAGGGGTTGTGAGTTGAGTGACATTACAGGCATAAAAGTAGTCAGGCCTTGTGGTGAGAGAGGTCACAGTACTCCAGAAAGGTCAGTAAGTTGAAAATCTTAAGGGAAATCTTGCCTTGTAGAGACTGATAGGGATGAATAATGAATGGCTGCAATTTACCTAGATATGAGCAGTGTCTGGTGTGCTATTTGTACCTACAAAGCAGGGAACAAAGCAGCAACATACTCTTTGATGTGAGATGTCACTTCTTAGCTCAGAGTTGTAACTCAGTGGGAGGATCACTGTGTGAAGTTTGGTTATGCTTTTGTTTTATTGGAATGTGGAGATAGGTAATGTACTGCCTTGTGCACATTGGTACCTATGTGTGCATTCAGAAACAGACTTGTCTTCTCAGGAATGCTGAGACTTGTCCAGCAGAGCTGGGGAGTCCCGGGCCACTCCCAGTGACCCCATTCAGCAAGCAACAAATACATAGACCAGTGATACTAGAGAATTTGCTCCCTGGAAGTACTGAGTTACTTTCACTTCACAAATAGTCAAATTTACCTTCCTGAAGTCCTACCGGAAAAGTCAATGCAGTGTCAGGGGTTGTGTTAGCTTATGCTCTCTCAAAGGATTATTTGGCAAAGCATAGCACCAGTTGCCTCCCTGAGCCACACAGTACTGCATATCAAACAGGCAAAGATAACTGAGGCTGACTGAATACAGTTTTCTATTTGCCATACTGGTAATGATTCAGTCAAGACAATGTTCTGTCTCAACAGTTAAATTGCTGTGTTATCTGAACACCAATCAAAGCTAAAAAGCGCAAAAACAAATTCACTTTAAGGTTTCACCACTCAAAAATGTTGATTTTAGCCACAGCAATCACATACAAAGGAGGCCCTGAAATGAAGGCACAATCATCAAGATATCTAGAGAACACCCTTGCAGCACTCCGGTAATGGTTCCCTGGCTGTGAGGAGCTGACTGCATAACAGGCTCCTTCAGCTTTTAATAGGTGGATTGCCAGAGGAAAGCACTGGGTAAAGAACAACAAAATTACACAGAGAAGTTGCTTTTGGAGGGTCCTTCCTCCATGCCCGGTCACAATCAGCTGCAGGGCACAGTACCACCAGGATCTCTTCTGATGGCTATCTCTGAAAGCCACTCAAAGGAGTTCATTTGTCCGAGGCAGGGGGCACCCAAATCTAGAAAATAGGAAAAAATTACTTGCACTGGCGGAAATCTCCATTGTAACCGTGCAGAAGTGACTCAAGACTCAACACAGCAGTGCAGGATCTCATAAGAGTGTAGGAGAATAAAGTCACCACACACTCAGGTGCTGAAGCAGTGGAAGTGCAAAGAAAAGAACAGGAGCAACCATCACCCATGAGACCCAATGCCTCCAAAGTATGGCAGGTCTGGGTCAAAGTAAGGGGGCAGCAGCAAATCCCACTGTAGTTTCAGACACAGTAATTCCTGAAGATGTTAACAAGTACATTTAGAAAACCTGCCTCAGGTATTATCTCCACAAGGGCAGCATTTATGAATAAACAATATATTTACAGCTTAATGATGTAGAAACTATACAGTGAGAATTGGACTTCAGTTGGAGTTATCCAGTTATCTCAGATGTACCGAAAACTGTACCCATGAGGTTTTTTAGGGAGAAAATAGGAATTATTTTTCCACAGAGTTTGTAGATAGCACCCAGTAGGCTGAGGTCTGGTGACAGAGGAACAGGAAGAGTTGCCCAGCTACAACTGACCACAGAACCAAATTATGTTGGTGAGGCTTAGCACAAAATAAAAATTGGGATAAACAGAGATAGATTCCTCCCAGGGAAAAAAAACCCCAACCTAATTAAATACAGCCACTTATGATAACATAAATCAATAATAATGATTAGACAGTGAAAAACCTCCTCTCATCTGGAAAAACATTCTTTTGACCTCAGGTTCACTGCATGCTGAGCTTCTCACCAGCAGGTACACTGAGACCACTGCTTCCCTTCAGAAAAAGAGAAGGATGCAACTGTAAATAGAATAGTCATCTTTCTTCATATTTTGAAGCTTCTAGGAATTTAATTACTAAGTTTCAATTCCTTTTGTATGTAAAGTTGTATTTCCTGGTTATTTTTTCATTGAATATTAGTATTCGATAACTGTAATCATTCTGTTGTGTTCCCCAATTATCTTTTCCAGTAAAGATCTTTCAAAGTCAATTCTTTAGAAATTAATCATAGAGTATTTTTGGGACAAGCAAAATTAAGTTTATCAGTGAAATAATGAGGGTGTCACTGCTTAAATTATGGCTGGAATTGAGATTAATTTGCAACTTGTGAAGGTCAGGGCTGTAGAGCAATATTAAGCATGCCACTGCAAAGCAGATCCACATTAAGTTTATGAGAGCAGAGACTAGATTTTGCAATGAAAAAATTAAAGATTTTTTTATCTCTGTCTCTATAACAAGCATAAATTTAGGAAGAGAGTACAGGAAGCAGCAATCAGCATGCCAGTCAGTAGACTTCACAGAACGAGGCCTTAGGTCTTACAATAACAAAATTAGAACTAGAATAGGAACTCCATTTGAAAGGTTCAGCATGAAGTTTATAGAAGAAGAGAGTATGCCAAATAAATGCACAGAGGTGCACCATTTTAAGAAAGCAACCGCAGAAAATGAAGCCAACATTAAAGGAAAGTAAAGGAAATTAAAACATTTAAAGGAGGAAAAGAGGGGAGGGGAGGGGA
>VZRJ01002177.1:21207-44174 GCA_013397565.1 Ptilonorhynchus violaceus | reverse complement strand
GGAAAGGGAAGGGAAGGGAAGGGAAGGGAAGGGAAGGGAAGGGAAGGGAAGGAGAAAGGGGGCAAAAAAAAGAGAAAAAAAGCCTCCAAGCAACCAAGGAGCTTTTAAACCATATGGTGTTAGAAGCCAAAGTAAATTGTGTACCACTGCTCAAAAAGAAAACAAAGCAAACCAAACCCTTCATAGTTCACAGTCTGTAAGAGTTAAGAAGTTTTCAAAAGGAAAACATGGCATTTAAAAAATGCAAAGGTTACTTAAATAAATACAACAGGAAAGTTTTGAAAACGGATTAGGGCAAATTCAGATAACAAGTCTGTCAGTGGACTATACAGTGCATAGGGAAGTGCTCTGAAACATCCCTGACACAAGCAGACATGTTCCCAAGCCCCACCTCAAAAAATTTAGGACAGTAGATTTCTTTTCTAGAGTTTCTGAGAAACTTCTCATAATCTTCTGTTCATCATTCAGGCAAGGGTTAAGATAAAGGTTATATTCAGTGAAGCTGAAGCAAGGGACTATATTCACTGTATTCTGCCCTGTCCTAACACTATCTGAACATGTAAAAGTTCATCTCCCCATATTTTATAGCCTCCTTTAAGGACTGGAAGGTGCTATAAGGTCTCCCTGGAGCCTTCTCTTCTCCAGGCTGAACGACAATAACTCTCTGAGCCTTTTCTCCTAGGAGAGGTGCTCCGTCTCTCTAATCATCTTGGTGTCCCTACTCTGGACTCACTCCAACAGGTCCATGTCCTTCCTGTGCTGGGGACCCCAGAGCTGGATGCAGTGTTCCAGGTGGGGTCTCACCAGAACGGAGCAGAGGGGCAGAATCCCCTCCCTCGCCCTGCTGGCCACGCTGCTTTGGGTGCAGCCCAGGACACGTTTGGCTTTCTGTGAGTGCTCATGGCTGGGTCATGACCAGCCTCTCATCCACCAGCACCTCCAAGTCCTTCTCACAGGGTTGCTCGCAATGAATTCTTTTCTCAGTCTGTACTCACATCTGTGATCACCCTGAAGACAATCCTTCTAGCAGAACAGTTAGGAACTTCATTCTACAGGATACCACTTCAATTCATGCCATACTGAGCTTAGGATTCCTTTTTAAATTTACTACAGTGGTATCTGAAGAACAATGGCAGCAATGAGGAGCAAGCAGTAAATCCAGGACCATCGATTTCCGCTTCCAACGGACAGAAATACAAATTTCATTAGGTGTCACTGAGTTAAGTCTACGTCTAGTGTCAGTCCAGGCATGTTAAAGAACAATCGGAATAACAACAGTAGGGACATCATAGGAAGCCAGAGCCTTAGGTTAAAGGTTTGGGATGAGAGATAAAAGTGATGTATAGAAAAGACTGTGTCAAACTCCTTTTGTTGACTAGTCCCCAAAGTACATTTAGAGTAAATTGGTTTTTAGTATCATATGTTTAAATTTGCATTTCCATTTGAGTTATAAAAAATTAAAGAAATTCTAAGAAAGCCACAAAGGTTAAGCCGTGGCAGCTTCCAGGATAGTGAATTTATGTCTCAGAATGAGCTACTTGCCATGAGAAATCTAGAAAAGTAAAAACTCGCAAAGTGGCAAAATTCTCTTTTTGAAAACACATCTGGGGCACATGGGTTATTCCCATGAATGAATGTGGAGCACCAAATGGACACAATACGTATTCCCCATAAAGAACTCCCCACACCACTTCTGTAGGACTTAAAGCAGTACTGCAGTCAGACGGATGGCAATGCCTACCCTGAGAAGGACAAATCTTACTCTTAGTGAAGTACATCCTCAGTAGTGTAAAAAGCTACACAGCTTCGTAATGGAAAAAAATGGCAAAATTCCCAAAAGACCTGGCTCTAGTATTTGCTTCATGTTTCCTGAAGCTGTCTTCTGGCTCCAAAGCAAACATGATTAAGATGGTTATGATGTGTCTGCATGCAAGTTGCAGAGCAAACTGCTCTTAGTTGCCTCTCTGCCCATCTGTGACTTCAAAAGGTTACCTTACGTTTATATTTAGCTAAGACATGGAAGCTCTCTTGCACCTGAATTTACATACTTTCAACAACTGTGCAAGCAATTATGTTCTTTGCTATGTGACACAGCAGGTGAAAAGCCCAGACTTTTTTATTCCTGAAGCCCGTTTTTTTCTCTCATACTAAAAGCAAAAATTTTAACTCTTTATCAACTGAAACTGGCTCTTTCTATATAATTAATGCCTCTATTAAACACAATACAGATTTTATTGTTGTTGTTTATTCCCCTCTTGAAATGGGAAATATGAGTCAGATTTCAGAGTGATTTTTTCTGGCATTGAGGGAAAACTTCCATCTAGAGATTAGAGTGGAGGGGCTGTATCTCCAATTTAATGCAGAGTTCCCCTAACAATTTGCATCTCATACCCACTTGAGTCCAGACAAGTCCAAATGGCATTTGTTGTTGTAGAAGCTATTTCTGTTGTAAAGTTTTGTGCCATACACACAGATCAAGAGAATTTGAATGGAACTGATTTTTATTTTCTAAAAACCACCACCCTTATTTTTTTCTGCAAAAGCATCTCATGTGATTGGAACTCCGGCTATGAACTTTTAAGGCTAAATGCGGAGCAAAGAGAGAGTCTAGAATATATTAGTCATGAAGCTGCTTAATTGTGGATTGTGGGGTTTGGTGAGGTTGTTATTTCCATACTAACAGTTTTCTCAGCACTCTCTCTGAAACATTTCTTAGAGAAAGGCTGCAATTCTAGGGTACTTCAGGCTCAGCAAGACTTTAAATTAGTATTGGATGAAGAGAACACAGGGATGTAGAGGGATTTGGACTTCTAACAGAAAGAAGAAACTAAAGTTATTCAGAGACCTCCCATGCTGAAATTCTGGAATTCTCCTAGGGTTTTCTAAATCTTTTGAGCAACTTCAAGATGGGGATATGAAGATAGAGAAGGGAATTGTTTCCATTAGATAGGAGCAATTTGTGCTTCCAGACAAATTAGTCTTACAGAAAAGCCCAATAAGGAAGGATTTGTTTGCATCACTCCTATCCCAATTTCACAGACTGAGGTTCTGTTAGGCATCTGGATATTTAACTGCTTTTCCAAACACAGCTCAAATGTACTGAGGCTGCAGATTACTCCAGATTGTATATAAATCACTGCTGAAGTCAGAGGGAAACCTGCTGCATTCACCTATTGTGCAATTGCTTCACCTCCTCAAGGAACTATGCACCAGCAGGACATTAAATGGCGTGAACAGTATTTGTGGAACTGTGATTTGTTACACTCATTACCTCTGGCCAGCTCATAATTCAGTGCTAAAGGCATAGAGCTGACTCTTACTCATGACTCTTCCCTGTGGCAAGAGTCTTCTCTGTCCTGTGTTTTACATACATGCATCTCTGATTTTCCCAGTAGACCAAAAAGATTGTTGACCAGATATTGGTCAACAGATATTGGCAAAATATCGGAATATCACAGTTCCTAAAAGGCATTTCATCCCTTACTGAGGAATCCGAGTCTAAAGATTATCCCATCCTTTCTTTGCTTGGAGTGGGACTTTACTCTGGAACATGAAAGAATGTCACCCCCATTCCTCCCTGTTCTGTTCCTGGTCTGAACTTAGAGTCACGTCAGGATGCTTTAGTGACAAAATTATTATTTTTCATTGGTTTTCATTCTAGCCAGCACTCACAAGCCACTCAGGGTAACTGAGAAGGAGCCATCTTCAATTACTTTTCTCTATTTTGTTGCACAATAGGTGGTCTCAGGCACATACTGTGACTCTTGGGGATGGTGCTGTTCAGGGCTAAGAGTTGGACTCTATAATACTTGTGGGTCCCTTCCAACTCAGCAACTGTGATTCTGTGACTTTGTTACTTTGTTCATTAAATTAATCAGATTCATACCAAAGTGCCTGCATCATTGAGACAAACAATATCCAGATAAACAGACTTCTAACTTCCTTGTGGATGAAAAAATTTGGGCTTGTTTTTGTCTTCTCAGTTCTGAGAATATTGAGACAATTCTGTCTGATACCCATGCTCTTTAAAATACTATCCATCTTAGCTGATGAAAGGAAGAAAAAATGATGGTTTCTTTGATGGAGGAAAATTATGTCATGAAGAAGGAAAATTATATGTCATAAAGAAGGACATACAGCACTCCACAGAGTACAAAACTTCATGCTAACGACTGACAGCCTCTTCCTACCCTCACCAATTTCTGATCAAGTAAAGAAAATATTGCTAAGGCACTTGAGCACTTTTCATATTTTCCTGGTGTCTCTGAATCCTGTTTCAATTCATTCATTGTAGAAAGCTTCCTTGCAAAACTGTTGTGCAGGAGCAGCTGAGGTCATGCCAGTACATTAGAGATAGTTTTGCATGCATGCAATAGGCAGAGCTTTTCTCTTTGAGCTGAAGACCAAGGCAGAAAGGAAGGCATGTTTCTTCATTGGATGAGCCAGAGACACAAAATTATTCTGCGTACATATTATGCTCAGTGCAGGGTCACGAGCAACAAAGAGTGTGGGCTCTTGTGGTCTTATTTGCTTGAAGGACAAGCAGAAGGCTTCTTTATATGATTTCTGCTTGCAAACTGTAAGGAGATTGTCCTTTAAGAAACTGAGTTTTGGAAGATACAAGGAGAGGCTGAACAACTCAGACCATTTTCTGTTCTAAACAAGAGTTTCCTTCTGCTACTGACTGATTAAATACAATGGTTAAATACGGCAACCCAGCTGCTTGGAGTTCTAAGGATTGGAAGGATTTAATTAATTTTGGGATAGTCAGTTATACAAGTGTAACGTATACACGTAATTAGTTGGTAAAAAGCAGTGAAGCAAAGCAGGAGGAGTTCCCTTTCTTTCTCCCTCTGCTGATGAGCTTCCACAAAATGAAAAGACTCAAGGCCGAGGAAATGTGCATTACAAAATGTGCTCACCTTTCCTTGCAATACCATGTTTGTCCCACTAAAGCCGGACAGTGGTTTCGCAGTGTATAACTGTTGGCAATACAAATGGTTGCAATGGCAGCTCTGCCTGTTGCTTCAACACAAGCAGAGCTTTCAGTCCTAGGCATGACCCCACTATTCCCTCAGGGTCTGCTGTCTGTATCACAACAAGCTGACAGAGGAAAAATATCCATCAAGCAGAACCACCTCCCCCAGAAGTCCACATGTTCACCACATGTTTTTTCTGCCTCACCCTTTGAAGACTCTGCTGGGAGCGTCTGTAAATATTTCCTGTCTGTATTGGAGAAGGCAATGAATTCTCACATCCTTGAGTCAAACCCTGCAAACTCTGCAAGAATCTCAACCTGCTACTGACTTAGGACTCCAGTGTTAAGCAGCACCAGCAGAAGGGCTGAGATAACCTTTCCTGAAAACTATGGATCTTGTTACAAATGCCAGTGTGTTAATAAAGAGTTAGCTAACCCAGAGCACTGAAGTGATCAATAAGAAGCTGACCATTACATCCCAAACATGTTCACCTGTTCTGTGAATTTACAAAAAAACTACTCAGAAACCTTGCAAAATGGATGGGAAAAGCAGTAGGATGCATTCAAAAGGAGTGCATCCATGACGACAGTGCTCTGTAGCCTATCAGTCTAAAAGGCAATGAAGAAGAGGGTGAAGAGCCACCATGAAGTTATGGCAGCTCACCTATCAGTGACTTGTGGCAGAGAAATCAGGAGGTGTGTTTATGACAGTGTCCTTCACGAGAATCGGCAGACTCCCATTGTTTCTGGCAGAGGAATGTAAACAACACAGTCAACTAATAATAGCTGCAATTTAAGTCTTATTTGAATCTGATTATATTTTATAACCCAAAATGAGTCCATGTCGTGAATAAGGAGGGCTTAAGGACTCCCTGCGGTGATAGCAACTTGACATGTGCTGCTGCCACAAGATAAATACATTCAGCCTGCTTCCAGGTGCTTAGAGAAGAAGAGGACAGTAAGGAGTAACTTGCATGTGTTATTCTGATGGTTGTCTGCCCCTTAGCTTCTCCCAGAGCCCTTTGAAAGCATTTAGGAACTTAGCTCTGCATGTGCACAGCACAGTCAACTTGAGGATGCACAATGGTTCATGCCCTTCAAGGAACTACTTGATGTGTTGAACACATAAAAAAGGTGTGATCACAGGTCACAGCCATGACCTAACAACTGCCTTTCATCACTTGGCCAGAAACATTGGAAATTTTAGGGTGGTTATTTTTGCATATATCCTTCCAAAGAACAGTCTATTCGTAGTGCATGTACTCTAAGCAGCCATGCAAACACAGCCTGGATCTCTGGGCTGAGACCAGTTGAATGAAGTTCAGTAAGGCCAAGTGCCAAGTCCTGCCCTTGGGTCACAGCAACCCCATGCAGAGCTACAGGCTGGGGGAAGAGTGGCTGGAAAGTGACTCAGCAGAAAAGGACATGGGGGTTCTAGTCAAGAGCTGCTGAACATGAGCCAGGGTGTGCCCAGGTGGCCAAGAAGGCCAAGCGCATCCTGGCCTGTATCAGCACAGCANAGCCTGGAGAAAAGAAGACTCAGGGGAGACCTTATTGCTCTCTACAACTGCTTGAAAGAAGAGTGTAGCCAGGTGAGGGTTGGTCTCTTTTCCCAGGTAACAAGTGACAGGACAAGAGGAAATGGCCTCAAGTTGCATCAGTTTTAGATTGGATATTAGGAAAAATTTCTTCACTGACAGGGTTGCAAAGCATTGGAAGGTTGCCCAGGAAAGTGGTGAAGTCACCATCCCTAGTAATGTTAACAAAAAGTCTGGTAATGGCACTTGAGGACATGGTTTAGTGGTGAACATGATGGTGGTGCCACACTGACAGTGGAACTCGATGACCTTAGAGGTCTTTTCCAACCTTAATGATTCTATGATCTAGCCTTCCTTTCTTTATGACCAGTGCTGAGAACCTGGGCACTGTGACACATTGTGGCAATGAGATGTAGCTGGGGACATTTGTGCTATCAAAAGTGTAGAGGCAGTGTCCACACTTATACAGGATTAGTATGGTCAGTGCACACTGACACAGTTCAGCCATGACAAATGGAAGAGAAAAGCAGCCACATTGTTAAGGAGCGTTTATGCTAAATCACTGTTTATTCTTTCTCAGGAGCACTTCAATTTTCTCTTCCTTATTGTTATGAACAACAGTAAGCAAGCTTCTCTAGGACGAAAAGAGTCAATTACAAAGATTTCTTCAAGCTATTTTGGGAGCTTTGAAAGCCAGTGATTTGTTTTGCGTACATCTACAATGGGCTAAGTGGATGTAAAGGGTCTGTACAGGGCTAAGCCTACATCAAAACTGTTCCCAAAACCTTCCATCCACTGCTTCTTTCGCTTCATGGAGTGCAGCACTTGCAGAAAACTTTTCAGATTAGATACAATTCATAACTTGTTGCTAGACGTCATGGTTCTTGCAATCCCATTTTGGGGCATTTTGACAATAATCTTGTGGTTTCAGTGTGCTGGACGGATCTCTTTTCTGTCTCAGGCATTACTGCTGAGCTCTGCCATGGTTTCTTTTAAGTTGTGGATGTCACATATCCTTAGCATTACTGCTAGGACTTTTTTGACTGCTGTTCTGTTGTTTTTCATCTTCTCAATTGCAGCTTGTACCGCTGACATTTCTATTGGAGTGATATTAATGATATCTTGGCTAAGTTCCCACATTTTACTGGATGTTGTACGAAGGTGGAACTAACTCTGTTTGGAAGTCCTGTGTCTTTTAATTATTTTTTTCTTTTCTGTGTTGTTCTACACAAATGTGGGAATGTTTTGCATCTTTGCTTTCAACTGGCCCATTTCTTCTTCTGCAGATTGCCACCTGGGAGAAGGCTCTGCATTTACCCACTTTATGCTTCAATCATTAGTTCTTCACTTGGTTTTTTTGCATTGTTTTTCTGCTCTGTCTGCTTCCTTACGCACTTCACTCCACCACCTGGAGTTTTCCAGTGAGCTTTGAAAGAGTTTTCATCGTGGTTTTTTTTCTTTCCTGAGAAGCTCTCCACATCTCTCAGTTTCTCTTGCTCACTGGGTTGATATCCAGTTGTTCTACATGCAGCTGTATCTGGATAATGTCAATTATCCTTCCAGTGTGTCTTTTCTCCTTTCTCTCAATACGTTTCTCAGTAAAGAAGGAGCTTCTTGCAGCACTCTTTCTTTCTGAGTACATGCTCTGCCTTATATTACTGCATCTACTCTGCATTTTCCATGATCTGATTTTTCTTTGCAGGAGCCTAGCTGCAGTGTTAGCTCAGCTCTCTCTACCATGCAACACAGCTTAAAATAAAATCACATATTTCTGAGAACTGACTGTTCCTCTTATTGTGACTGTAGGAACAAAAGTGCAGCATGATCTTCTTCGTCACAGAAATTATAATGCCTTCTGGCTGAAGGACCAGGGTTCTGTTTCTGCTTTATGGGTCCTCCTGCCAATGTTATTTGTGCTGAGTAGTGTCTTGCTCAGCAGATTCTGCTCTTGAAATCAAAAGAGGAACCTCAGAATGAGGAAGGGCAAAGGCACTGGTCCTAGTGTTATATATTTATTACCAAAGCTTTTGCTCAAAGAGCTGGACAATCTTCACAAAACTTAAGAAAAAAAACCAAAACCAAAAACAATACCCCAGAACCAGAGCATTAGGAAACTGTTCCATTAGGAACTCAGCAGGAAGGTGAAAAGTTTAAACAACTGAAAAACACAGTAATAGACAGCAGTTGAAGATTGTGGTGTAGATGCATTTGTACAAAAATATTAATGGAGTACATTGTCAAAGACATAATACCTGTAATTCAGCCATGTGTAAACAGGCACAGCTCCAGAGGAATAAACCAAACTTCAACCACTTTAATTCGGACTTCATGTGTGTGTCTGTACACAGAATCTGGGTTTGAGAAAGGAGGGGTTTTACTTGTGCATGTTTTGATACCTATTAATCGTAAAATCTTTGAGTTTATTTTTAAAGTGTATTTTCATTTTCTTTAATCAGAGCTGGCCAAATTTTCAACAAGTCTAGTTTCTTCATTCTGGCACTCGGGAGCTGCAGAATCCTGTTTTCAACTGCTAGCTCTGACAGTAATTACATGCACAGTTTTGAACAAACCACTAAATGCCTCATTTTTTAATGGAGAATATAACTCCTCCCTGTCTCCTGCTTTTTGCATGTCTTGCTTATTTAGAGTGAAAGCTATAGAAAGTATGAATATCTGTTCATATCTGGCACAACAGAGTCCTGATCCCCATGGGTGGAGCCTCAGAGGCAGGAGAGGTGCTGCTGCAGTAGAAACAGTTTCCAGATCCACCAGCAAAGGATGAAGACACAGTGAAGGGTAAGCAAGCGGGTGAGCAAGAAAAAAGCACTTTAGTGGCCATGCGTCACAAGAGCTTTCATGCAACCTATTGCTCACTTCAACACAAGACAAGTGCTACATAGCTGAAGACTAAACAAAAGAGCAAAGATGTGTAATTACTTCTTAGTGGGTTTGGGTTTTTGTGGTTTTTCAACATAGACAAGAGCCTAACATTGCTATGGTTTGGTCTTATTCATACATTTATAGCTATGGCTTTCCTGCTCATGCTGATAATGATCCCTTCTGCCAAGGTCAGTAGTAGTTGCTTCTGTCAGAGCACACTTCTCAAAGCCACATGAAGGTGGTCTTGTCCATAAACAACCCTGAAGAACTTATTACAGGAGATATTCAATACAATAGAGGTGCTTATCAGACCTAGCTTAGAAGTCTTTTACATAGACTAAACTGACTGATATTTTAAAGTAGGCACAAATAAAGAGACAAAGGAGGTCAGTGACTAAAGATGCTTTGAAAGGAAGAGGCCCAAATGAGAAGGAGGAATGTGTGTCTTTTGGCATGTACATTTCTGCTTCAAGCAGTCACCTCAGCCTTTGAAAGCCAGCCTACCTTTTTTCACTGAAATGTTCAGATACACAACTCATGTATTGATCACATCTTAACATGAAATCTAAAATCAGTCATGCCTAAAGGGCAAAACATGTCTTTTACTGCTGGCAGGAGAGATTTATGGCATCACTGATGACTCTAGTCTTAAGAAAAATGAAACAGAAATGTGCTTGCTTCTGAAACATTCATCTTAGGTGAGGTCTTCAGGTATGGTCTAAACTTTTTTTAAAAAAGCACAACTCATTTGGTCTGCCCCCTTATTCTGTAGCATATAGATGACTGGAGACAGCCACAGTTCTTGGACTAAATGGAAATTTTCTCTGCATTTTCTCTGCAGATAACGTTGTTAGCAAGAGGAAACAATGGAACCCATGGGATGATATATGAAGACAAAAGGCCTTTTATTATTATTATGCTAGACATTTGGTTTTGCCAACTTCAGTTTTCTTTTTGATCAATTTCTGCTCTATAATCTTGGAACATTATACAGCCTTCCAAGTTTTCTGCTCTATGCCCAGTCTTTTCACTTTGTGTGATTCAGCCAAATGTGTTGTGTCTCCTTTGCACAGTTTTTCTGAATGGCAGCAGCAAACTGACAGTGGTGGAGTTAGAAGAGGGTTTGATAGCCAGGTTTGCACCTTTGATGTTGTCCCCAGTACTAAGCTATCTGTATCTCAATTGCTTCATTGACCAGAGGAGGAGCAATGTTTAGAGTTAGCCTATTTTCAGATTTGCCGTAGGGTAGAAGGGGAAGTTTGTGGGTCACAGCTGTGCTTATTTGATGCTTTCCTGGCTTTTTACAGTTCTGCCACCCGTGAGCCATCAGGTCTGCTATTGCACAGCAGTGGGTGCAGATTTTACAGGGGGGCTCCAAGCTGTAACATGATTGTTTTAAAATCTCAGCACTGGATTGGTTTTGTTGTTGGAGATTGGCCTCCTTTTGTCACAGAGGCCCCTATTTTACCCCCATCTTCTGCGCCCCTGCACTGCTGTACTGTGCTCTGCATCCCTGAGAGTCAGGTGTGACATTTCCACTGCCAGTTAGCAAAGCAAGGCGAGTCTCATGGCTGGGATGTCATCAAAGACATCTAATTCATGTCTGTGTCATTATGGCAGTGAAATGCTAGTTTACACAGAGCTGAAATGTGCAGCACGGAGTGAAACCAAGACAATGCCAGTGTCAGCAAGAGCGGGTAGCAAGACATGTATTTAGTAGTAAGGATAATCTATGCCAACGTACCTTTTATGTCATTTGAAACTCCAAGCCACTAGTCACATGCTTCCAACAGTCAAAGACGCATGGGCTGCAGTTTTTAAATCTTTTTTAAACTACAGCACTTGTGGGTTCCACTTAAAACTGGTGTTTCGTTCTGCTGGAGACCGTCAAAACCTGATCTCTGCCTCAAGGAGTTTACAATCCCTGCTGTTGCTTTGACCAAGTTTTCCATTGATGCATTTAAATGGAACATTTGAAATGAGAATAAAAGGCATTATATATTTTTTTGCCTGCAGTTCTTAATTTCAGAGTTTTCAAGGCTCCCTGCTCCACCCCATATTCTGAGGGACTCTCTCCTTGTACCCTCTGACCCTGGCATGCTCCAGAAATCCTGGGAGCTGTTCTGGATTGCAGCAGGTGCCCAGCAAACAGGTGGGTCCCAGAACAGCACATGCCACCCTCCTCCCCCACTTCTCCCTTCAGCCTAAACTCCACTACTCCATGTTGATGGGAGTTTCCAAGGACAGTGACTTTTTAGAAAATGGATGCTTTTTTTACAGGCAACCATTCACTATCTGCCTGAAGATAATACTCCTCCAGATAAAATCCATGTGTGAGAAGAAGCAAAGCAGATTCATTGTTGCAGGTAGACTCTTGGAGGCAGAGTGGAAACTAGAATGGGATGGTACATACACAGAGAGGTGTATTCTCATCATGCCAAGAATGCTGAAAGAAGCTTTTCCTGCTCTGCACAGGCAGTACACTTACTACGAGAGATAATGTGCTGTTTCTTGTACTCAGAGTATTTTGTACCTCCAGCAGTGTAAAGCCAATAAATCTTTGGCGTAACAAAGCCCAAGCTCCTGACTCAGTAGGAAGCAGAATAGGGAAATCCTGCTGCCTTTTATTCTCAGACTTCATCCCCGGGAGCACGGGTATTTGTTCTGCTGAATGAGCAGCGTGAGGAGGTTTGCAATTTGAGGAGCAGCACTGTGAGCAATCCTTGCTTCACTGGCTGACCAAAAGAGCATCTGGAAACCACTCGTCCTGAGTCACAAGGAGCACATTGCTCCAGGCTTCCCGGGAATGTGCTAAAACACAAGGCTGTATTCCTATTTTGAAGATGAGGGATATGTTTGTGTCACACTCCTTTCAAGTACTAATGGGAGTCACTGGCCAAGCTACCTAGACATGCAGACAGTGGTGTGGACCCCTTCACATAAAGCCAGTTAAATTACGTTGGCCCTTTACTGACACTGAGAACTTGATTTTGACCTCAAACATTAACCCTTCATTGCCTATACAACCTGTGTATTTAGTGGCAGCAACTGATTTCTGGAGTTCACACAAGTTATGCATGTAGCTGAATAAGGAGACTTCATGGTCTCCTTCTTATTAGGTACTACATCTCCACAAAATGTAATCTTTCACTTACTGTAGTAGGTAAAGGCTTGGCTGAATCACACTAGGCACAAAGAATGGGTCACAGTTCAACAGGAAAACGAGAATAATAGGATCCAGAAGAGTTTGGCTGAGAAAATATCCTTTAATGCAACAAATTTAAAAGCTATCCTAGCAAAATTCATGAAGGTGTAATAAATTATGGTACTCAAAAGGCTTATTTAGTACATTATACAGATTGTTATTTAAAATTTAGAGACTATACACAGTGCCAGTCCTCTCACAAATATTTTTTTAATCATTTTCCATCAGGATTTTTCAGATTTCTCACACAACAACTTCACTTAATCAGAGCTCAAAGGACTACATAAGCTCACCTTATCTGAGTTGCAAGAAGATTCACTACTGTGCAACTGTGTTCACCCTTGTCTGGGAAGAACCCAGGGTGAGGAGTAGATTTCACTTGACTCATCCAGCTGCTCACAGTCCTCAAACATGCCTTGAAGAAGAAATTCTTTCCATTCACATAAAGGGAATCCTTCTTTCTTGTCATTATAATCTGCTATTTTCAAACACATACATTTTTTACTGTGTGTCAGAAAGTAAGATACATTGCTGGAATGATGGATCGGTGACACAAAATGGTACCTGGAAGATTTTGTCTGAAACAGAGGTGGATTTCTGGTCTTTTTCAGGCTATGAATCTTGTTCTGTAGATGCCAGCTGCACAGAAAGAGGCACGGTGATACTGCTGTTTCCAGGAATTGAAGGATTACTCCAGCTGAGGCAGGACTCATTTCATTGACCAAGAGATTGGGTCAAATCCCTGGCTTAAGTTCTTCCCAACCAGAACAAGTTCAACAGAATACAGTGCAAACAGGGCATATTTGTAAAGCCCCTATGCTACGTAGCTTAAGTAAGTGGCCACAAGCGTGTGCAATTCAGTGTTAAGGCTCCCAGTATGTAAAGTCAAACAACCCTGCACCCTGACCTACTTCTTCTCATTGCAACTCTCCCGACAGTTTTTGCTGAGAAGGAAAAAACCAGAAATATTTTCAATATATCTGTGTAAGAGCTAAAGACCAAGTTTCTGGCTGAGCAATTCCGTAATGTGGCTTTTTAACTCCACCTCCCTGTAGGGCAAATGCTTCTGCAGTTCCCATTAATCTTCACAGGGTCCATGCATCTACCTCAAAAAAGAACAAGTCTTTGTTTTCAGACGTCACGCACAGCTTATGATCTGGAGAGTGAATTTTGGCCCAGGGTCTTCAGTGGACAGGTTCCAGAAAAATTTGAAGGTATCAGTCTCAGGTGGTACGCTTATGTATTTCCTGTTGCCTTTTATTGTTGGATTCACCTAATGATTATTCAAATGGTGTATGTTTCTCTTTATGAAGTATATTACAAAATAATTTTTCAAATCACATTCTTAAAATTTACCATTATTCTGCTGATGTTAAGCTCGAACACTCAATTCAGTTAGGTTCATCTCCTAACTCCTATGGGGAAAAAAAATAATGCCTATTTTAATCACTCCCTGTTAAATTTCCGGTTGTTAATTCAATCCCAAAACTAGTGAGTATCTTCCTCTATCCTACTCTGTTGAATAGTAGTAGTTGGCAAAACCATACAGCATGGCCTGTTTCTAATTACACTCTCATGTTTCCTCCTAATGAACAAAAAATCTCCATTTTGTACATTGCCTGCTAACCTCTGTAAAGGTCAGTGCCTTGCTCCGGTAATGCAGCACACCGTTTTGCCTTCCATTTAACACAGTTATTACTTTCTGGAAGGCAGGATGTTTCTTGTTCAGACTGATGCAGAATCAGGCTGGCCATTTTCATTCCAGGTATTGCGTACCTCTGTATTTGAAGGCTCAGAGAAAAGTAATTAAGTCTGACCATGAGTGTAATAGCTGCCACAGACATTGCCTTGGCTACTCATCCTTTGTGTGCAAAATTGATGACTGATAAATACGTTTGCCATATATACATGCTCTTGGCTTGAAGATCTTAAGCCATGGTAGAGCAAGGACTTGAATTCAAATATTGCTATTGAACAACCTGATATCCATTACTTCCATCAACAAAACTGTTGGTATCAGCAGCCCATATTCTTCTGCCTACTAAACAGCTTATTTCTGTCATGAGCTAAAGCCCCCAGTTCTGTGACAGGAAATTTCAACCAATGTAATCCATTGCCAGTTAACAAGCTGCTAGTTACTGATTCTGTACTGAGAAATAAAACAAATAAACAAACACATAGTGGAACATCTCAGCTTTGCTCCTGACACCTCTCCTCCTCCCTTTTTACTCTCTTTGTTGCAGTTAGCCCCTTCTGACATGTGGCTGATGACACAGGGGACTTGGTTGTTGTTCCTTTACTTTTGCACTTCTCATTTCTGATTTCACTGCCCCAGCACAGCGTCCCCCACAGGCTGGTATTCCCTCAGAGATGTATGCCCTCCTGAGCCTCCTCCCTGCCCTTGTTGGGTGACTCTTTGTTCTGTGCTGCCTGAGAGCTCCTGTAGGCAAAAATTAAAAAACCTAAATCTAACGGGGCCCCAGGTTTGTTTTATGGCACAGCTCAAAAGCCAGAGCTGGAGCTATTTTTTGTTTCTCTCATTGCTGGGGAGGTCACCATCAGGGCAAGTATGTCTCCAAAGAGTTAGTATGGAAATTACCAGGCACTCTGAACACCTTTTTCCTACTGAAAGAAAAGAGAACTGGGCATCTAGAAATCTTTAAAAAACACAGTCCTAGCCAGCCAACTTCTGGCAGCTGTTCAAAAAAGCAAATGTGCCACCAAGAAAGGTGTGCTCATCTTTTAAAAATACAGAGTTAGACTTTCATAAGGTTTAAAGTGTCTTTAGTTGATGAGGTCAAGGAGTTTGTCCCCTCACTTCACTGGCACTAAACAAATAGCTTTCTACTTGTTTTCCATTGTAGCTCTCACTCTGCCTGCCCTGAGAAAGCAGCACAAAGGAACTACAAGAACAATTGCAAACAAATACTGCAAATACTATGTGTGGGATTGCAAATACAAGCAGTGATTCAGCTCTAAATGGCAAAAGGGAGTAGCAGGCAACCAGGCCTTCAATTATTAACTAACAAGGCTGGACTGACCCCAACGTTTTCCTCTGTACTTCTGAGGCAGAGAAGGGGCATTCACTGAGTGCACAGCATCAGCCTGATTGGGAAAGCGATGCTGTGGCAGCCAGCCAGAAGAGCACTCCTAAGGGTGCAGCAGATGGATTACGTGGGCTTTGCTCCTGTGGAGCTGAACAAAGCCTTCAGGTATCTTGATCATCCCGGCTTACTCTCTCTGGGTGGGGAACTGAATCCAAACCTACACATCTCTTTCCATTTGGGGTGCCTAAGTGTCCTCTCCACATATTCCAGAAAGACACAGAAAGGTTTCCTGGTGAACCCAATACCTACAGGGTGGGTGTTAGACACCCTACAGTGCCTGTGGAAGAAGTAATGAGATGGTGTGAATACAATTCCTATTATCTGGAGATCATCCCCTGTCTTTAGTGTCCCTGAGACATGGTGCTGAAGTTCAGGAGAAGCAAACCTCACAGAGCATCCCAGAAAAAACCTGTATTCTTCTTAGAGAAATGGAATGCCTAGAAAAATGGGCTTCCATCTCTGTTATCTGGTATCCATGTCTCCTGCTTTCATGCTAAGGAGGGTTGACATCAAAATTTTCTCCTGCCACCTGACCTCTGCTTCTTACTTGGTGTGGCCCTGACTCAAAAAGCTGTATCAGAGATAACAAATCTCTACCAACACCAGCAGAGGTTTGGGGGATTTGAGTGAAAAAGGAGGCACAGGAGCACCAAGGAACAGAAGAAAGCAGAACTTGCCTCCAAGGGCCTTGTGAGCAGTCTGCATCCACACTCATCTACTTCCATTTTTTTTCCTCCTATTTGTTTCTTTGTTGGATTTTTTTGTTTGTTTATTTGTTTTTTGGTTGGTTGGTTGGTTTTGGGTTTTTGTGGTGTTTTGTTTTGTTTTATTTTGGGGTGGTTTTTTTGTTTGGTTTCCATTTGGTTTGGTTTTTTATTTTGACTCTCTTTTTACTCTATTTTTAGCTTTCTTAATAAGTACAACCTTAAAAGGAGTGAAATGGAAGTAAAATAAGAAATACAAGACCTGGTGTCACTTCTGACACTGGGGATTGGAGCCTTTCCAGCCTCTCAAAGACAGGTGTATAGCAGAAGCCCAGCTACGATAGAAAGCCTTTGCTCACTGCTAAACTAATATTCAAGATTTGATTTTTTTTTTCTTTTTCCCTGTCCATTAGGTCTGTTCAGACACAAGGATCAGAGATTAGCCACAAAGGACAGAAATATGTTTGTCACCTAACTACACCAGGCCTTTGTGTGGCAAAGAGCGTCTGCAGAGCCACAGTGAAGATACAGCCAGTGTTGGAGTTTAGTATTGGAGCAGAGAAAAAATTTTACAGAGGAGGTGTGTAAACCAGAAAAATGAATCTGCCTGTGGTAACATACACAAGAAGTGGGTTCCTAGACTGTTCATTCATTAAGCTCAGAGACCGGAAAGATTATTGCAATAGGAATTATGTTTAATAAAGGAGGCATCTGCTCTGGAGGAAAACTGTGTCTCCTAGTGCCTGACATTGTTTCTGTATTTGCACATATCTGGAAGGAATTTCTCCCTATGTACACACAGCTATGATTTTCTTTTGTCCCACATATTCATCACAGGATAACCCCATTGACTATAATGGAGTGTCACCTGGAATGCATTTTCCTGTGTCTTAGAAGAACATATTGTGCATGGATCCTGCATACATTGTTTAAATGGAAGGACTAAGAAAACAGCATGAAAAGTGTTCATCAATTTGACTGACAGAGGTGTTGCACACCTGCAGGTCCCATTAAAGGTCAGTGGAAAGTGGGGACAGAGGCATCTACTCTTTTGCATTCTGAGGAATTCTGAGGTTATTGAAGGTTTTTAATGGTGCAATCAAATTGTTATATGCAAAAACCTACAAAATCAAATTCGGAACAATGAATGCAGCAGTTCATTAATGGAACAGTTCCAGCCATCTGGTATTCATATGTTCTACACTGGGGCTGCTATTGTGCAGACATAAATGACCCAATCTTACCTTCCAGCAAGAGCTTTCATTAACTAAATATATCCAAATTCTTTATTGTTCAGCTAATATTACAAGCCCTGTACTGTGTTTTGGAAGAGTTTGGTCTTTTTCAGTTTTGGTCAGCTAAAGCTTCTGTCCCACAGTATTTCTCCTTTGGGTTTGTGTGTGTGTTATCCATCCCATTGTGGACATGACACCTCTTGGAAAACTTTTAGTGACTTGTGCTGCTGAAGCTCTAGAAGAGAGAGAAGGGGTCAATTATTATTTCAGTAAAAATAACAGCATTTAGACACTAGTAAGAAATACTGTCTCTTGAAGGAAATGTAATTCTAAATGCAGGACTGGGTTTTTCACTTACCATTATTTACTTTTTTTCAAATTATAGCTCCAGCAGCTCTTCAAAGCCCGCAGAATCACAGAATGGGTAAGATTGGAAAGGACCACAGTGGGTCATCTGGTCCAACCTCCCTGCTCAAGCAGGGTCATCCTAGAGCACATGGCACAGGATTGTGTTCAGACACTTCTTAGATACCTCCAGTGAGGGAGATTCCACAACCTCTCTGGGCAGCCTGTTCCAGTTCTTGGTCAACTGCATAGTAAAGAAATTCTTCCTCATGCTCAGGTGGAAATTCTTGAGCATCAGTTTCTGTCCATTGTCTCTTGTCCTGTTGCTTGGCACCACCAAGAAGAGCCTGGCTCCACCCTCTTGGCACACTCCCTTCAGCTATTTATAGACGTCGAAGAGGTCCCCTCTCAGCTGTCAATTCTTGAGGCTGAACAGGCCCAGCTCCCTCAGCATTTCCTTGTAAGAGAGGTACTCCAGCCCCTTTGTTGTCCTCCGCTGGACCCGCTCCAGGAGCTCCATGTAAGATCTGGCGTTTAAACAGACCAAACCGATGTGCAAAGTTATATACAGTATATATAGTTATATACAGTACAGTACACATTCTCTGACTTTTTCTGAGAAAATTATCTTTTTAAATCCTGTGAAGGAGTATGGCACTCAATTTCTTGGTGTAAAAATATCATCCAGTTCAAGGTGATAGGGCACAGACAGGATAAATTATGGATTTTAAATGCTGTTTTTTGACTAAGGATCTCTGTTGGAGCAGGATTTTTATATTCATTTGACCTTGCAGCTAGAGCCAAAGGGGCAGGTGCTGGAGCAGTGCACCCAACTGCTGCCGCTGCACTTGCTGGGGGTAAAGCTTTCCTTGTTTCCCTGTGTCCTCATGAGAAGGGGAATTTCAGACATTGCATGGCAGACCAGGGCCCTATGCTTGATGAAGAGACAAACCAGAACAAGATTCACCATCCAGTCATCCTGTAACACCCTAAAATGTTTTTTTTAGACAACCTGGAAAACAAAATGCTGAATAAGTAGCAGTGTCCAGGCAGCATAAATGCAGAGCTCCCCTGAAAGAGCGGTGCTGACCCAGCCCCAGACTCCAACCCAGGTGCTTCTTGGAGCTGAAGGACACTTGAGACTGTTCAAAGCTGCAGCCGCCCCACGGGAGAGGCCCAGCCTCCTCCCACTGCCTTCCCTCCATGGAACCTGCAGCCATCCCTGGCTCTGCCCTCACCACAAAACCATAGCTCCTCCTCACTGTCTCGCTTCCCTCACTGCAGTAAAGCCACAACCATCAGCTTCCTTGCCCCCCCTCCAGGAGCCTCCTGGCAGCCCTCTGCCCCCACACCTGCCCCACACAAACACCATATGCTTCACACAGCCATCAGCTCTTGTTGATGCATCTGATGGCACATGATTCGTAAGACGCTGAACAGTAACACAGAGGTTTATGGTTCTGTGTGAGTTATTACTGGATTTGTCACTAATACACTGAACTCCTTTGCATATCTGACAGTAACTGCCTGAAGCATCTTGCAGACCCTAGTCCAATCATCTCGGGGCAACATGGATGTTGCACATGCCAGGACAAACCCAAACCTTCTTTCACAAAGAGCTGATGCCCTGGTCACTTGGACAGACACTGCTCTCATTTCTGTCACTGGACTTATCTAAACAGACTGATCTGACCTAGATCTTGCCACGGAGGCTACAAGGAACAACTATCTCCTCTGCTTTTGTGGTACATCTCTAACCCTTGATATGCTCAGGCACTTGTGGGCACCCATTTTTCCTTCAATCCTGGCCTTGCAGTCCTGATGGTAGGGGCTGGGCATGGGCAGAAAGCCGTGAAGACCCAAAGCTTGGCTTCCAGGAGCACTATGGTCACATTAGCTTTTCAGCAGTCAGCTACACTGCAGAAGGATTAGGACATGCTCAGGTCCAGGCAACAGAAGGCTGAACCAGGGAGGGACTTCCTGTGGAAAAAGCTGCTTTTTTGCCTGCAGAACTTTAGGGGTTTCAGAGGAGTTTGTGGTTCATAGAACATCATGCACTGCTGCTCCATCAGAGCAGGAGCCCCAACGAGACTGAACAAGGGCAGAACCACGGCCATGGAACAAAGATGATGTGGCTTTATGGACAGGGCTGTTTTCTTTCTGTGATATTTCTTATGTATCTGAAGTTTCTCTGGAAAACAGCATGTTTTCTGACTGTGGATAATGTTGTTATTGCTCAGATTCATCTGCTTCCCATTCTGAACAGATCCCCAACATGTGAGCACTGGGCTTCAGATAGTACGTATGTAACAAATGAGCAAAAAGTCAAACTCCAGAGAGTGCTTTATTCTGTGTGCCTTGTTGGAGCTGTTCTTTGTGGTGTAACACATACTTTAGCAATCTTCTAGAAATGGTGGGATTTTAAGAAACTGGAGCATACTTAAAAGCTGATCAATAAAAAGTGAAAATATTATTCAAGTTCTGTAATTATTCCTATTTCAGATAGTGCTGAAGCCTGCCATTTTTTTTTCCACACTAAGACATTATTAGTAATGATCTCATCTAATGGTTCCTTCAAAGCATCCATTGCACTGAAAATTTCAGCACATTTCCAATCCAAAAAGAAATTATCCATTGCTAGATGAACACCACAGTATGCTGCATAGAGAAGTGACATGGTGAAGACACATCTTAAGTGTAAATTCCCTGAATTTTTATTTTTAATTAAAAACACCAGAGGTACTTTCCAGGCCCAGACTGAAGAGGAATTAGATGTTTAACTTTTCTGGGTTTGTATGACTAATCTTGCAGCCACTCAGTTGCAACAGTATGAACGCTGGGAATTAAATATAAATATATCAATGTCTGCACATGTTAAGCATACTTATGATTTGAATTGATTCACTAAATTGAGCACATAGAACTTACATGGTTTGTTCTGGAAACAGAAGTTTTTCCAGACTGAAGGATGTGAAAACTACTTCCCTATCTAACGCAATTCAGTACATCTGTTTGTGATTACATAAACACGTCTCAGACCACAGAGCAGCATAGCCAAGTCTCATAGCAGTTACATTCATTAAACGTCAGACATGTGATCTCCCCTGGATCCTCAATATCTGTCTGTTTCTGAGATTTACTGAATATTCCCTATATTTTCTATTTAGAGCAAGAGTGGTTGACGGAGAATTAATTACATTATCCTTGAATAAATGACAAGTCAGTGTTTCAGGGCTGAGCAAGCATGCCTGAAGTCACAAACAGAAAACAAAAGAATTAGGAAAACATTGCTGCTTTAACTACATAAGTTCACTGAAAGTAGACTCAGAAATACTTTTCTTTAAAATGTGTGTCATATAATTCCATCTCATGCACAGACCAGCCTTTCCCCATGAGCTCAGGACTGCTATTTTCTGCTATCTTCCTTCAAGGGTAGTAGCTAGAACATCTAACCAGCAATTTCTGAGTAACCATAGGGATGCCAAGCAGTGGTGATTTCCAATTTGCAGATGCAGTAGATCTTAGCTCCAAGCATCTGTATACCTGCACTGTCCGCCTGAAGAATGCTCCTGCATGCTCGAGGTTGTAGGTCTCACCCCAGAGATGTAAATCTTGTCGGATCCTCCTTTGCTTGAAGCTTTGATTGACTTTTGACTTAATCTTGGTTCTTATAGTGGTATCTGGGCAACTGGCTGAGGACAGGACAGGATTTATGGAAATGCACAGGCAGTTTGTATCCCAAAAAGATGAATGAAATCTGGTTTATAATGAAGCTACATAAGAAATACTGCCACAGGACTGGAAGAATCAATTTTGTATGGTGAAGACCTGCTCTCTAATCAGTGGTTCATGTAAGTCATCCTTTTTCTACCACCAGAGGAGGACACGTACAGTTTGAGCACCCTGTTTCAAGCCTGCAGTTCTCTGGTCCGGATGTGGCCTGCGCATAGATGAGAGACTACTAAGACCTTTCACCATACTTATTGTATAGGTGCTAAACCATGTATTAGATTTTGTAACAGAATATGCTTCTTGGTCACCTCTTGCAAACACTTGGTAGCTTGCTTTGAACAGGTAGAAGATGAAATCAAGTATTTTTCAAAAGTAATAGCCTACTGAATACTGAACAAGACTTTTCAGCATAGTGAAGTCTAGTCTCAGTGCAAAATTACAATGCTCCGTACAAAAACAAGGTCTGTCTGGTGACAACAACGAAGCATTTGACTGCTTCCTAAAGACAAAGCTCACCAGCCATGACAGCAAGAGACCTGCTTAACTGATACCAAACAGCTTCCTAGTAACAATACCCGTGATGCAGCAGATATTGTCAATAGCTATAGGAGACAGTGTCGTCACTGTGTTGGTGGCACACAAGCAGCGATCGGACTTGAGAACAGTCTCTGCTGCTTTCTAGTTCCTTGGGAAATACAATGAGTGCTTTAAGTGGGCTTGGTGTTTCATTATAGGCTTTTGTACTGCTGGAGACATTGCTGGCTTGTATAGCTGTAGGTAACCTCCCTAGAAATCTCACCACAGGGGTTGGAAATGCTTGGCCGTTTCAGCCACTGAACACTAAGTGTTGCGCAATATATTGTCTTTTGATTTGATCCATGTACATGCAAAAGTAGCCTCTAGATGCTCCTGCAATCAAACGAAATCAAACTATTTCACAGTAAAAACTGATGGGGGGTAGGGGTTGGGGAAGAAGTAATTTGAACCTGATTTTGTATAGTAAGATAATTCTTCTAATCTGGAAAACTATTTGTTGTGCAACCCTGTCCCTTTCCAACGATGAGGGCTCAGTGAACTTGCAAACTGACTATTCCTATGACTCGGGCACCCAAACGGCTCTTGCCGACATCGGCAAGAGATTCGAAACTTTCAGAGGACGAGAAATGTGGCCGCTCCAAAGAAACACCTGCATACCACCGCCACGCAGCCTGTGCTCGGACCCCCGCCGCCTCTTCCCGAGGCA
>VZRJ01002177.1:1581-20660 GCA_013397565.1 Ptilonorhynchus violaceus | reverse complement strand
TTTGGGTTTGTTTTTTTTTTTTTTTCCCTTCCTCCCCCGCTCCCCCAAGTCTCTTTAGATTTATTTATACCAAATTAAGGCAGTGGAAAAAGTCCTAGATGAAAAAAAATGGTTGCCACCTTTCTCTCCTGAGTTCCTCAGTCCTTCGGCCGAAGAGCCTGCTAAAGTCCGATGGGAGCAGTGTCGGTGTATCCGTGGTGTTTACAAAGGTAAAGGACAGGGAGAAGATGAATGGCAAGCACAAGAGCATGGATTACTTGAGAAAGACGGGGAGTGGGGGCAACAGGAGGGAAGCTAGAGGACAAAAGCCGTTAGCAAACTGAAGTGAGAAGACAGAGGTGGAACCAGAGGGACCAAGTTTCTTCCTCTCGCTTCTTTCTGTATGTTCTTTTTAAATAGCTGCACAGTGGGAACCATCCCAAAAAACTGCTTCCTATGGAAATATGTGAAAAGTTTTCGTTATCAGAAAAATGTTGGAGTGTCTAAATTTAATTTTCTTCTGGATTTCTCTGTGAAACAAGCTCACACCTCCATGATTTCGGTTGTCTGTGAATAAGTTAGAAGCAGCTCAAATCCTTCCTTTCTTCTTCTTTTCTTTTTTCCATCCTTATTTGCTCCACGTTTGGGTTGGTGTTTTGTGTGGGTTTTTTGTTTGTTTGTTTGCTTGGTTGCTTGGTTTTTTTGTTTGGTTTGGGGTTTTTTGAAATTTCAAGGCAAAATAACTTGGGGGAGCCCTTGTAGGCAACTCGCGTTCCCAAAGTGGGGGGGAATTGGGGTAGCTGCAATCTTTGTACTACTAAGAGCTGCTGCAACTCTTATCTTTTCAAAGAAAGTCTTTTGCATGCTAAGTCAGGTTTGGTGTGTTGTACCATTTGGTCTAAAATGGATCACTCTCAGGTCTGGGAGTCATGTTTCAACTTGGCAGCCAGGGCTATGTGCCATGCAGCCTGTTACTCTTGTGTGAGGATGGGGTATACTGTAGTACTGAAATAATATTTCTGGCAGTCCCAGCAGTGGACTGAAGTGATACTCTGTGTGCACAGGCGTAAGTGAAGCTCTGCCCTGCAGCTCGCTATTGCTGGCTATAGGCGTGCCGCATGTTTTTCCTTAACTGATATGTGCTCGGACTTACAAAGCAACTTGATAGGCCTGTGCTTTACGGTTGTTTTTATTAAATATTAACCACACCAAATCAAATGCTATCTTGCCCCAGAACAGATTGACACTGTCTCATTCTGTGCAGTTGTACAGAAACGGTGGTTGTTTTCCCTTTTGTTCTGCAAATAACCAAGGAAATGTTGTTTAGGAGTACTGAGAAGCACTCTTGCATGATCAATATAGTGTTGTCCTTATCACTCCCTATTATAGATTGCACTAGTTAGATCCTTGGCTGGTATAAACCGTGTTCTGAGAACTTAGCAGTAACAGTGCTGGTTGGAGAGAGGAAAACACTGGCTGGTGTCTGCTTTCTCTTCCTCCGCTCTTCAAAACAAATATTGAGGGTCAAAAGGTTAAACAGCTTTTGAGACGAAACACATGGAAAATGCAAAATTAAAGTAATGCTACACTGCATACCCAGCTTTAATATGTGAACTCCACATCTGAGCAACAGACAATCTTATCACTGTGTGCAAAAATACTTTATGGTTGTGTGGTTTTCATCAGTAACTCTGGAAGATTGTGACTAAAATATAATTCCTTCTCTGCTTAAAAATGGGAGAAAATAAAAATCTGTCTTTAAATTGGTCTTGTAGTGTCACACAGTGAAACTATGTGGGGAATCCAGAAGCAAGTGTTGCAGAAAGTGTTTTGCTCTGGAGTAGAAACTTAGGTAGTACTTACATGAGGCTCACTTCTATACCATTGTGATGAGCCCTTAATAACACCTTAACGGATAGTTAGCTGTTTCTCAGTAGCCTCTCTGTATTGAGCTTGCTTTGTCTGAAATTCAGAGGTTTAAATCAAAAGGCAAATACTGAGTAGTTTATTCCTTAGGGAGACTGCCACCATCTTCCCTTTGAGTACCCAGCAGTTTGAGCACTCTCAGAGGTGAGCTGCCTTCTCCAGATGTCAGAAGAGCTGGCTTTGAGCACCTCTAGGTGGTGACCTGCCAGCACGTACTGAGCACTGTTGTATCTGGCTTTTTTTATCATAGAGATGCAGAGGAAAATTGAGTGCAGTTCTTTTGCCATCGGGGCTGAGTGGGGAACTCTTCACAGCCTTCGCTTACAGTCTTGGTGATGTCCAAGGACATGTGGAAGAATTTGAGAGTGGAAACAGGTTCTACTTTGTGGCAGTTGTCCTTTTCACTGTCGTTTCCCTCCCAAAATTAGAATTTGCTACATAAGTGCGATTTCCTCCCTTTCAGAAAAAAAAGTGCACGTAATTTAAGGGACGCTTACATCTATCTAAATGGGGTATTTGAACAGTGGCTGCTATGCATAATGCCAAGGGAAAGATGCATACAACTGTTTTACTGAAAGGAGGATAGAGCAATCAATATTTGATCTCTCCAGCATTTTTAGTTTGTGGATTAGTTCTTTATATGTTGTGCATTTCACTGCTTCATCTTTCACAATCGGCTGTATTATTTTTTCTATCAGTTTAGTAGTGTGAAAAGAAAACCAACTTTTGAGGCAATAAACAGTGTGTCTTTTCTTTTTCCATCTTCCTGTGTCCTTTTCTTTAAGATTGCTTTCCATTTAGGTAAGGTCCTCATTTGTCGATTTTTGATAATTTGAAGGAGGAGCACTGCTCTCCAGAAACGCTTGATCATGAGGGACTTGAGGCAGTAATAGCTTGAACTGGCAATGGTTATGTAGCATCCAGTGTATATTTTTGACTTTTCTCTTCCAAGTGTTCCAAGGTGATACTGTAGAAATGTGGCACCCCTTAGTAGTGCCGTGTTAGAGCTGAACTTACGCATTTCATGTTTTCCCTCACAACAAAAGCAGAAGCTTAAGGCTTCATCCCTGGCCCATAGACATCAATGGTAAAATCTGTTTTGACACTGAATGCTTTTGGATCAGGTGCAAGGCTGATGTGTTACTTTGACAGAAATACAAAATTATTCCCAGGGCGGAAGAAAACTTCATGAAGGAAATAAGAGCTGCTGTTCAACTTACATTTCAGGGAACTTGAATTTTGGTTTTCTTCATTTATATTTCAAGCTTCTTTGTTCCTTTAAAACAAGAAGAAGCATTGCCTGTGCATTCTTGCACCTTTGTTGATGTACTGAAACATATGACAGTGAACATCTGAACGTCTGGAGTCTTGTTTTGATTTTTATTGAAAGTAGAGGCGAATTCTGAGAAGTGCCTGTCCTTGTGTACCTAGACCTCTCCTTCTCTCATCCATTGGTGTTCCTTGACTGCCTAATACTCTTTCTGTACTCCCAACCTGATTTACAGCACACCTGACTTGCAAAATCTTGGTCTTGTTTGGCTGAAGGTTGCACTCTTAGGATCAATTTTCATTTTTCAGTGACTGGAGTCTCTCATTCTTGAAAATGCAGTTTCTATTTGTGCAATATTGAGCACCCATAAAGAAAAGAGCATATGTGCTGGTCCTGTTTACATAGTATATGTGTGTCCCCGTTCCACATGGCAATTCCATGATCATTGTATTTCTCTTACAAGCTCTTGACAAAGACCTTTTGAGGTGGTTTAGGCATTGTATTTCTCTACAGAGGAACAATAGCATAGCTTGGATCAGTTCAAATCCTGATGGGTACAGCCTGAAGTAGTTTGTTAAACATGTTTTTCTCAGTCCTGTACCTACTTTCTACTGGATCTGGCTCCTTCTTGACCCAGGTATTGTAGGCAGTTATGTTGGTGGACATAAAGACGGGAGCACTGGTGCATTTACCGCAGAGTAAAGAAGTATTTCTCCCTAAAAAGAAAGTGAATCTTCTCCCTCTGCTTCTGGCAGACAAAAACAGCCACAGACTTGTGTGGCTGCTGTGATTCAAGGAGTCTGGGTAAGGCATGCCTGCCCCTGCCAGCAGCACAGCTGGAGAGGGGGAACCATATCCCTGTTCCTCAAGCCACTCCCAGGATGAATAGCCTGGACAGGGTTCTGGCTTGGGGCGTGTGGAGAATGTTTTGCTTTCCAAACGCCTTGAAGATTTGTGCTGGTAGACTTTGTGATGGATAATGGCCTGGCTGCTGCTCCTGCTGGGGAAACAGGAGGAAAGTGCTATTTCCCACTCACATATTGCAATGTGGTCTGCTGCCGAGGTGGTGGTGAGTGGTGTGGATCAGTGGCACAAGAAATGCCTTCGGTTGCAAAAGTGTGAAGGCTGGATCTCTTTTAGAAGGAAACATATTTTGGGAACACACATACTGTATTGCTGAGAACTGTATGTAGAGTTTTGTGCCAACTGAATTATCTTTTTTTCTTTGAGAGGCATTGGAACTGCTATTTTCTTTTTTTTTTGGCTTCCATGTAGCATACTCTAGATAAAATTTGGAGGTGCTTTCATTTTCTGTTTAAAAATACAAAAGTGCCAAATGTGAGAGCCCGATATTATCTTTCTACTTTTCCTTCTGATTGTGACTAAGAAGCTAACTAGTTAGTTAGCTGACTAGTTAGTTATGCACTAACATGACTGCTGAAAAAAATGCCAGTGACTTTGATAGTCATGTGTGATAAACTTCAGTTCTGTGTAGGCCTCATGTTGTCGTATTGCAGACCATTTAGCCTTTTCTGTAGGAATTTACATGCCACAGTGACCTTCTGGGAAGGATGGATTTCCCAGGCACTTTATGCAGTACATCCATTTCTTTGCCAGCTAGAAAATGTATTGGATATTGCAGTGCTTGCAGGAGCAAGCAAAAAAGCATTGGATTGACATCAAAGGCAAGATCTTTCTGTACCGAATGCTGGAGATTTTAAGAGTGGTAAAAATCTGGCAAAGGAAATGCATACTGTTTTTCATTGTAAGCCCCTTTCCCTCCTTCCACCCCCTCTTTTTAGGGTGTGTATTTCAAATATGAAATGATACTGGTACATTATTTATGGGAGTAGAAATTTTTCTTAGAATTTCTTTGGCTGTTTGGGGGGTGATTGTTTTCACCCTGGATGGGAAAATATAACTAGAGCAGTATTCCTTTTTTTATTGAGAAGAAGTTAGCTGCAGCTTAAATTTAAAAAAAAAAAAGTTGGATGAGTCTTGAATGTTTACTGCATAGACAAATTGTATCTTCTTTGAGTAGGTGGGAATTATTTAATAGCAGTGAGCTTAACATGAACTCAGCAGAGCCTTCTGGAATCCAGGCAGTCAAGGGAGATGCTGTACGGGTCGCATCTATTTTTGAGGTGCTTATAGTTCAGGTTGATTTGTAAAAAAGGAGAAAGACTGATAGACTGATAAACTCTCAGGAGGAAATAGCTACATAGCTTGCAAGTGTGGCAAGTGTTGTTTTGTCTGCTGCAAGGGGGTATTGATAAAGGGACTGTAGCCAATGGATTTAACCGAATGTTTAGTCTTTGATAGTACAGTCTGCTTTTGACCTGTTGTGGTTGTCAGACCTGCTGGACAATGTTCTGAAGCCTTGAGCTGCTGCTGGTGACAGATCAAGGGAACTGGGCTGGCAGTGCGTAGTTGCAATGCACTGATGGGGGCAGTGTGCCTCCCCTGTCCCTACCCTAGCCAGGATATGGGTGTCCACAGCCAGGATGTTGGTACAGAAGAAAGCCCAAGTTTGTTTAGTGCTCATTTCAAAATCAGCTTTGCTGGCAGGAAGTGAGGTGGAAGGGCTGAAGCAGGGGTGGAAGGGCTTAAGGGGGATGGCACCAGTGCAACAGTCACCGTCCCTTCAGCTCACAGCACAGAAGCCCAGTGGGTAGTGAGCACCCCCACTCTCCTGTTGCTTTGGAGCAAGGTGAAGCAAATGGTCGAAGAATGGCACCAGCTGCTGCTGCTAGCCCTTGACTGGCTGGCTGGCAGCAGCAGGCCTCAGTGGTTGACTGAGTGGTTGACTGAGTGGTACCTCAAGCCAATGGCAGTGTCAGGAGATCACCTTGCACCTAGACATTGCCTTGCACTGGGAGGGACTGTGGTGGTCACTATTTTCTTTCTTTGTGTGCCTGCATTAGGTGCTCACTGATTTTCTTGGTGGGATCTGTTTTCTTGTGGTTACTGTGTTTTTTGCAATCTCTTACTGCTACAGTGGTGTCACTTCTTGAGTCCTAGAGCTTTTAAGGTTTCATTGTTGTGTTACTAACCATTTTTGCAGTTACTTGTAACCGAATATGAAGTAGCAACGCTGGCGGTGTGCATATGTGTTCGCTGTTCTATCCGGACACTTCTGAGCTCTTTCATTGACACTCCAGCTAATAAAAGTAAATAGTGCACCTCTGTGCATAATTCAGTTGTTGTTTGCATACCTATTGTGACAGGTGTGTTTTCAGTGATTGCCTGTAGAGACTGGATCAGTAGTTTTACAAGATATGTACAGTCCTGGTATGAGTTGCAGTGGAAAGGTGTTATTTTCATGTGGTAGTGAAGCTGTAATATAGGCTGTAAAGGGGAAATTTGGCTACTTTGTCTCAGGTTGTGCTTACAGAATTAAACTTCATAGCACATTTCTATAGCTGCATGCTAGCTTTGAACATAGAAAAAACTAATTATTGAAGTAAAAAAGCATTTGGGAAATTTTTAGGGGAATATTAGACCAGAAGCTATTCTGACTGATAATGATCAGTTTTGTCAATCCCCAAGGACAGTAAAGCACAGTAAGTTCTGTATTAATACAGAAGTGTTGCGTGTCACTGACTGTTGCACTTGGAAGATGTCTTTGAAAATGTGCACACAGCCCTGCTGAAGTGTTGTATTGGCAAATTATTGATACAGGATAATAACTTGAATGTTCCCTGCATCCATCCAAGAATGTCCTCAGGCATTTCTGTCTTGTTAGGATGAACCAGCCAAGCTAGTAAGAGCATGTTGTCCTATATGCCACAGTGACACCTAGGATGCACCAGGAGTAAAGTTTGAGCATGTGTTAACTACCCATATAATTATTAGATTTGAGGAACAAAGCCTTGGCTTTCAGTGAAGGATTCAGGGGGTGTTGAACCATTTCTATCCACGTGTCTCCCTGTTTGCTGCTGCATTCCTGCAGACACAAGTCCGGTGCATCAATATGTCATTACCCCCTCATTTCTCTTGTCAAGGAAATGGGATTCGCCAACAGTTTTCCTGAGATGTTGCAGTGGGACAAACAACTTCAGGGAAATGGATGTGTGGATAGGTACCCAGCATTCAAGGAATATCATCTTGAATGTGACTTGTACTTGAAAGATACTATTATAAATGCCTATCAAGTTTATTGGTCTTTCCATCTTTCCTTTTCCTTGCTGTCCCTCCTAAAATGTGTCATACATGGAGAGCAATTCTGTAGAAATGAGCCAGGTGCCTTTGACCCGCCCTGAGCATGATTTCTATGCAGGGCTTTGAGAGCTGTCCCAATGTGGCTAGCAACACATGAGGATCATTTTGCTCTTCCTAAAGCTTTTGATGGAACTACTGAAAACTTTACCTCAAAGCAGTGTATTTCCCTGTACAGAAGCCTTGCAAACAAAAGAAGACTTCTGAACTAATGTTTGCTCCCCTATTCTTTTAGCTTCTTGTTTACAGCAGTTACAATGTCCTATTTCAAATACCCCATTCTGGTGGGACTGGAAACTGACTGAGACTTTAGTATATTACTGTGATCAGAGCAATCCCTGGTATTTAGTGAATAGACTGAGGATAGGTCTCTAGAATTATTTCAGTTTTGCAAACAGCTGATAAGAGTAGTGTAGCTACTGTAGTGTTTCTGTTTCCTGCCTTGGATTGCTGAAGTTTCACATGCAAAAGCATCCTGAGAGTTTCAGCCTACAGGAAAAAATTCAGAGGGAGATGTGCAAGCTGATGACAACCTGATGACAGGAGGGAATTACATGATTGTAGAACACATAAATGCCTTAAAACTAATATGCTTGAGCAAACACCTATGCCATGATCCTGCATATTTCTGTGCTCAACGTCTCCTCCACAAAGTTTCTTACAATCAGTTGCCCAGATTTTAATGACATAGTTCTGTTTGAGAGACTTGTTTACAGCTTTTTCAGGTCTTCTTTCTGCATTTTTTCCTAATATGCTGTGAAGACTCTGTGAAGGGACCCTTGCTATAATTTTTGTGGGAAAGCAGTTACTTTTTCCTTCGGAGGAGTGGCACAAAACTGCAGGAGTGGCTTTGGCAATGAAGCCACACCCTGCTCTGTCATGCTTCATCATTGCCAGGCCTGTGAAAAAGGAGGGGGGGAAAATACTGACTTTCCTTGGATCTCCCGAGATGAGGTGACATTTCTTGGTTGGTAGCAAACTTGAATGTGCACTCGCTGTGCATATGCCTCCTGCAGTTATGCCAGAAGTCATTCCATGCTCTGTATATGT
Source organism: Ptilonorhynchus violaceus (assembly GCA_013397565.1). Lineage (NCBI taxonomy): Eukaryota > Metazoa > Chordata > Aves > Passeriformes > Ptilonorhynchidae > Ptilonorhynchus > Ptilonorhynchus violaceus. The sequence continues at coordinate 12,217 of VZRJ01002177.1, read as the reverse complement.
CCTGACTGTTCCTCTTGTGGTTTCATTGACTTTCACCCCAAAAGCCTGCAAGTGGCATCTCCTCCTTATATAAGCTGTGTCTCCACTAGAGGGGGATGCCACTATAGCTGTAGTGGGAAACTTTGAGGATTTGATAAAAGTGCTTTACTCTTACTTCAGGCCTGGCAGTGTTGCCTGTTAAGTGGAGTATCCTTGGAAGAAGGCTGCTGCAGGACTGAACGTAGCAGCTGACCAAGTAGTAGGCATTGGGTTTCTCCAAAACACTCAGTTCTGCCAGCATGCAATGGTGCATTTTTATATAGAATCATAGAATGATTTGGGTTGGAAGGGACCTTAAGGATCATCTAGTTCCCAATGCCCTGTCACAGATAGGAATGCCTCCCACTAGACCAGGTTGCTCAAAGCGCCGTGCAGCATAACCTTGAACGGTTCCAGGGACAAGGCATCCATAGCTTCTCTGGGCAACCTGTCCCAGTGCCTCACCAGCCCCACAGTAAAGAATTTATTCCTAATACCTAATCCAAATCTATTCTCTTTCTGGGTCAATTACCCCCTGTCTGCATACCCTTGTAAAAAGTCCTTTTCCAGCTTTTTTTGGTAAGCCCTCTTTAGGTACTGAAAGGTGCTATAAAGTCTTCCGAGAACCTTCTCTGCTACAGGCTGAACAACCCGAGCTCTCTCAGCCTGTCTTCATAGGAGTGGTGCTCCAGCCCTCTAATGATTTCTGTGGCCCTCTCTGGACTTGCTCCAATGGGGCTGTATCTTTCTTACCTTCAGAGCTCCAGAGCTGGACACAGCTCTCTGTGTGGGATCTCCCAAGAGCAGAGTGGAGGGGAAGTATAAGATTGACTGACCCAAGAGAGGCTGCTCAGTAGTGGGAGACTGAAAATCAGACCCAGCATGCCTAAGTGGGCTGTGTCAGGGATGAGCATAGCTGCGCATGGGCTGCAGGCTTTAGTGCCGTGGACACAGCTGGTGTGTGCAATTGTGGGATGCCTAAAAAATCTGGTTTGTGGGTGGATTTCAGTACGTTCTCCTTTTGTGGCCTGGATCCCTTGAACTTCTTGGTTTATTTGTGTGGTCACAAAAAAAGAGTCTTAGTGGTTCCCAAGTAATGCTTTATGGCTTTTGCTTTTGTTACAAACTGTCTGAAGGAGGCTTTGAAGTGTGTATGTGTTTAATGTTTGTACCCATGCTAATGTGCACCAAGTTCCAACGGAAGAGCTGGAGGCAAACTACTAGTTAGTTTTTATTTTCTTTTTTTCTTTAAGAAGAATCCGTTGCTATTGAGTTGCACTTTTGTCCAATAGGATTGTTTTTTCTCCTTTCATGCTCTTAAAAAGAGGTGCTAAAGGAGTTTATCTAAAAAGCAGTGAGACCGACTAGATAGTGCTTGAACACTAACCTTTGTGTCATCATATTCATAGAAGATAGGTTTTTTTGGTTATCTTCTGTTTTTACAGCAACTCCGTTCTGCCTGCTGGCTTTTTGTTTTCCACTTGAATTTGCAGCATCTCCCAAATATTCTGATTGAAATATTTGTTGTTGCAGTTGAGCATTGTATATATTGAGGACCTAGTCAGAGAAGTTTAACAGATCCCTGAAGTATGGTGTGAATTTACAACAGCCTACTTTTAATTCATGTGACCTCTTGTATGCACTAAGAGCTTGTCTGCTAAACACAACTCAGAGTTAATCCAAGTCAATTCTTAAAGTGACTTAGTCAAGCAGTGAGCTAATCTTCTGTATTTACCTGCTTGTTCAGATAGGCAGCAACCTAAGTTGCTATAACTTCACTTGATAATTGAAAGGGGAAGGGTTGGAGGAAAAGGTGATGAAGTCTTGGTGTTTTCTTCATCTCTCTTGTTTCAGGACATATTTCAGCAGTGCTTTGCATTTATAATTCTTGAATCCATGGAATGATCAGCATGAGCTACCTGAGGCCAAAACCCAGTACTCTGCTGCAGTTTCTACTACGTGTCCCTGACAGCTGCTGCTGCTCCCGGGATATTTTGGGGAGCGTGTTACTTCCTGATCATCCATAAAAGCTATTCCACAAAAAGTCCAGCTGGTTGAGTTGGCATACTGTAGACAGTGGGGAGATGGTGCAGACTGTGAGGACAAGGAAGCCCTGTTGACCTCTGTCAAGAAATCAGTAGCCAGCCCTGATTTTACAGCATGGATTCACAAATTCTGGATGTATTGTTCTGAGCACACCTTGCATGAGAGAGAGAGCATGAGACTTGCATGATGGGCAAGAAGTAATTCCCTTTCATTTGTCAACATTAGGATTTTTGTTGTCTTGAGCTACTGGGTTTGCTCCCCCTCCGTCTTGACAAGATCAAAGGTAGAATCTTACTTCTGGGTCACTGCTGTCCATCAGATAAGTTTGTTTGTGGCCTTGAGAAAGAGCAGTGACATAAGAATAGGGAATTTAAATCCTGTCATTAAGATAACTCTCTTATTGTTAATTCTAAATTCTTTCGAAGTTCTTTCAGGTTAACTATGCAAAATACAGCTCTGCAGAAAGTGCTGGAGAACAGTCAGTCGAACCGATGCAGATGCTGCATAAATATTTCTGAAGGAGCATGACAGTTATTTCTGGTTTGAGAGGCTGATAAACAGTTACTGTGTCTGCGTTGGTGCTGCTCTGAACCACATTAAGCTACTACCTTGCAGTCTTTAATATATTTTCAGGGGTGGGGGGAATGGTTGGCAAATTTCTATTTCAGATAAACAAAATTAAACTCCTGTTTGTGCATCATTGGTCATGGTGCATGTAGATCTATATTGAGGTGGTACATTTGTGATTTGGGGTTTGGCATGCTTAATTGTGAACTTCCTTGGCTTCAACATTTCCAGAGTATTGTATTTTGTAGTGGTTTATTCTGCCTGAAGATTGAACATCTGTTTTGTGAGTGTGGGGGAAAAAGGAAGTATTCTCTTTAAGGCTGGCCCTCCTCAAAGCTGCTTAGAGAATTGTGACATTTTGTTATCATCCAGATGGTTTTTTTATCTAGCAAAAGGATATTGCCAGAATGTTTAAATACAAACTTGTTTCAGAAGAATGCCAGCATATTACTACTTTTCCGGGTTTTAAACAAAAAGTGAAGTTGACAAATGGAGTCTCTCTTGCTGATCCTTGGAAGTGTTGAATTGTATCACTGTGTTATTTCTTCTTGGAAACAAATATTAAAGGTCTTTTTGTAAGTTGTTGAGAAGGTAAGTTCTTGGTGGTTTTTCTGCTGATGAGTGATAGTTGGAGAAAAGCATCCTGATTTCTTATATGGTGATTTATACCTTGATAGAATCGTAATCAGAGAATGGCCTGGAAGGGACCTTCAAGATCATCTAGTTTCAGGCCCCCTGCCATGGACAGGGGCACCTTTCCTTAGACCAGGTTGCTCAGAGCCCTGTCCAACCTGGCCTTAAACACTTGTGGGGATGGGGCATCCACAATGTCCCTTGGCAACCTGTTCCAATGTCTTACCACGATCACAGTAAAGGATTTCTTCCTAATATATGACCTAAACCTACTCTCTTTCAGTTTGAATCCATTCTCTTTCCTCCTGTCACTACATGCTCTTGTAAAAAGTCCCTCTCTATCTTTCTTGAAGGCTCCCTTTGGGTACTGGAAGGCTGTAATTAGGTCACCCTGAAGTCTTGTGTTTTCCAGACTGAACAATCCCATTTCTCTTATCTCTTCCTCACAGCAGAGGTTCTCCATCCCTCTGGTTGTCTTGGTGGCTCCCTCTGGACTCACTCTAACAGGTCCATGTCCTCCCTGTGCTGGGGACCCCAGAGCTGGATGCAGTGTTCCAGGTGGGGTCTCACCAGAGTGGGGAAGGGGAACGGAATCCCCGCCCTCACCCTGCTGGCCACGCTGCTTTGGATGCAGCCCAGGACACGTTTGGCTTTCTGTGAGTGCACATGGTGGGGTCATGTCCGGCCTCTCATCCAATAGCACCTCCAAGTCTTTCTCATAGGGCAGCTCTCCCATCTGCTGATCCCCCAGCCTGTGTTGATACTGGGAGTTGTCCTGACCCTGGTGCAGCACATTGCACTTGGTCTTGTTAAACCGCATGAGATTCCCATGGACCCACTTCTCAAGCTTGTCCAGGTCCCTCTGGGTGACGTCCTGTCCTTCAAGAGTGTCAACAGCACCACTCAGCTGGAGGTCATCTGCAAATTTGCTGGGGATGCACTCAATCCCTGTGTCTGTATCATGAAAAGTCTTTGCCCACTGTTATCTTCTTTAATGATATTGATTAGTAAGCAAAATAGTCATGAGAATGTACTAGGAGTTAAATTCTGTCCACTACCTCTGTGAGGCAGTGCCTCTGTGTTGGTTCAGTGTTATGAGAAATGCCTCTTGCAATTCCAGTGTTCAGAATAATTTTAATGAGAAGCTCTTTGCTCTCTCTCTCTCTTGCTCTCTCTCTCTTATTTTCTTTTTTTCTTTTTTTTTTTTTTTAAATAGCGGAAGAGGATGAAAGCATGCACATACTTGCTTCTTTTATACAGACATGCATGCACGATGCTGGCAGCAGTTAATAATGCATCTTAAATTATGAGCTATCCATGGTGACTTTGAACTTTTCTCCCTCTTGGTTAACTACTTCAAATTTCGTGTCTGTCAGTAGAAATAAACAATTTTAAAAGGGTTTCAGAAACTGTTTTGAAATTACTTCTTTTAGAAGTACTTGGTACTGTAGAAGTCAGTATGATGAAAGTGTATATTTTGAAAATATAGTCATATGGCATCAGCTTCATTGTGGTTGTGCTATGAGAGACCATCCTCGTTGTAGTAACTTGTTTACATAAGCCTGATGAGATTGGCATTATTCTCCAGCAGCTGGTGTCTAGCTGTGTTTTATCTCTTTATTTTCTGGTGATTCTTTCTTAAAGTGAGATAATGTTGAAATTAGATGATTGCATGAATTACTACTCTGGAGTCTTCTTAGTTCATGTTGCTTTTACTTGAAACAGGGAAATTAGAAATTCACTTTCAGGGATATCTTAATGTTCTGGTACTCAGCAATTAAAGAAACATAGTGGACTTGTGGCTGCAGTTGTTTCTCAAAGATGGTGCTGTGGTTAGCAGAGATGTTTTAAAGCCGTTTTTGTGTGTCTATGTGTTTGGTTTGGTTATTTTACACTGACCTGATCATTGTGTTGAAGAAGCTCCTAATACATCCAAAGAGACATGCATCTACCAGCCAGCATCCCTTGCATTAAGGCAGATGCTTGCTTCTTCCCCCAGAGGGAGTGGGATGAGGTTCTCCAGCCTTAGTGAATGGCAAAGGAACAATCATCTCTAAGCAATTCTTAACAAACAAGAATTAATGGAAGTCATTAGGAGAAGCTACATTCCTGGTAGATAATGACTGAAATAAGTCTAGAGGTGCTTGATCGTAATGGGAAGGCAACCTGATGTCTTGGCTTTGAATGGCAAACTGGGGGAAAATGAGAAAACTGAGGAAGCCATGCAGATTTTTTTTTTTGAGTTTTCAGAAAAAGCTCAGAATACTCTTTTCAGAGGAGTAGGAGGCTTCAATATGAGGTATCGTTCTGGGTTTAAAAAACAGCAAGAAAATGCTCCCCAAGAGATGGGTGTGGAATACATACAATATGGAAATAATCAGGAAAGGAGGCTTAGCAAGTGAGAGAATTGCAGTGGATGGTGCAAACTGACCTAGGTCAGGGAAGTATGGAAAGGATTCTGTAAAAGGACAACTACATATAATAAGTGAAGTTTTGTCTGACTGCAAATAAGGTTTCAAGTGCCTCAGTGTATAGCAGAGAAAAAGGTATCCTGTGTTTAACAACGGAAAGGAGTATTATTCAGTTGTGGAGAGCACAGTTGTGACACTTGTAGCAAAAAAAAGTTGAGATATTAATAGAAAATTATGAACGTGTCTCTTTTTTTCTGTATTTTGATAAATTTAATTACATCAGTATACAGAGAAACCTGGTGTGCTGCTGCATCCCTTGTGAATTAGCCTTCTGCTGATGTGAGTCCAGTATCATAATTGACATGACTTAGTTCATGATTTCACATGTTACAATGCCAAATACTTTGGGTTTGTCCTTTCAAAATATGTTTTCTGTCACTTAATAAAATATAACATTTTCTTCTCCCTCCAAAAAACCAAAACCAACAAAATACACAACTCCAACACAAAAACAATTCCTGAGAGAAAGAACAGCTTGTAATTTCAGGAGTAAGCTACTCACTGAAGATCATCTGATGGTCCCTTCTGGGGGCGAATATCAGAGCAGGTAAAAGAGAAAGGCAGACGTGTAGGTTAATTAGACTCTTGAACTGTCTGCTCTTTGGTGGAACCCAGTGTGTGACTGTGGTCAGTCTGCTTTTGTCATCCTCGGAAGGGGTATGAGGCATGGTGACAGGCAGATTAGAGTAGCATATGGAAAAGATGTCCCTGCAAGATAAAGGCTTGATGATATTATACTATCTGCTAGTTTATTTCATTATTTTCACTGAAATCTATGGAGAGAGAGGTTTTTTTCCTTTTGTACATTCAGATTGATCTGCTTTTATTTGGTGGAATGGGCAGGGTCTCTAACCTTGCCCTGGTGGGATGACTGGAAAGATATCTCTGCTGACCCATGTGTAGTTTGAGACAGCAAGTGATTTCTCTGAGGGAGTGCAATCACACAGTGATACTATTTTATCGTTGTAAATTAGTTCAGTGCATGGTTAATGATTAAGGTGACAGATTATCTCCCTAATTTTACAGTGGGTAAAAAGGACAATTTCACACAACACTGCCTCTGCAGAGTTCATTAAACTATTTAGCTTGGTTAAGGAGGCTCCACCTGAGGCATCTTTGCTAGACTTGCAGGCTGTAATCTGTCATGTGAAACCTTAGCAGCAGTCTTGTAGTACTCATATTATTAATTATTGAGGCCAGAACAATGATCTTTCCCAGATTAGCCACAGAGCTCCTATTCAAAAAGGTTTGACTGATGTAATTTTTTTTTTCTTTTTTTGAAGCACAGGCTGCACTGTGAATGCAGATGTCGTAGATTTGAGATCCTCTGTTGACCATTGTGTTGTGGAAGAGTCCTACTGAATGCAAGGGCAGTTTTTAAAGTTTATGTAAGAATAAATTTCTTTCTAGCCTTGGATTGCTACTGAAATCTTCATCTTTTTTCCTTACATAAGAAAGGCTAACAGCTGTATTGTGTACCTGAAAGTGAAGACAGAGGCAGTAGAAACTATAAGTCTCTTTTAGCCTCAGGACGTTGCAGACTTCTCTGGAGCTTTTAAAAACTCTTTGAGGTATACAGATGTGAGTTGGTGGAAGGCAGAAAGGAAGGTAAGAAACATGAGTTGTTTCGTGTTCTTTTTCCATTAGTAATACACTTTGGGATTTCTGCATTTTAATTTGATCTTTAAGTGAGCTCTCTAATTTGTTTTGTTTATTTTGGTTTAAGTTTTTTTGTAGGATGCTTTTCAGGTGCCTGGGCAACTTGATGTTAAATTTCCCAAGGTGTTGTCTGTTATTTTGGTTTGATTTGCTTAAATAAAAGCTTAAAAAAAGCAGCTGCTCTGGCCAGCTGTTGCTGTTTCAGTAAAGCAGTCTGCAAGCTGATACACAGCTAAACATGCTGCTGTCCTAATTTTGGTGCTGTTGGTGGCTAAAGAGGTGGTTGCACTTAATATTATGTGGAATGTATGCTTTGGCTGACAAATTGCAATCAAAGCAGGCATCATACCAACACGGAAGTAGATGTCTTACTTATATGCAACCATAGCAGTAATAAAGTCCCTGATTCTCTGGTGTATCTTTGTAACACTGAATCACTTCCAAGGCAATTTTTTAGGGCACTGTTGTTCTGAAGGGGCAGCAGTAGTGTAGGCAGTACCTGTTTTAACATGTTCAGTGGCTGGGTTTGATCTGAACTTGGGAGAGTTTTTTGTCCTGTTTTTCTGGTTGTCGAAGTCATGAGTGCTCAGATTGCTAAAAACAAAAAAAAAAAAAAGCCCTCAAAAACATGAAAAAAAACCAAACAACTGAGAAAAGCTAGAAAACAGATGATGGGCATGGCATAAAAGGAGGATGTTTTTCAACAACTGGAAGAGGATAATGCCACTTTTGTGATCTGATCTGCTGGAGTGTCCATGTGCTTTTATCCTGGTCTCCCCAGAGATTTTGCGGTGGGCTGGCATAGCGGCAGCATAGCGAAGATCAAATGACAGGTAGTGATGACACTTGCTGTCCAGTGGTCTTGCTGGAAGCTGTTCTGCTCTCTCTCAGTGCCTAGGCAGTCAACTGACTCACTGACAACCCTTTTGTAATCCTCCCAGCTCACACAGGACATCCTATGAATGCAGCTCTGGTAGTGCTTCTGCAGCTCCGCTACACAATCTTGTTGTGCTACGTACACCCAAAGAGTGAGGTCAGGAGAGAGGGCTTAGTACCAACCAGATCTGGGTTTTGGTCCAGCCAACTCAACTGTCCATCGTAGTTGCGAGTTAATTTTTTATTGATAAGTCTTTTTTTGATGACAGCAAAACATTTAAAACACTGCATTATTCTTGTTGCGGGTTTCCCTCCTTTACCTTCCTTCTAAGCCTTAATGATATTTTGTTTAGCCGGTTTCTTTGTTGTTCACTTACTGTGTCAGGTTGGAAAATGATCCTTTTTCATTTTAATAATTGCTCTGGATATGTTTGTGCTCAAACAATGCAGTACTTCATCAACACTGGAACTAATATCTCCAAAAAATTGACATTTAATGTCAAAGTGAATTAATCCTTGACAACTGCAAAGAAATTACTAGATCCATAGGGGATTCCTCCACAGGGACAGGGATTTGACAGAAAAATGTTTCTGGATATAAATTGATTTTCAGTTGGGTTTTGGGAAAATATATGTGCTGTGTTTTGGGCATGAGGTATTATTTGTTATAAGCATCTTTTACTCTGTGTAGTTATTGCCTGTCTTGGTGCATATGTAAGCTCTTTGTTTCCTATGTAGCATGCTAGTCCAACAGGAGCATGAAAAATTCACCTTGTTTCCTATGAGGATCTCAGTTTCTTCCACAATGAACAAATAAGCTTGGTTTTGTTGTACCTTCAGTTTGTCCTTGACCTTTGTTCTTGGACTGGAAAATCTGGCCAGTTTCTTAGGGCTGGTTGCAACTTTTGTTACTTTTGTAACTTTTGGCGCTCTTGACTCTGAGAAAGGGCAGAGTCAAGTATGTTGTACTCCGGGTTTTCGGTTTGTCTTGTTTTTATTTCAGTATTTGCAAGGTAGGGATTTCCTATTGTTGCTTCTGAACCTTTTCATATGTTAGCAAATTCCATTCTATTTTTCTAGACGGTGAAGTTAGGCTCAAGAAATGTCTGGTTTTACTGGCAGGGACTGTTTCCAGGGGGGTTGATGGTACAGCCAGCACAGGCAACGTGGTGAGCTTGTCCCTTGTTTTTGGCACTCCCCTTCCAGACTTCCATGACCCCTCAGTAATACTTCACAAATCCATTTTCACAGTGAATTTATTCATTCTTATGAAGAGCTTCCAAAAGGGCAAGAAGCTATAGCTCTGTAGTTCTTTAAAGCAGTCTGGCCAGTGATTAGAAACAGCAGACGGGAAGGCTTCGGGGGTGGACATGTTTGTATAACTGGTCTCCACTGGGACAACAGCAGGTAGTGCTGCGTGAACTGTAATTACAGGTGTAACTTGTGCGTTTTGTTGGTCGTTGGTCTGCAGGTGTGCTGAATAAGTTGCATTCGCTACTATTGAACATGTTTAATCAATGCCATATACCAGATCTGTTCCAATACTTATTGCTATCGTAATAGTGGATGTGATGAATTCCTTTATCCTGCTTTCTGGAGAGGGGTGTCAGGTGATAGGCTGATACCAACCAATGTGCAGAATTTGTACAGTAAAATATGCATATTCAAACACACACATTATCAGCAGAGTTTGTCAGGGGCAGTTAATTTTGTGCTAGCTTCCAAATTGTTAATGCATCTGCTGAAGCAAGAGAAGGGGCAGTCTCTTTGCTGAGATACCAGAAATTTGATGGGGAGATGGTAGAGAGTCTCATTAAGTGGGGAAAAAACCTGCTGCTGTTGTTCAGAAGAACTTTAAGGCAAGAGTACAACAATGGGTCACACCATCTGTCTGGAAATCTACACTTTTATTTCTTTTCTTCTTCTTCTGCCCAGTACTGAATCCCAGCTATTACCTTCTTGCAGCTCTTTTAAGTGCTGAGCAGAGCACAGGAGGTTATCCTCATTTGCAGACACGGCAACCCATGGAACAGAGAGAGGGCAGAATTAGGAGGAAATCATAAAGGTCATAACCACTTCCATTGAGGAATACATTAAAGGCAGGTAGCTCAGCATGCAAGCTGCACATGCTAAGCTACCTGCATTAAATACATATTCCTCAAAACTTAAATTACTTTGACTTGTCCTTATGCTTTTATGGTGTCCTGGTTTTTGGCAAAGTAAGATCAAGGGACCTGCCCAGTAAATTTAGCTTTTAGGAGTAAAATGATAAGATTAGACATTGTCAGATTCCAGTGGATGTAATCAACAAAATAGGAGCTATGTCGCCCCGAAGCAGCAAGAAGGAAACACAGGCTTTCCTAGGC
>VZRJ01002176.1:218899-235979 GCA_013397565.1 Ptilonorhynchus violaceus | reverse complement strand
GGAGCAGGGCCAGGGCGGCTCCGGCCCGGGAACGCAGGACGGGAACGCGGACGCGGCCGCCGCCGGCACGGAGGAGGCGGCCAAGCAGGAGGCGGCGGGAGAGTAAGTGCCAGGGCACGGATTGCACCTCCAGGAAAGGGGATTTAGGTGGGATATTATAGGAAATCATTCCTTGGGAAGGTGGGCAGCTCTGGCACGGGGTGCCCAGAGGAGCTGTGGGATCCTTGGTCCGAGGTCGGGTTGGATGAGGCTTGGAGCAACCCGGGATGAGATGAGCTTTGAGATCCCTTCCATCCCAGCCCGTTCCATGATAAATTATGGAGCCACATGGGCTTTGCTGCAGTTTTTTATTTCTTAAGAGCATCAGTGACAGGAAAAATTCCATAAATTTTCCGATAGCTGGAGGAATTTCCCAGGGTGCCGTTGAACGCTTCCCCTTCAGGCTCCTTTTCCGTGGATCTGTGCCATTGGTTATCGCCGGGAGAAGATGGAACACTGAAGAGATCTTTGTCTCTTCCAGCCAAAATGGGATCCTTTCTTTTGTAATAATGAAAAATTACATGGAAAATTATAATTTAGGACTTTTATCATTCCAAGAAAGAAAGAAATGCCGTGGAGGATTACAGCCAGCAGGAAATAATTCAGGATAAGAGGCCTATTTTCAGGCACTTCTCTTGACATTTTTCTGTAAGAAATGAGTATTCCTGCTGAATTTCAACAGGATATTTTTATGAATTATTTCTACATAACTTGAGCAGGCAGCCAGTTGGAGGAGTGAAATATTTGTCTGAAGTAATTTGCTTTTTCTTGGCCTTTTTCTGGGGGTCTTTTTCTGGATCAGTGCCAGTCAGGAAAAATCTTGTACAAACAAATGTGTAAGATTGTTTTTCACCTTGAGTTGCTAATTAAAAACCTCATTCTCTGGTGGTTGATGACTCTTCAGTGGCTCTAAATTAGAAAAAAAATGCTGAAATAATAAAATTATTGGGGTTTGTTTTAGTGCTGCTGCAAAGAAGGAGGAGGAGGATGCCCAACCAGTGAAGAAAACCTACACCTGGAACACCAAGGAAGAGGCCAAGCAAGCATTTAAAGAACTGTTAAAAGAAAAGGTATTTTAACCAATTATTAATATCTTCTTGACCAATTATTAATATTTTATTGAAGTACAAAACATGGTTTTATTTTTCTTTTATTTGCCAGGTTTTACTCTATTTTTAGGGGGGAAGAATTCCTCTTGTGGAAATGAGGGAAAAGAGCATTAAAATGAAATGTTGGCTTGGCTCAAAAATAAAATGCTCTCTTCTCCCCAGTGGTTGTTTTTTAAGGAATTGTTCCCTGTGGGATGTTGATCCCGGGTCTAATCCATGATTTCCTGTTTCCACAGCGAGTTCCATCCAATGCTTCCTGGGAGCAGGCCATGAAAATGATCATCAACGACCCCAGATACAGGTGCTGAGCCTCCTTCCATCCCACACAAACCCTTTCCTGGGAATGTGGCTTCGTTTTTCTTTGGGAAAGAGTGGTTGGAAAAAGTTATTTTATGCCGGTTTTTGGGATTAAAAGCCCACTTTTTCCTGGGAATAAAAGCACACATTGGCAGCGAAGCTGAAGATTCCCTGGATTATTTTTTCAAATGAGTGGCTGCTACAAGAATTGGCAGAGAAGTGATTGATATCTGTAATAAAAATATAGTTGTGAATTATGCAAATGCAGCGTGATAGAAACTTGTATTTTATTCCCTGCTTTTATTAATAAGTGCTGCTTTTTTAAATGATTCATTAGTCCTGAGAGAGGTGGTGGTGCCTGTTTAGATCATATTTAATTTTGGTTTTATTATTATATTATATTACTATTTAATTAAATAATTCTATCCAATTTATTGTTTCAATAATTTTATTTTTATTTATTTAATAATTATTTTAATAATTAGTGTTATTGTTTAAATGATCCTATTTAATTGGTTTTGAATAATCTGGATTATTCAAACCTGTTGCCTTTTGATTTTTGGTTTTGTTTTTTTTTTTTCTTTTTCTGATTTTTCTTTTGCTTCTTTTTCCAATTCCCTTTCTCTATAAATGACATTATTCCCTCTTTTCCTTTCCTGGAAGTGCCCTGGCCAAGCTGAGTGAAAAAAAGCAAGCCTTTAATGCTTACAAGGTCCAGACAGAGAAGGAGGAGAAGGAAGAAGCCAGATCCAAGTACAAGGAAGCCAAGGAATCCTTCCAGCGTTTCCTGGAAAACCACGAGAAGATGACATCCACCACCAGATACAAGTGAGGGACCTGGAGCAGGGATCTGGGATACAAATCCTGCTGGGATGCACTGCTTGCAGTGCCATCAACTTCCATCTGTAACTTTCATTCTTTTATAAAAAATCAAAAAAGCGCCACCAAAAAAAACTTCCCGAGAGGGAAAATCAAGGAGAATTCCTCCAAAAGCATTCCTGCTTGGAGCAGAGCTCCCTGGTGTTCTTGGGATAATTGAGTCACCAATAAATGAATAAAGGATTGTGTTTTCCCCTTGGTTTTTCCCAGGAAAGCTGAGCAGATGTTCGGGGAGATGGAAGTGTGGAATGCCATATCCGAGCGGGACCGCCTGGAGATCTACGAGGATGTTCTGTTCTTCCTGTCCAAGAAAGAGAAGGTCAATTCCCTACAAACACATCCAATATCCCCTCCCTTGTTCCTAAATCACCTTAAACCTCCCGTGTGCTGCTGCTTGAGGTTTTCAGGCACATGAACAGCACTTCCTTGGGAAGGTTTTGGGCTTTATTGGGATTTATTCCTGATAATTTTGCCGTGTGTTGAATTTTTAGGGGGATTTTAATAAATTCATGATGTTTTTTATTCTAAATCAGTTAAATAATAATAAGATGGAAAAGTTGTGTTGTTTGTGTCCAAGATGAGGTTGGGTGGGGCTTGGAGCAACCTGGCCTATGGAAAATCCAGGGCAGGGGGTTGGAATGGGAATGAGCTTTAATGTCCCGTCCAACCCGAACCAGTCTGGAATTCCCTGATTTTATATAACTAAAAGATCAATTTCATGTTTTCATGGATAATAAACCTGCTCTTTCTGTCCACACCACCTCCAACTGAACCAAAAACCTGGATTTTCCCCTCAGGAACAAGCCAAGCAGCTCCGGAAGAGGAATTGGGAAGCTCTGAAGAACATCTTGGATAACATGGCCAACGTCACCTACTGCACCACGTGGTCAGAGGCCCAGCAGTACCTCATGGACAACCCCACCTTTGCCGAGGATGAGGAGCTCCAGAGTATGTCCATGGCCTGGGAATTCCTTTGGGAAGGAGGATTTCTTCCCGAGCAGGAAGAAATAACCTGATTTTCCCCCCTTTTCCCTGTTTTCTTTGCTAGACATGGATAAGGAGGATGCGCTGATCTGTTTCGAGGAACACATCAGGGCCTTGGAAAAAGAGGAGGAGGAGGAGAAGCAGAAGAGTTTGCTGAGGGAAAGGAGGAGGCAGCGTAAAAACAGGGAATCTTTCCAGGTTGGTCCTAAATAGGTCATGGAATATCATGGGATATTCCATGTGGGGTTTTTTATTTCTGAGGGTTGACTAAAGGTGGGATTTAAAGCCTCTGGTATGGGGTTGTAACGTCTTCCCTGCTGTGTTATGCCAGAAAGCTGGAAAAGTAGGGAAAAGTCAGAGGAAACAGGGCTGGATGGGAAGGAAACGCAGCTGGAATGTTGTAAATGGTGGAGAAAAGCAGGAAGAAACAACGTAAAAAGTGATTTTTCAATCCTATTGGAACAACAACGGAATTCCAGTTACCAAGAGAATCCATCCCAGCAGCCGAGGGGCGACTCCAACTTCCCGTTTTCCCTGTGTTTTGCAGCTGTTCCTGGACGAGCTGCACGAGCACGGCCAGTTGCATTCCATGTCCTCCTGGATGGAATTGTATCCGGCCATCAGCTCCGACATCAGATTCACCAGCATGCTCGGGCAGCCCGGTGAGGAGGGGGGGAACCCTTTGGATTTGGGGCTGGACGGAGCAGTGGGATTTTGATTGAATTTTGAATATTTAACAAAAAGCAGCTCTTGGGGCTGAACTAAACCTTCCCTCAGGATCCACTGCCCTGGACCTGTTCAAGTTCTACGTGGAGGATCTCAAGGCTCGTTACCACGACGAGAAAAAGATCATCAAAGACATCCTAAAGGTGAGGAGAACCCCCATCCTTCCTGCCATTCCACAGGGAATTCCTGATTCCCTGATGCCCGAACTCCTGGGGGAATTCTGTTCCAGGATAAAGGGTTTGTGGTGGAAGTGAACACTTCCTTCGAGGATTTTGTCACTGTCATCAGCTCCACCAAGAGAGCCACCACGTTGGATGCGGGGAACATCAAGCTGGCCTTCAACAGTGTGAGTATTCGTTCATTAATTAATTCATCAATTAATAGGGATAGATGGATAATTAGGATGGGATATCTCTTTCCCAAGCAGGAATTAGGGTTTGTTTCCCAACTACTTCCATAATATCTGAGGGATATTCTGTTATTTAGAGTTACTGAACTGATCCCAGGTGCCAAAATAAAGATGGCAGAGAGAAATCTTCATCCAAACCCATCAGCATTCCAACTTGAGGAATTCTGGGATGGGGATTAAGCCAGGTTCTCTCGTTTGTACATCAGTTTTCTCCTGCTTTGTGTGTTTCTGTAATGTTGCACAATTAACTCGGTTTTTAGATTCTCAGGAACAGCAATTCCATGCTTGGAAAAGAGACAATTGATTAATTTTTGCTGCAATAATAATTTAATAATTTTGCTAGAATAATAATTGATTTAATTTTCTGTACTTAATCACTTGGAAATGACAAGGAAATTGAGACCCAACTCTGCAGGTGAACTGTCCAAAAATCACAATAAACTGAATTATTTTCCTTGCATTTCCCAATCCCTTGTGCCTTTCACTTCCTGCAGCTGCTGGAAAAGGCGGAAGCCCGGGAAAGGGAGAGGGAAAAGGAGGAAGCACGGAAGATGAAGAGGAAGGAATCAGCCTTCAAGAGCATGCTGAAACAAGCCACCCCCCCCATCGAGCTGGATGCTGTCTGGGAGGATGTAAGGATGGGAATTCCTTGGGAAAAAATTCCTGAATTCCCAGCCGGGCTGCTGCCTGCTAATCCCTTAAAAACCTCTGTTCTCCAAGCTCTTCCTGTTTCTCTTCATGGGACTTAGGCCCTAAAAATCTTCATTTTTTCAGGAAAATACTTCATCCTGATAGCATTGATTACAATTTAAAACAAAAAAAATCCTAAAACAAATTTTAAAAAAACCCCAAAAATAATCCCCAAAGCCCCCAACGTTGATTTCAATTATTTACAAGTATAAACTTTGTCCTGGATAAAATAAGCTGGAAAACCTTTGCTTGCCAAGGATAATTCACATAAAAATTTGTATTTTTTTAAGCTTGAATGGCATGTCCAGGAAAAACAGTGGGATTCTCCAGGTTTCCATGAGTTAGAGCTTCACTGAACACTGGTTTGGTTGGAAATTTGGGATTGGGAGAGTTTAGCCTTGTACCACTTCTGGGGCTTTTTCAGCTGGGGAAACCAAACGTATTTTTATTCATTTTTAATTATTTTTATTATTTCATATTATTTTTATTATTTCTTGTTTTTATTATTTTTATTTGCTTTTCTTTTTATTATTCCTTATTTTTATTATTTCTTATTGTTTTTATTAATTTTATTGCTTCTTTTTAAATTTTTCCTTCTTTTTTCCTTATTATTTTTATTATTATTGGTTTTATTTTTCCTTATTTTTTATTTTTTTCCTTATTATTTTTAATGTTTTTCTTTTTCTTACTGTTTTTATTTTTTCCTACTGGTTTTATTCATTCTTATTGTTTTTATTATTGTCATTATTGTCATTATCATTACTTTATTATATTTTATTATATTTGTTCTAGTACTTTAAGAATTCAATTATTTTATTACTTTCAACAGAATGAATTTAATTCTTTTTCCTGACAGATCAGGGACAGATTTGTGAAGGAACCAGCATTTGAAGACATCACTCTGGAGTCTGAAAGGAAAAGGATATTTAAGGATTTCTTACATGTACTGGAGGTAATTTTCCCTGTATTTTTGAAATCATTGGACAACATAAAAAAAATTCCAATTCCTCCTAAATTGCATGGGAAGGGGAAAGATTTAATTGAATCCATGGATTTTCCTTGCTCTTGGGCGCTTTTATTGCAGCTTCCAATGGCAATGCTGCCCATTTTTAGGGATTTTGACATCAAATGGTGATTATGGAGTTTTCAACCATTCCCAGCTTTTCTGGATGAGGACAAACATCCCATCAATTTTTTGGGATGTCCTGTAGGAGATGATGAGGTGGTGCTGCCCCATCCCTGGAAGTGTCCGAGGCCAGGTTGGAGCGCTTTGGGATAGGGAAGGTGTCCTTGCCCACGGTGGAGCAAGCTGGGATTTTAGGGATTTTAGGCCTTTAGGGATTTTAGGGCTTTTCCAAGGCAATCCCTGCTGGAATTGTGAGCTGCCCCTGTCTCCCTGCCCCCAGCACGAGTGTCAGCACCACCACTCCAAGACCAAGAAACATTCGAAGAAATCCAAGAAACATCACCGGAAGCGCTCCCGCTCCCGCTCCGTGAGTATTCCCTGAAAACCTCCCTGTGCCACGCCCTGGCTGCGGCCCGTTCCCGCTGCAATTAACCGTTAATTATCCTTAATTATCCCTGGGATTGTGCCCCAAGGGCTCCGAGTCCGAGGACGACGACAGCCACTCCAAGAAGAAGCGGCAGCGCTCGGAGTCGCGCTCCGTGTCCGAGCGCTCTTCCAGCGCCGAGTCCGGTACGGGATGGGATGGGATGGGATTGGCTTCGGATCAGCTGGGCTTTGACCGGTAGGGATTCATCCCTTGATTCCTGGTTTTTGTCTCTCCCTGTGGCTGCAGAGAGGAGTTACAAGAAGTCCAAAAAGCACAAGAAGAAGAGCAAGAAGAGGCGGCACAAGTCTGTAAGTGCAGCTCCCTCTGGAGCTGGGTTGTGGATAACCTGGCTGTCAGCAATCCCAGCTGCATTTTCCAAGGGAAAAATTCCCTTGGAAATTCCAGGAGATCAAGCTGGAGAGGAGGGTATTGCCATCATAACGACTTTGTTGTATATTCTTATTATTAAACCACTTCAAGCTGCAGAATTTGGAGGGTTTGGCTCCATGGGAAGCACTCCATGAGTAACCCGGTGTTTGCTGTTCATCCTGGCAAATCCTGCTGTTCTCCTTTGTTGTGGAGAGCTGGGAAGAATCCCAGCCATTCCTTGTGCCTGCCTGAGTGCCGGGGTTGTGCTGGAAGCTCTGAATTGTTGTGTGGGAGCAGCAGAAGGATCTAAAGTGCAGAAAGAGCTTCACTTCTTCCCGGTGAGGGTGGGGAGGCCCTGGAACAGCTTTCCCAGGAAAGCTGTGGCTGCCCCATCCCTGGAAGTGTCCAAGGGGAGGTTGAAGCAGCCTGGGATAGTGGAAGGTATCCCTGCCCATGGCAGAGGTGGGAATGGGATGGGATTTAAGATCCCTTCCAACCCAAACCATTCCATGATCCTACAATCCTATGAATTGAAGTCGGCCTTCCCTGAGCGTGCTCGTTCTCTCAATTAACATTTCACATATTCAACATTAATACTCAGTATTCCCCCTTTTTTTTCCCCACAGGATTCCCCAGAATCTGATGTGGAACGGGAGAAGGACAAGAAGGAAAGAGAGAGGGACAGCGAGAAGGAAAGAGCCAGACAGAGATCCGAGTCCAAGCATAAATCTCCCACTAAAAAACGGCCTGGGAAAGATTCCGTAAGCTCTGATTCCCTCCTATCCAATGCTCTGGGCCCTGGCAGCGGGATCCAGCTTCCATAGGTGTGCTCTGGGCAAGCTCAGAGAGGAGATTTGATGATCCTGGAGGCCTTTCCCATTCCCAAATCATTCCGTTTGTTTATTCTGTCTCCCTGCTGAGACTCCCAGCACCGAACCCCTTTATCCTGACCCTTTTCCCCTTCTCCACAGGGAAACTGGGACACATCCGGCAGCGAGCTGAGCGAGGGGGAGCTGGAAAAGCAGCGGAGGACTCTGTTGGAGCAGCTGGATGAAGATCAGTGAGGTTCTTGATACCAAAAAATGTTTACAGGAGGCAAAATAAAAGCGAGCCCGGCGTGGGCCAGCCCCGGGGCCGGGCCCGTGGCCACAGCAACGGTGGCTTTTAGTTTGTACCACTTCATCCACTCGAGTCCTTCCTGGCAGCAAAAGTAGAAAAATCCGTGGAATTCCGAGGGCGAAGCCGTGCCCGGCCTGGAGCTGCGGGGCGGGATGGGATCCCCCGGGAGGGAGCGTTCCCGGCGCCTTCCCTTCCCGAGGCAGGGAATAGCCTGGGCTGCCTGGGCGGAGTCCAGTTGCGGCTGGAGGAGAAAATTCCTGGGGGTTTCGTTCCCTCGATGGATTGGCTCGGGTGGGGTTTTTTTGGGAAGGCAACGGGAGTAATGGATCCGTGTCCCGATGTGGAACCTGCAAAGCCCCGGATTTTGGGATCGGGCCCTGGCGCTGGAGCTTTTGTCCCAAGACTTGACCGATTCGTGACTCCCATCGACTCCCAAAGCCCTGGGAATGCGCTGGACGGGAATTCTCCCGCTGTGCCAGCAGAGGGAGCGCGTGGGACGCGACCGCCTCGCATTCCCTAAATCCCGAGCCGGCCCAGCCGCGGGCGCTCCTCCAGCGTCCCTCTTCCCCTTTTTCTCTTCCCCTTCCGAAAATTTAGGAATAAAAATCCAATGTCAAACGCAATTCCATGTGTTGCCTTAAGAACGTGCTGCAGAATGTACGTGCCCAGCCCAGAGCAGCCCAGAGCAGGGAGGAGGAAGCAGCTCCAGCCCCGTTTTCCAGCCCCTGCACGTTCAGGAAGGTGCCCCCAAGCCGTGCTCAGTGAGAAAATTGGGAACCCGCTGTCCTTGGAATATTTTTGTACATTTTTATCTGATTAAACCTTGTCTTTTAGCATGTACTGGTATTTATTTCTCCTTAAATACTCTGTACAGCTCAGAAATGATGGGATTGCAGCCACATCATCACTCACAAAACCCATTTGAGGATGATTTAGAGTTTAGATTCCTTTCCAGGGTGGATTTTTCCTAATTTTGACAGCTTTTGCCGGTGCATAAACACCCAAAGGGTCCATTTATCCAGAGAATTTTCTGGCTGGGGGGGGTACAAGGCTCAGAATCCTTAAGAAGACCCTGAGGTGGAAATTTGAGATATAAAATGCAGGAGCTCAGAACCATTTTTTCTTAGGATGCTTTGGGATTTTCTGGGATGTTCAGTGCAGAGCACATCCCAATCCTGCTGTTTCCCCTGGACTGAAGGGTCATTGCTCCACCCCCCTTTGCTTGGGGAAAAAACACCTGAGGTGGGTCCAGCAGGGCTTGTGGGAATTTCTGGCATCCATGGGGTGCTGGATGTGGAAATCCATGCTGGAAGCACTGGCAGGGGGTGTTTTCCAGGTTTTTCCCTGCAGCGAGTGCCTTTCCCAAGGAAGCTGCTGCTCCAGGACTCCAATCACCAGGGCCTTACCTGTGTTCTCTGCTCAGCTGCCATTCCCTTCCCTGGATTTCTGTCCTACAATGGGAATGCTTGGACAGTGCAGCAGCTCCGAGGGGGACCAGCCCAGCACAGGGTTTGGAGAACGGGAGGGCAGCTGGCCCTGGAATCTTGCATGGAAATGGGAGAGGGATTTAGAGCCTGACAGGTCCCAGGGCTTTGCTGTTATTCCCTTGCATCCACAGAACTTCCAGGAACAAGTTGTTCCTAAGGAAATTTTACTCTGAAAGGGTTTGCCTTTCTTTTTCCATTAAAAATGAAAGACTAAATGTGAATTATTCCAGTGTGGGGTTTTCTTACCCTCTGAATTGGATCTGAAAAAAACTCAGCTTAAGCTGAGCCTGCTTTTAAACCACTCCTGGCAAGGCAGGATTGAGTTTTCCAGGGAATTGAGTTCAGGCTTATTTTTCCAGCTTTTTTATGTGTGTTTTCCTCCTCTTCCCTCTTTCCCAGCCCCATTTTCTCCTTGTGGCAGCAACAACCTCAGCCTGGCCAGCACAGCCAACAGCTCAACCTCTGCATTCCCACCTGGACACTGGCAGGAATTTTAGCCAAATTGGTTATTTTTGATCCATTATTGGATTATTTTTGATTATTTTTGTGTCCATCAGTGCTGAAAGCTGAAGCCCTCGTGCTGCCTCTGTGCTGGTTAATCCTGACCCCCCTCACATGAATTTTAATAAACCCTTCTAAAATTAAATTTGGCTTTTAATAACAAGTTGTGAAGTTTAGCCCTTAACTCTTTGTATTATTTTGAGTGCTTTTATGGCAAATATTAATCACCATTCATTTCTCTCCTGGCCCAGCCTGGAGCTGATCCAGGCCTCTCCCACCCCATCCAAAATTTGTTCCCTTGGCTCTTCCAGAGTCACAAAGACCAAATTGATCCACACGAGCTCCAGGCATTCACCTGTCAAATATCACCATTTTTAAGGGCCAAAAAAAAAGGTACAAACGACCCAAAACAAAAGCCCTCTGAATTTCAGTGTAGTAGTGTAAATAGTTTATTTGATTTATGGCAGCAACAGACCGGAAAAGGAACGTGAACTGCTTTAGAAAACACTTCTAATCTTGCTAAGAAGCAGACCTAGGACTAGAAAAATATTGAAGAGAACACGCCCAGCTTGGCTCTCCTTTTGGTCTTTAATTCCAAAAACGGCCTCGCAGCTGAAGGTGCTGCGATTTAGTGCTTATGAACCCGCCAGTTGCTGAAATTGAAATTAAAATTGCCCCATTTCCTTGGAGCCCAAGCCTGGCGTGTTCCCTGGAGCAGGTCAAGTACACGGCGCTGGAAATGCAAAAAAAAAACAAACTTGGCAGTTTTGTCAAGGAAAAAAAATTCCCATCCATCGGTCAGCGTGGTAACTCTCGAGTCCCCCAACGGAGTCTTTTCCAGTTAAATATAAAAACAAAAACTATAAGTTAAAATAACATTCAGATTGTATAGCACAGGCTCGATGCATTTATTTCCTTTTCAACAATATTTACAATATTACCCAGAGGNCAAAGAGAAGTGTAAAAACCATAAAAAACGGCACCAATTTTTGTAGCAAAATATCTGTACATTTAAAAACAGATTATCGTATAACTACACGTTATCCAAGGGGGGGGGGAAAAACAACAGGGACCTTCACCAGTGGTTCACGGGGAGCACAACGGGAAAGGGGCAGAGAAAGGCAGTGGTTAAATACTATACACGAAATTTTACAACGAACGCGGGGATGAGCCCAGGCAGGGAAGCTGGAAGCGCAACGGGGCTCGGGAAGGACAAATTTCCCCTCAATCCAGTTCTTCCCAGATCACGGACGCTGCCGGCACGGAGCGGGGTCCTTCCCGCCGCTCGGGGGCACGACGGTCCTAGGAGAGCCTCCTGTCCCTTTTTAGGCTTGGAAAATGCCACTCGGAACCTAAATCCTACCGGGATTTTCAGGCCGGGCTTCCCTCCCGAAGGAGGCTCAGCGCGGAATCCGAGCGGGAACGTCCCGGGAGCTCGGAGCCGGAGCGGAGCCCCCGTGCCGGGAACTGGACTGCGGCGGTCCTCGGAGCCTAATACTGATTACTGGGTGTTAATTGCTTAGTGCTAATTAATAAATACGCTGTTATTCCCACGCTGCCCCCCAGCCAAGGCTCTGGAACATCCCAAACCCCGGGGCTGGGCCGACCTCCCGTTCCTATCCCTGGGATCGCGGGCCCACGTTCCATGCGGAGGCCGTGCGGGCTGGGAAAAGGGCTGGGCTGCTCCTCGGGATTATGAATTCCAGGTACGGAAAGCCCTTAAATGTCTTCGTTTGTATTTCCAATTACAAAAGAGCTGTTAAGTGCAGCGGAGGCCGGGCCCGCCCCTCGGCCCAGCACGGAAGCGCCGAGCGCATCCCAGCGTTCCCAGCATTCCCAGCTTCCACCCAGCCGGGCCCACGGGAGCCCTTCCTCTCATCGACCCCAACCCCCCTCCCCCCAAGAAACCACCATATTTTACATTTTGGTTACAAATCCCGCCGAGCCTCGGCCTCCGGAGAAACCCAACCGAGCCCGGTCCTATTGCTTCGATCCGTCGGAGCGGGAGCTTCCGTTTTCAGGCACTTGGCGCGGAGAGCCGGGAGCCCTCCTCGGGTCCGTGGTTTTTGTTTTTTTCCGTGGAAAAGGCCGGCTCGGGCTCACATGGCCAGCTCGGCGCCGTTGGAGCGCAGGCCGTGCTCGTCGAAGCGGCGGCGGACGCTCCTCCTCAGCGCGTCGGCGCGGCGGTACGGCTGGTTCCGGAGATCTGCGGAGAGCCGGCCGTCAGCACGGACACGCGGGACACGCGGGACACGCGGGACAGACGGGGAAAGGCCTGCTGGAAGCCAGTCAAAGCAGCTCGTGGAGGGCGGGAGAAGGGACGGAGCGGGGAGCGCGCGCCCGAGCGGCCGGTTAATACTGGTGGGATCGGGGATGCCGGTGGGACCACGGGAATCGTGCTGTGGGAACGGCCGCTGGAGCCGTGGGAAAGGCCACGTGGATGGGAACGGGCGGTTGGAGGGGCGTCCCGGTGCTCAAAGCCCGGCGGGACGTGCCCGTGGATCCGTCCGCCGGGATGGATCTAGGATGGCTACATCCCGTTGATCAGGGAATCGTGGAATCAATCAGGTTGGCAAGGGCCTCCAGGATCTAGAGGAGGTGCCCTGGGAAAAGCAGCTGGCATTGACTTGGGATGCTCCAGCTGCCGAGGGAGAGGCCAACCCCTTCCTCCTCCTCCTCCTCCTCACCCGCACAAAGCCCAGCCCAACCCATCCCACTGGGGAGGGAAGGGCTCGGGAGGGAACACTGAGCATGGGATGGATGGATGGATGGATGGATGGATGGATGGATGGATGGATGAGAAAAAGCTGATGGATGTGACGATAGAAGCCCATCCCACGTGTCACCCGTGTCACCCGTGCACCTACGGCAGGACAAGCCCCACACACAACTCCGCTTCAAATATTTCTCTCCTGGCCAATCCGTTTGTGTCGGGCTGGGCAAATCCCTCAGATTTCCCGCGTGACCCGCTGGGGTTCACGCAAAATTCCCAAACTTCTCAGCTCTCCCATCTCCGCACCTGGAGCTGGGGGTTGCCCACTCCACGCAGAAACCCCCGAGTGTGGGGCTGCAACGCTTGGGGACAAAACCATTTTGGGATCAACTGGAGGAAAAAGGGCCAAAACAGAGCGTGAAGGTGGTCACCAGCCAACATCCCTGGATTCCCTGCACCTCCAGGGGTGAAAATCAGGGATCTGGGTCTCCACTGGCCTCGAGGGTCTCACCAGTATTAGCTCAGCCCTATCTACCACCAGCTGCCTGGCACAGAGAGAGAGGAGGAAGCCAAGTAAAAAGTGATGCTTGCCAGCTCTGGGAATCCTCCACCACGGCTGTGCTAGAAGAAATCCTTACCCTCGAGTGAACATTGGGAAATTTAGTGATATTATTCTTCTTTAGGGCTAAACAGAAAACAAAAAAACAAAAAAAACAAAACAACAAACAAAAACAACAAAAAAAAAACAGAACACAAAAAAAAACGATGGTTAAGTAAAAAAAAAAATGGGATGGAAAATGAAGAGCAAGACAAGTCAGCGTTCAAACCTCCCGGGCAGAAACCACGGAGCAAGAGGGGTTAGGCATGGGCAGGAGGGACGGGAGGCCTCTCCCGACCCCAATTCCAAGCTGCTTTGAAGGTTGGCTCCAGGAAGAGAAGACAGCGAAGAAAGAACCGGCGGGATGGGTTAGTCCGTGCTTTTATCGGAAGCACCGATGGAATACACAGGGAATGGGGGGGGAACACCGGTGGCTCCTTAAGGGGAGTCCTTGAGGAGCACAGCAGTGTGGGGGGACATGCAGGGTGTGGGGGGACATGCAGGAGTGGGAACACGCTCGTGACACCGGACACCACCACGGGAATCGCTCCGTTCCATGCCAGGCTTTTCCCCGCCACCATTCCGGTGGGTCTGCCCCACATTCCCGTGTTTCCCAGCCCCGCTCCCCTCTCCCCCCGCTCCAGGCACTGAGCCCAGCCCCAGCACCGAGTCGAGGCTCGGTGAGAATTTGGGATTCCACGGAATAAAGCCGGCATGGGACCGAAGGGAGTTAATTATGGATGTGAGCGAACAAGGAGAGACGTCACCCCCCGCAGCCCAACGTGCAGGTGCTGGTTAGAAAGAGTCCAAACCACCCCGTGGGGGTCATTCCCGAGCCCAACCCCACCCCCACGGCCGTTCCCGAGGCCCGCGCAGCCCGGAATTCCCGGCGGCGTGCAGCCGAGGTGCGGCGTGCGGGGCGCTCCGAGGTGACGTGGAAAAGCACCGCGGGAAAACTCCCAGTGACTCCCGGCACTCGCCAGTCTATGGCACTGGGACAGCAGGCCAGCCACGTGGGATGGGACGGGATGGGATGGGATGGGATGGGATGGGATGGAATGGGATGAAGAGGCGCCGAGACACCGGGACATGCGACGGAGGGGACACCACTACGGGGCGAGGAGGACGCCGGACACCACTACACACTCAACATTCCCGGGCTGCCCGGCCCAGCCCCGCACGGACAGAGCGGCCCGGGGCCCGCAGCCACCTTCCTGCTTTCTAAGAGCGCCACGTGGGAGAGAGGGAGGGTTTAGGGATGGAATTCCTCGGGGACAACGGGCTCGCAGAAGAACCGGGAGCCGCGCTTGGCGCTCCGGGCGGTGAACGGCACCGTCTTCAGCACTGCATGGGAACAACAACACCACACTCAAAGCCGCGGCAGCGCCCTCCACGGACGGGGCTGATCCGTCCGCTCGCGGAATCCCGGGATGGTTCGGGCGGGATGGGACCTTGAAATCAGCCAGTCCCAGCCTCGCCGTGGGCAGGGACACCTTCCGCTGTCCCAGGGTGATCCAGCCTGCCCTGGGATGCTCCCAGGGATGGGGCAGACACAGCTTCTCTGGGCAGCCTGTGCCAGGGCCTCCCCACCCTCCCAGCCAGGAATTCCTTCCTAATCCCTGATCCAACCCTGCCTTCCTTCATCCTAAAGCCATTCCCTGTGTCCTATAATAAAATAATTCCCTTGAAGAGCTTCCTTGGAGACCTTGGTGTTTGGGATCATATTCATGGAATGGTTTGGATTGGAAGGGACCTTAAAGCCCATCCCATTCCACCCCCACCATGGGCAGGGACACCTTCCACCATCCCAGGCTGCTCCAAGCCCCGTCCAACCTGGCTTTGGGACACTCCCAGGGATGGGGAGGTGACCTCAATCCTACCTTTCTGTGCCTGACTTTCCTCCTCCACAGCTTGAGGCCCCAAAATGGGCAAATCCAGGCCCAAAACCACAGGAAATGTTTAATTGGAGCCTGGCACCCTCTCCACTGGACGGCCTTTTCCATGGGGATGGGCGTCTGCCACACAAGCTGTTCCTCCCACTTTTCCAATTAAAGAAGCTCCCAGGAGCCCGGAGGAGTCGTGGAAGCAATGCCAGGCTGGATATTACTGCCACCCTGCCCTTTAAATAAGGAATGTTATCTCAGGGCCATTCATCAAGGTTAAAAAGGCTCGGGAAAGCTTCCCACACTTCAGCCCTGCCCTCCCGGGCAGAAATTCCCTGGCTTTCCTTAGTGAGGGGTGAAACAGCCCTCCTGCAGGAAAAATTTATGTGGAAAACTCCCAGGAGCAGCTGGCAAAGACTTTTTTTGAGTTTTGAGCAAGGAAACAAGAATTTATAAAGCTCCTGAGGTGTTAAATCCTGCTCCTTCCACACCACGGGGGGAAGAACTTGTGGAAAACTCCCAGTGGAAAACTCCAGCAGCTGGAGAGGTTAAAAAGGATGGAATTCCTGGGAAAAACTCAGTTCAGGTGGCTCCTTTTATCAGCAAATATCCACACCCAAGCCCTGGCTGTGCCTGGCTGCACCAGGGGCTGTGTCCCTTCCCTGCGGGATCAGCAGGAAAACCTGGAGCAGTTCGGGGTCACTGGAGGATTTCTGTGATCAACGTTAATGGAAACAGAGGCTCCTCATCCTGCCAAACACCCATCCCACTTGTGGGAGAAAACAGGGATCCGGGACACATCCGCAGGGATCGGGGACTCCCCGGCTGCTCCAAACCCCCGGGAACATCCCCACAAAGCCGGAAGAGAAGGACTCAGCCACGGGCGGGACCTCCCGGACCCGCCCCGCGCCCTCGGGAGCGCACGGAGCCGCCGCTCCGCGCATCCAGCCCGGGAACGCCGAGCCGGAATTCCCGGGAGCGGGGAGGGGGGGGTCACCTGTGATGATGTCCTCGATGGCGCCGTCCTTGCCCTCGTAGACGTGCCGGTTGTCCTTGACCTGGCGGCGCCGCAGCTCCGCGATCAGCTCCTGCTGCTGCCGCTTGCTCTTGTGGGAAGGGGACTGGGAACAAGCACATGGATGCTCAGGAGGGGCTCTCCCGGGCTTCTTCCTGAACCTCCCACACCGATTTATCCCGCAAGAACCGAACCTTCGTTCCCAAGGATGGGAACAGCCCCGTCGCTCCCGCCCCATGGAGAAGCCAGGGAAGGACAAAGCGTAGCTTGTGGAAATATGGACAGTTTTCCATCTATTTAGTTTTCCTTAATCCTTCAGACTTCCAAAGCGGCAGAACCACATTCTGTGACTTCCAGCCTATCCCACTTCCCTCCACAGAAACTTCCAGAGACTATTCCCAGGCAACTACAATTCCTCGCCCGGAGCGGAGGTTTCTGAACATCAGGAATAGGATCCCGCCCGGAAGCTGCATCTGTGCCTTACCTTTTGGTCCTGCTGCTCCATCAACGCTTCCTGCTCCATAAGTTTTTCCATCAAGGCCTGCTCCTGCTTTTTTCTCAACTCGTTCTCTTCTTCTGCTTGCTTTTCATGGGAAAAATCATGGTTGGAGATTCCAGGGGAGACAGGGAGCCGGAATATGGCCAGGGAGGAACGGGATCCTGTGCCAAAATGGGGCTGTCCGAGGGAGGGAGGGGAGGGGAAGGGAGG
>VZRJ01002176.1:193676-205819 GCA_013397565.1 Ptilonorhynchus violaceus | reverse complement strand
GAACACCCTCTGGACACCAAACATCCCAACACCCCCTGGACACCAAACATCCCCAATTCAGTCAAGCAGTGTCTGATCTCCTGTCACTCCAGAGGATATCACAGCTTCCCCGCCCTTGGAATGAGAGCTTTAAGGTCCCTTCCAGCCCAAGCCATTTGGGATTCCCTGATTTCCTCCGTGCTCGCTGGGAAAGGCTCTGCCTGGTCCCCATGGCCCCAAACACAGCCATGGTCGGTGCTGCCGTGGATAAACACATCCCACAGACCCCAAAATCCCTCTCTCCTGGGGGATGCCGAGCAGGGATCAGCAGGGATAAGTCATTCCCATGCCAACATGAGCAGTGTTTCCATGGGTGTGCTCCCAAGGAAAGGGAGAAAAATGTTGCCCGGAGAAGCTGTGGCTGCCCCTGGATCCCTGGAAGCGTCCAAGGCTGGATGGGCCTTGGAGCAACCTGGGATAGTGGAAGGTGTCCCTGCCCACGGCAGGGGGGGATCCAGAAGCTCTTTAAGGTCCCTTCCCACCCAAACCATTCCAGGTTTGTATGGAAAACAGACGAAGGGAAACCAAAAAGCAGCTTCCCGCTGGCAGACAGGGACACCAGGGAGTTCCTGAATCCCAGGGGAGAGTTTTCCAGCCCTGGAGAAGCTGGGAGCCCCGCGGCCGGAGCCGGGGGACGTGGCAGGGCGGGGACGGCCGTGGTTCATCCTCCCTTTGTTATCATGCTCCCGGTTTAGCTCCAGGCTGTAATTCCAGCTGCCCGCGGCCATTCCCTTCCGGCCACGGCCCCTCCGGCTGTGGGACAACCCAGAACACGCGGGGTGAGGGGTCTGGGGAAGGGGGGAGGGCGGGATCGGGGGCGGGAGCAGCTCCAGACTCACGTCCAGGTACTCGTCCAGGCCCAGCTTGGTGAACTCGTACTGGAGGTGCACGCGGAAGTTCATGTCCTCCACGGAGTGCACCACGATGTTGATGAACTGCATGCAGGCCACCTGCAAGGACAGCCCCCCGTGAGCCCAGGGATCCCCCGGGAATGCCGGGAATGGGGCTGGAGCGGCCTCTGCGCGGCCGGACACGGCCACGGCCACGGCCGCGTGTCCCTGTGCTTTCTCCGAGGAAAAGCAGGAGCTGCTGTCCTGAACTGTTCTCCTTCCAAGCCTGTCCTGGATCGGGGCTCAGGGAATGTTGGTCTGCTGGGATGAAGGGGAATGAGCATTCCAGGGATTAAGTCATGTCTGCAGAGTCCCCTTCCCGGCGTGCCAGGAGCGGGAATGGTTCCTGGGGCAGGACCAGGCTCTGAAAAACAATCCTGGTTTTAAACTGCCTGGAAAAGGGAGATGAATCCGGGCCTGGATTTAAACTGCCTGGAAAAGGGAGATGAATCCGGGCCTGGAAGCCCAGCTTAGGAAAGGGGACTTGCACAAAAGGAGCTTTGTTGGTTTTCCAAAGCAAATTCCCAGAGCTGAACAGGGACCAGATCCCAGGGATTGGCATCCACGCGCATCCCAACACAGCCAGGGGAAGGCCAAGGCTCTCCAGGGGTGTGAGATGCAGGGAAAGCTCCTGTGGAGCAGCAGGAATCAGGGTACAAACCCCAAAAGCTGCCCTTCCCTTGCCACGTCCTGCTGCGCCCAGGATCCTCCCAGGATCCTGCCTGTCACCCCTGGAGCTGCTCCAGGAAGGAGTTTCCCTCATCCCTGCCGGGTTTCTCCAGGACAGCCTGTCCTGGAGCTCAGAGCCTGGAGGAACCACTTTAACCCCTCATTCTTGGCAAAAAAGGGTCACAAAAAGCTCAGCACTGAGCTGATATAAAGTGCAAGAGGCCTCAAAAATCCATGCAGTGCTGGAGTGGGAAATATTCCTGCTCAGAGTGGACCCACACTGGATCCAAGAATGGAGCAGGAGCAGTGCAAGGGAGGTTCTTCCTCATTAAAAGCAGGATTTCAGTGTCCCACACTCCAGCACAGACCCCAAACCCTGGGATTTGGGGATATTCCTGCCACCACCCCCCTCCCACCCCGTCCCTGGCCGCCCCGTGATGCCAGCGTGCTGGGGCTGTGCCAGCCAGAGCTCCCTGGCCCCGTTCCCGTTCCGTGTGCTCCAGGGAAGTGGATTTGGTGCGGGATGGTGCACACGGAGCAGCCCCGGGCGGTGCAAGCCGCTGCTGTGCTTATCAGGAGATAAGGAGCCATCCCACATTCCCGGCCCGTGCTCCCTGCTGCCGCACGGACACGACGGGATCCCGACGCTGCCGGCAGATCCCTCTTACCTTCCCTCTGGCACAAGGCATTCCCGCAGGAAAAACTGCCTTGGGAGCTAAAAGCGAAAGGCACGTTATGGAATTCGGGATACCGGAACGGGCTTGGGATTCGGGCCACGGAGCAGGGGGCTGGCACAGCTCTGCCTGACGCAGCAGGGCCGGGCCCCGGGGCAGGAAAATGATGGGAAAAGTGGGAATCTGCTGCCGGAGGACGGACGCTCACCATGAAGTCGATGTTGTTGTCCTCGTTCCGGAAGTGCTCCATGAGCTTCTCGAAGCGCTGCTTCTCCCCACACACCTGGAAACGGCCCCAAAACCCGGGTCAGCCCCAGGGAACATCCCAAAAAACCCCTGAGCTGCTCCTTCCAACCCTCTCCGAGCAGGTTTCCTCTCCTTAAACATATCCCTTGTTTTTATCAGCAAATAATTCCATGCAAATGAGTCTGAGGGCTCAGGTACAATTACTGAACATTTGTCATTAGAAAATAACTCTTTTCCTCTTTTTCTTCCTTAAAAATGGAATCATATCCACGAGTGGAAGGAGCAGAGCTGCACCAGGCTGTGCCACAGCTTTTCCCTGTAATTAGGGAGAGGAGCAAATGACAGGGAAGGGGAAAAAAAAAAAGGAAATTATCCCTGGCGAAAGGAGGAGTGAAAATAAATCAGGGTCAGAATTCCAGAGCTGCAGGAAGGGGTTTGGGCAGGAAACAAAGGCAAAATCTAAGATAAAGCAGCTCCCAGGGTGTTGTTTAAATCCTGATATTCCCAGTAGCTCCTCTGGGAGGTTGGAATTCTCTCCCTCAGCCCTGCTTCCCTCAGCATGCAACTGACCTGGAGCAATCCACACCCAACCCATGGAAGGGTGAGTTGGAAAGGACATTTCCCATCCCTGGAAGAGTTCCAGGCCAGGTTGGAGCACCCTGGGATAGTGGGAAGTGTCCCCGTCCATGGCAAAGGATGAGCTTTGAGCTTCCTAATCCAGTAAAAGCCTTAAAACACACATGGAAGTTTGGGATAGAGCACAGCAGAGCTGGGACAGACCCACTCCTGGATGGAGGAGGACCGGGAATGCCCTGGGGAAGGACACAAGGCCCGCGGCTCTGCCGGGCAGGGATGGGATCCCTGGCTCATGGAAAGGGTTTGGAGCGATCCTGTAAATCCCCTCAGGCTGTAAATCCTCAGCCTCCATCTCAGGCTTTTCTTCAGGAATAACCCTTGGAAAGCCTCCCCGCAGCACCGGGAATCGCCCTGCTGGGAGATCAAACACGGCACACGCGCCGCTGGCGGCCAGGGCAGCTCCAGGGAAAACCGAGGGCAAGGAATTCGGGATTCCTCGCAGGGATGGAAGGCAGCGGCTGCCCGACGACATCGCCGGATTCCAGAGGGGGAGGCTGGGCTGGATCCAAGTCCTGCTCAAAGCAAACCCAGGGAATCCTCTCCATCCCTCCACAGACTCCTCAGGAGCGCTGGTTTGTATCCCACACCTTTTCCCGCTCCAGGAGAACGGGGCTTGGAGCAGCCTGGGCTGGGAAATGTAGCAAAAGAGGGAAATTCCAGGAAACATTTCAGGGAAGAGGCTGCACAGAGAGGCTTTGGACTCCATATCCCTGGAAGCATCCAAATCCAGGTGGGAGGGGGTTTGGAGCACCCTGGGATAGTGGAAGGTGTCCCTGCCCATGGCAGGGGGGTGGGAATGGGATGGGATTTAAGATCCCTTCAACCCAAACCATTCCAGGATTCCCCGGTCTCTCCCGCGCCCGCTTCAGGAAAAAGGGAGCCGATTTAAACAAAATCATGGATTGTGGAAGCAAACGGAACGATGGATCCCTCAGCCACGCAGCCAGGATTCCCGGGAAAAGCTGCCATCAACAACTGGGACCCATTTAGGGCTCAGTAATTAATGGGGAGCAACCCCAAGTGCTCCGGGCCTGGCAGGGCTGAGCCAATCCCGGGATCAGCAATCCCGGGACAGAGCTCCCGAGGAGGGGGAAAAGCAACATCCCCCTGTGGCCGCCCAGGGATATTCCCACTACCAGCAGAGGAAGGAATTCCAGGCTGGAATACGGCAGTTCCAAGAGACGGACGTCCCATGAAATGACAGGATTTATCCCGCAAGATTAAAGGGAGGGAAACTGGAGATGAAACCTCCAGCCCGGAGGCTGGCCCGAGTCCAAGGGGAATGCTGGGATCCAACCCCACCGCAGGGAACCATATGTTGCCGTTTATCCGGGAATCAACTTCCAAGGGCTGTCCTTTGGAAGCACGGCTGGGATGGGGGGAGGCAGGGCCTTCTCTTATGAGCACGATTTTGGGGAAAAACCAACATTAAAGGGGTTTCCAGAGCTGGAAAAAGCCTCTGGCTCTGCTGAGGCTGGGAATAAAACCACTGGAAGTTGCACTGAGCCCACGTCATTCCAGCAAAACCACCCACGGAGGGGCCTTTTCCAGGTGCTAAGGAAGGGAATCCACCCAGGATCCACCCCAAAGCTGCAACAGGATCCCCTGAGGAAGCAAAAGGAGCTGCTAGGAAAAGTTTGGAGATGGTTGTATCCATCTCCACCCGGCCATGGACACGCAATTCCCATCCGGACCACCCAGGAGCAAAGTTCAACCTTCCCGCTGATCCCATCTCGTGGCTGGATCGCTGTGGGATGCTCCAGAAGCAAATTCCCAAAATGGCTGGGATTGGGCTGGGATAAAGATCCTCTAACTCCACCCTCTAATTCCATCCTCTAATTCCACCCTCTAATTCCACCCCCTGCCATGGACAGGGACTCCTTCCACCATTCCAGGCTGCTCCAAGCCCTGTCCAGCCTTGGCCTTGGACACTTCCAGGGATGTGGAATCCCAAACCTCTCCGTGCAACCTGAAATGTTTCCTGGAATTTCCCTCTTCCCTATTTTGCTACATTTATTTCCCAACACAAAATGCCAGGGGAGCTTCAGGTTGGATTTTAGGGAAAATTTCCTCACTGGAAGAGCGGTCAAGCACTGGAACAAGGCAGTGCCGGAGTCCCCATCCCAGGAATTGTATGGAAAACACATGGATGTGGCACTTGGGGACATGGATTAGTGGGGGCATTGGGTGAGAGGATGGACTTAATGATCTTGGAGATCTTTTCCAACCTAAATAATTCCATGATTCCATAAATAAAACAGAGCTTCATTACTGGCAGCAGGAGACAGCAGCTGAATTCTCGGGATATTGGGAAAATAAATAATTTTCCAGCAGTGCTCTGGGAGTGTTTGGATTTAAATGGAGCTCCCAGCTCCTGGAATGGGACCCCTGGAGCATCCCAAAGCTGTCCCACTGCTCCCTCTGCTCTCCTTCCCTCCCCTGGAATTCTGCTCAAGCGCAGCCCCGATCTCGGGCGACTCGGGTAAAACCTCGGAGCTGCTTCCCACAAATCCATGGAAACCAGGACAAAGGGCTGGGAATGCTGCTCAGGGAGCCCACTGGCAAGGGCTGAAGGCTGTGATATCCCATTCCAGTGGCGTTGGCCTGCGGTGGGAGGGGCTGGGAATAAGAAGTGCTGGGAATAAAAGGTGCTGGGAATAAGAGGTCGGACACCAGCCAGGAAATATCCCAAAATCAAGGGAATTGCCAAACATCCCAGCTATCCCATGCATTATCCGTGGCACAGAACTCCAAACAATTTCCCGGAGACACAGCAGAGCTCAGGCAAGCATCGCCCAGGACAAGGAAGTTTTCCGGGAGCACATCCGGAGCCGCCGGCTGCAGGCGCAGGCTGACGGAGCCCCCGGCACATCCCAACCCCCTCCTGCTTTTCCCGGGATATCTCAGAGCTGCTGGAGGCCTGGGGGCACCCGGAGCGGCCAATCCAAGAGGTCTGGAGCTCCTGGAGCTCCCCAAGCTGTGATCCCACATCCCACAAGCTCAGCCCAGCTCCTGAGGCTGATCCCGACGTGGAGGCCGAGCTGCACCCGGAATTCCAAGGCAATGAGAGTTCTGGAAGCGTCATCTTCCCACAGAGAGACATGGGATGGTGGGAAAATCCACCTGGACCAAGCAGGGACAGAATTTAACCAGAATTGCCTTGTTTAGCCCCAGTTGAGACTTCCTAAAAATGGATGAGGTGAATTCCGGCTGGAAACTGAGGATGTTTCACCCAACATCCGCACTGGCCTGGAAGGAATGACCAAATCCAGGGATATTTCGGGAATTCCTGTCCTCAGGAAAACCTGCTCACACCCAGGACAGGGCTGGACTCGCTGAGATTCCCAAACAGCTCCACACTGGAGTTTAATTCCAACCTTTTGTCCCGTCTAATCCCGAGCGCTCCCAAAATCCACTTATTTGCGTGGGAATGAATCCTCGCAGCGGATTTAAACCAGAGAGCTCCTCCCTGGAAGGAATTCCCTCAACACCAAAGCCTGGATTCATTTTTCCCTCGGTGATAACTCCCCACGTGTATCCAGCATCCGAAAGAAACTGGGACAGCAGCTTTCTAGGACTTGATCCCCCCCCCAGTATTCCCAAATCCCTTCCCTCACCTGTGATCCACCTGAAAACACCCCTAGGAGTGACACCTGAGCCAGCTGGAATTCCTGGATGGATTCCAGCGTTCTACCACAGAGGCTGGATTTGGTCATTTCTCCACAAATAAAATTCCTATTGGTACTAAACCCGGGAATTTCGTGTAAACAGCTCTGGGAATGGGAGGTTCACCACGCAATTCCCGCTTGTTCCCAGGACAGAAAAACCGGAGCCGAGCTCTCACAATCTCCATCCGTTCTCCATCCGTTTGACTGAGCCAAGGCAGCCATTCCCAGCGAGGATTCACCTTGTTGGAACGCCATAAACCCGGGAACCACGGAACGGACACCACGGCCCTTCCTCCCACCCCATGGAAAATCCTTCCCGGAGGGAATTTGGCTGGATGAGGATGCTCCAACCCCCAGGAAGAGCAGCAGAGACACCCAAATCCCAGAGAGCAGCAGCACCAACCTCCTTGAAGTTGTCGAAGGCGGACAAAATGATCTCGTGGCCCCCCCGGACGAGGCAAACGGCGGCCAGGAGCTCCAGGACCAGGGCCTTTGTCCTGCGGGAAAACCGGAGGGAACGCTCAGGGACGGCACCCGGATCCGCCTGCCCCATCCCCGCGGGAAAACGTGGGGCAGGGAGTCCCGTCCCGGGCGTTTTTAACCCCCTTGGGAGGGATAAACCGGCACAATCCGGGGAATTTCGCCTCTCCCGGGATCGTGCAGTTTTCCCCCCGTGTTTTAAAGCTTCTCAAACCATGCAGGGATCGACATCCCAAGTTGGAAATCCCACTTTTGAATGGGAGCGCTTGGAATTCCAGCCTGCAGTTTTCCTGCCACCAATCCTGATAATTTGTATTTAGAGCCACACACGCACACACACAGTTCACCGCGGGAATGTCGGGAGCGCGTCCTTCTCCTCAAAAACCGGGAATCTGAGCTGATTTTCAGCGAGAAAAGGAGATCACCGAGGGGAAGAACATGCAGCACACTCATGGGAATAACCCCCAGGATTTCCTCGCAGGATTCCTGGGAAGCGAAAAGGCTTCCTGGGCGGCTGAGCTCGGAACAAACCATGCACACACATCGAAAATCCGTGCCATGCCCAAGCAGCCACTCCAAGCAGGGGTCAGGGAACAAGGAATACCTTGGGGGCTCCCAAAGGGTCAAGGTTATCTTTGGAAAGCGGAAAAAAAACCGGTCCCTTCCCTAGGGAATTTTAAATGGCACGTTCAGTTCTTCCTCACGGCTTTTTCCCGCCCCGAGAACTTCCGAGGGAAGCTTGGAAAGAAGGGGCGGCTCCAGCTGGGTGTGCGGGATCTCTTTGGGAATAAGCACGGAGTCCCTACAGCTCCCTGCCCGCTCGGCTCCGCAGTGGGAATGGGATCAGCTCCCCCGTTCCCTGGGGATGGGCGCAGAATTCCCTGGAGCCGCCGCCTCCCCTTGGCACATCCCAGCCACCCCCGGGCACTCCAGCCTCC
This sequence comes from Ptilonorhynchus violaceus, assembly GCA_013397565.1. Classification (NCBI taxonomy): domain Eukaryota; kingdom Metazoa; phylum Chordata; class Aves; order Passeriformes; family Ptilonorhynchidae; genus Ptilonorhynchus; species Ptilonorhynchus violaceus. The sequence continues at coordinate 197,579 of VZRJ01002176.1, read as the reverse complement.
GGTGTCTCCAGGAGTTCCCACGGGGCTAAAAAAACCAGGATTTGGGGTTTGAGCAGCGCTGACATCAAATGTAGCCCTCGGATTATTTCAGTCACGTTTTAAAGGAATTTTTTTTTCTCCCCAGAAGTCCAAACAACCCAGTAACTTCCGAAACTGGAAACTTGGGATTTGTCTCCTGATTTTCAGGCACGGGACACCAAAAAGGATAAACCCAATGAAGTTCCCATATCCTTCCCGTTTATCCTCAGCTTCCCGGCTCGGGGCTGAATAAAAGGAAGGAAGGAATTCCTGCTTCCATCAGGACAAGATTCCTGCTCCTGTGCCCAGCCTGAGCCCAGGCTGTGAACACACACACTCCCAGTGCTGTTTGTCACCTCATCCCCCAGTTTCACTTTTCCTTGGAATCATCTCAGATTGGGATTTGTTAGACATCCAAAGGTTCAGAATCCAGGATCTGCTGGAGGTGGGATCACGAGGACTCACCAGCAATTCCACTGTGGAATTACAACATCATGGCTGTGGCTGCAACCTGACCCAGAGCAGGAATTCCTCTCCCAAAGAAATTCCAAGCTGAGGATCTTGGATGACATTTCACAAAGAGGATTTTCCCTCTCCTCAGGAAAATCCCTGCTCATTGTCAGTGGGGGTTCCCTGCACTGCAGCGGAGCTGGAGAGCTCCAGCAGCCAAATTCCTGAATCCCAGAAGGGTTTGGGCGGGAAGGAGCTTCAATCCCATCCCATCCCACCCCCTGCCACGGGCAGGGACACCTCCCACTATCCCAGGCTGCTCCAAGCCCCATCCAACCCGTCCTTGGACACTTCTGGGGATCTGGGGGCAGCCACAGCTCCTCTGGGAATTCTATTCCAGAGCCTCCCCACCCTCCCAGCCAGGAATTCCCTGCCAACATCCCACCTGAATCAACCCTCCTGGACAATCAGCAGCTTCTGGGTGCCCCGGAATTCCACACCCACTGCTCATTTATCCACGCCATTCCACAGATTTCACCCGATCCAGAGCGAAGTCGGAGTTTTCCCACAATCCCCCATCCCAGGAGCCCCTTCCCAGCCCTTTTCCCCCACTCCCAGGGGCCCTACCTGGGGTTCTTGTTGTTCAGGCTCAGAGCGATCTCGTTGACGGCGTGGGGGTGGGACATCACCATGTTGAATCCGTACTGGGAAGGGAACGGGGACAAATCCCGCCTCAGGCTCACCCTTCCTAAATCCCAGCACATCCCAGCCCTCCCTGACCGGATCCCGGGGCAGTTTTTCCACAGCGTCAGCCAAAACCCCGTGGAATTTCAAACTGGAGTATTTCTTTCTCCCACCTTTTCTAACAAGTTCCAACCCTGGGCATTCCATGATTTTACAATTCCCTGCCCTTAACACTGCTGGAAGTACAGGGAGCCCAGCATTCCCAGGTTTATTCACCCTCACACCACTACCTAACAAGCCTGTGGTCTCCCATTCCTTCCCATTCCCAGAATTCCAACATCTCCATCCGTTTTACCTCCGAAATTCCCTCCTACCCTTTCCTCCCGCCATTCCCAACACCGGAACAGCTCCGTGCTCCCGATGGGAATCACCTGGTAGTTCATGATGGCCCTCAAGCACATGATGCACACGTGGACATCGTCCTTTTTGCTCACTAATCGGGAATTCTTTAGGGTCCTCCGGCTCGGCAGGGTGTTGTACCTGCAAAAACAAACCCCCCCACTCCTCATCCGTCACAGGAATGGTTTTAGGGAGCGGAAAAGAAAGGAAGAGAAATATCCCCTCCACTGGGTGAGAAGGCGGGAGTTTTCTGGAGGATGAGTGGGAAAAGAGTCATGGGAATAAAGGAGGAAAAAGGGCCTGGGGTGTTTGACCGTAAAATTCCAGGTGTTTGGCTCCACATCTGCCTGGGGCTGCACCTCAGCCCTTCCTCCCAGCACAGGTGACAGGGAGTAAAATGGGAACAGGGAACACCACACCGGCTCATGGAGACTCCCCGGCTCATCCCTGCAAATTCCCTCTCCCCAAATCCACAATAAAACAGGAGCAGGTCACACCACACGGGTTTATTGAGATTCCCTGGCTCATCCCTGCAAATTCCCGCTTGAAATGCCCAATCCAAGAGGAACGGGGGGTCCCGCACGGGGCTGGAGCGCTCCACGTGCCCACCCCGCCCACGGAGAGCTCGTAATTCCCTCTTTTCCCCAATCCCTCCCCCGGGCTTTCCCTTCCCGGCTGTGCTGAGATGAAAGGAAGCCCCGAATTCAAAGCAGGATTCAGTCAAAGGAGGATTTTTTTTCCCCCACCCATAAATATGGATGAATCCATCAGCTCAGGGCCCCTCAGGATTTCGGGAAGCGTGACCCAGTTTGGGATCAGCACGGTGGGGGGGGGCTGGAGAGCCGGAGATGAATTTTGGGAGCGGCACAGGAGGAGGCTGCTGGATCCAAGCTCGGCACCCGCACCCGGACACTTGGGATGCTCCCGGTGGGAATGGGGCTGCCAGGGCTGTGCCAGCGTCCCTCCTGCTTCCCCTTTGGATCAGCTCTCTGCCCACAGTGAGCTCAGAACTCCTTCCCTTCCCAAATGTCCCTTCCCAAGAGGAGCAGAGCAACCTTGAACTGGGAATCTGAACTGAGAATTGCGGCCGGACAAGGTCCAACCACACCGGAGCAGCCGACTGCATTCCCTCATTCCACCAAATATGAAAAACACGGAAAAAAATGGATTTTAAAGTCCTTTTGAGTCACCCAGAGGTGGTTCCTCCAATGGCTTCTCCCAGATTTAAACCACGAGGGGCTGCACAATTATTTTCCATAGATTTTCAATCGGATTAATGGGATCTTTATCACGCCCCTGATGGAAGGAAAATCATTCCCTCGGTGAACCGAGTCCTTGAATTGCAGAATGGAACCACCTGGAAGTTCTGCTGGCTCTGAGGAATGGGGGGGGAATTCTCCTTAAACCAATGAAAATGTCCATAAAGCCGGAATTTGGCATTTCCAGCTGCTTGGGGAGTGAGGAGAAACAGGATTGTGGAGCAAGGATGCTCCAGCGTGGTCCAGCAGCGGGTGTGATCCGCCTGGAAGTCCAGCTTGGATCCAGCCCCTGGATGGAGCCTTCCCAAGCTGGGATGATCCCTCCTTCTCACTACCTGGGTGGTTTCCAGGCACCTGGAATGAGGCTGGGAGAGCTGGGAATGTTCACCTGGAGAAGAGCAGGATCCAGGGAGAGCTCAGAGCCCCTTCCAGGGCCTAAAGGGGCTCCAGGAGAGCTGGAGAGGGACTTGGGATGAGGGATGGAGGGACAGGACACAGGGAATGGCTTCCCACTGCCAGAGGGCAGGGATAGATGGGATATTGGGACCACAGTGGCTCCTCTGGTGCCCCCTCCCTGCTCCAGCAGGGCCATTCCAGAGTGCAGGCACAGGAGTGTGTCCAGATGGCTCTGGAATATTCCCAGTGAGGAGACTCCAGCCCCTCTCTGGTCTCTGCCCGGTGCTCGGTCACTGCACAGGGAAGTTCTGCCTCATCTCCAGCTGGGAATTCCCGGGATCAGTTCCTGCCCGTCCCTCTTGTCCCACTGCTTGGCATTGCCCAGCTCCATCCTCTTGGCTCACTCCCGGCTCCCAGAGCTTCTCCCACGCCAGGGGACGATCGGGATGAGACCTGGACATGGAACACGCCCTGGAGAGCTCCTGTGCTGAGCCTCCTCCTCCAGACACACGGAATCCTGCCCTGGATTCCCATCCCATCCCCACAGACGGAATCCTGCCCTGGATTCCCATCCTGTTCCCACAGATGGAATCCTGCCCTGGATTCCCATCCCATCCCATCCGACGCGATTCCTTCACGTGGCCGCCGCTGCCAAGAATCCACAGGGATTCTCCGTGCGGGAACTCCCGGAACTGAG
>VZRJ01002176.1:157753-193613 GCA_013397565.1 Ptilonorhynchus violaceus | reverse complement strand
TTTTCCCGGTGCTAGCCGCCATTCCAAGGATCCCTGACGTTTCTGCTCCCTGCTCCAAGGTGGGGCAGGCCGGCGGCGGCTCCGACGCTCCGCGAGCCGAGGGAAAGGGCGGACGACCTTCTCCCGCTTTTCCCTCCTTCCCGAAGAGTTGGCCGGGAGCGCGGATGACTCCATGGGATTGATTTCCTGTCCGCTGCAGGTCACGGATGATGTCACCCCCGGGGTATTTATCCCGCTAATTCGACTCAGATGCTTCCTCCTTTTATTTCCTCGGCCCCGCCTGGAAAAGGGGAACTACAAAACCTTTCCCCCCCCGCTCCGCAAAAAAACCAAAAAGCAGGAACAGAAAGGGAAGCTCCCGCAGGGGGTAATGGGATTTCGTCCTGTCGGTCTGGAAGGGGAAGGTTTGGGATTTGGAGGATGGGAAGAGCGGGATTTCAACAGGTGTGGGAAAACCAGCAGGCATCAAAGCCAAGGCTGATCCCGGGCTGGAATACACAGCCCGAGGTTCTTTTCCTCACCCGGATCTGACAGGAAAATGTTTCTGTTCCAGAGGAACTCCATCGTTTTTTATGTTTTAGGGCCATGGAGATGCTTTCCCTTGTGATGAGGAAAGACTGGGAATGTCCAGCCTGGAGAAGAGAAGGATCCAGGGAGAGCTCAGAGCCCCTGCCAGGGCCCAAAGGGGCTCCAGGAGAGCTGGAGAGGGACTTGGGACAAGGCATGGAGGGACAGGACACAGGGAATGGCTTCCCACTGCCAGAGGGCAGGGTTAGATGGGATTTTGGGAAGGAATTCCTGGTTGGGAGGGTGGGGAGGCCCTGCAATGGATTTCCTGGAGAAGCTGTGGCTGTCCCTGGATCCCTGGAAGGGTCCAAGGCCAGGCTGGACAGGGCTTGGAACACCCTGGGATAGTGGAAGGTGTCCCTGTCCATGGCAGGGGCTGGGATGGGATAATCCTTCATGTCCCTTCCAACCCAAACCACTCTGGAATTCTACACCGTGCCCAGCCCAATGGTGTAAACTTGGAATGAACCAATTTAATACAAATTACAGCTGATTTCTCCCATCATTTTGACCTTTTTATCCGCTCAAAAATATCCTGCTCTCCTCCCTGGCTCCCAGGAGAGCACAGGGCAGCCCAGGGTGGGTCTCACACTCAGGAGAAGCCGATATCCCTCGGGATCAGGTAGGTTTTGGGCTCCATTCCCGCAAATTCTCCTGCTGGTGCTTCGGAAGCCGTGGGGTTTGTCCCATCTGACAGCAGAAAGTGCCCTCAGAAAGGGAAGTTCTGGGGGTTCTGGGATCTCCTGGAGCTGCTCCCTGTTAAATTAGCAGGGATCTGACCAAGAATTGTGACTGCCCCAGGCCCCCCGAGCAGGGAAAGCATTCCTGGCACAGCCCAAATCCAGGGAGTGCAGCTCCCAACACCGTGTCAGGTTTCAGCCCAATTCCTGAATGCACTCGAAGCCCATTTATGGATTTGCCTGGATCCTCCTCTCCTCACGGCCTCGGCAGATTCTGGAGCAAGAACTGAAGTTTCTCAGCCCAATCCCCAGGAAAACTCCGGCGTTTTCCTCGGAAGAAAGGGAATTTCTAATGGTCTGCATTAATATTGATCTGACGGCAGAGTCTGGCTCCCAGCAACGCTCCCTCTCCCAAAAAAAGCAGCAGGAAAATCCCCCGAAGCTCCATCCCCCTTTTTCATCCTCCTGCCCTCGTTTTGGTGTCGGTTTCCCAAATCCCTGTGCCTCCTCTTAAGGGAAAAAAAACCCCAACCCCTGTGAGTTGCCAAGGAAACCCAGGGAGCAGGGAATTGGCAGGGCTGGGCACTGCTAAAAAGAGCTGCGGGAAGGCAGCTGGAGTTGGAATTCCAGATGGATGGTCCTGGAGGGTGGACAGAGCCCTGCCCATCCCAGTCCAGCTCCTGAATTTTGCCTTATCCCGGGGAGGCTTCCTCAGCCTTTCTCCTTTTCCATCCAGGAGGGAGGAGCAGATCTTTCAGCCCGGCTTGGAATGGTCTTGGAGCGAGCTGGGATAGTGGAAGGTGTCCCTGCCCGTGGAATGGGATGAGATTAAACCCTTCCCACCCAAACCAGTCTGGGATCCTGGAATTCCTTTCTCCCATTTGCAAGGTTCCCACCACCAGAGGAGCTTCCACACAGCCTGGGTGTGCACACATCCCAAAACCCTCATTTACCACCCAGCAACAGGGCAGGAACCATTTTTTTCCCCAAAAAACCCACCCCGCACCCCCTCCTCAGCTGAGCACCTGCCTTATTCTGAGGAGAAGATTTTCTTTCAATTAACCAATATTTATTAATTACACCAAAAACCCCTCCCTCCTTCAAAACCTCTCACCAACCTTTAGCTTTGACTCTTTTCAACACACACAGTCCCCAGCTATTAAAAAAAAACCTTTTTAAAACCCCACATCTTTAAAAACCCCGCATTTTAAAAACACACACGCACTTCTAAAAATACACATTTTTTTTAAAACACGGATTTAAGGGGAATAAAAAACCCCCAAAAGCCAACCCAAAGCAGCTGCCCCGGAGGCAGGAGGAGGCCTCCGCCAGGTCCCGTTCCTGAGGCAGGTTTGGGTGCGAGCAAAGCCTCTATTTCTAACAAAAATGGGAAAAGGAGACGGAAAACGACTCAAAGCTCTAAATCCAGGCGTAAAACACAACTATTTGCCACGCGACAAGGAGAACTCTCCCAAGCCAACTACGTCTTCCTTTCTCCGGGAAAATCCCGCTCTACGGAAGCCAACTACGCCGGGAATCGTAATGTGACGGCCGCACGTGCCGGGCGCCGACCCCTCTCCCGGGGGCGCGGCCGTCCCAATCCGTGCGGCCACCAGATTATCCCACGGCACGGGAGCGGCGCCGGCCCCGGGGGCTCCGTGACCTTCCGCTCGGGACTTACGGGATTTTCCGGGCGGGAGCCTCCGCGGCGGAGCGCAAAGGGAAGCTGCTCCAGAGGCAGGTGGCCGCCAGGCAGCTCTGGCAGCGTTTGAGCTCAGGGCGCTCGGGCAGAGGAACCGATCTGAGGGTGCGGGAAAGGGCGGGAGAACGGGAAGAGAGCGTTCCAGCGGGAAAAGGGAACGGCGGAGACGTCGGAACGGGAAAATCGGGTGAGGGATAAAGGGAGATGTGGGAAAGGGAAAAGGGTGGAAGGAGATGAAGAGAAACAATGTAAGAGACACATAAGGTATTCCTGGGGTAGGTATCCCTAATCCCAAGCACTCCTCCCAAGGACACAGCGGAAGCGGCAGCTCCGGCTCTGCCGCTCCTGGCAGAGCAATTAAAGAGCAAACAGCACCAAAAATCCTAAAAAATTCCCTAAATCAACTGGCCAAGTGATCCTGCTGCTCTCCACAGCCGGATTGCTTTCCCAGAGCTGCCTCTGGCTCCTCCTCTCCACTGCCTGAGGGCTGGGAATTAAATCTTCCCGGGATTGCGTCCGGAGTCGCTCCACATCAACCCCAGGGCCAAGGTCACTGCCTGGCACACCAAACCCACCTCTGCTGGAAGGGAAAAGCTGGAAGCGAGTCCTCACTGGCTCCGTTTTTGGACTCTCCTGTGCTCACAGGATTGTGGAGCAAAACCCCATAAAAGCCAGAAAAAAAACCCCCAAAGGATCCGGCACTCCGAGCTGCATCCCTGGATAACAGTGCCAGGGTCTGAGGGTGGTGGCTGGAGTGGTTTAACAGTGGGACATCCATGGAATGACACAGAGGTGACTGCCAACCAGTCCTGGGACGTGATCCTGCCTTTTCCATAAATTAAACTTAAAAAAAAAGAGGAATATCGGGAAAGAGAGACTTGGTAGTAAAGCGTGGGATGGTGCGGGAGTGACGGCAGCTTTGGAGGAGGGAAGCGGCCTTTCCCAAGGAATCAAACATCCTGCTCATGGCAGCACGGAAGGAACGTGCTGCTGGAAGAGGTGGGACACGGGATGGCAGCCCCAGGCTGGCTGAGTCCATGGAAATCTGGAGCTACTTTCTGGAGAAGAGGAATGGCTTCCTCCGTGCGAGGAAACGCATCCTTGGCTCATCCCGCAGGAAGTTATTCCCGCTCCTTCCACCTCAAACCGCCAGCACGGAGACACATCTCCTTTATATGCTGTGCCCACGCTGGGAAAAGAGGGAAAAGAGGAATATCCTAACGGGAAAAGCTGTCCCACCCCGCAGATCCCGAGGGCGCCGTACCGGAGAGTGGAGTGCCGGCCGGAGCGGGAGATGCTGTTCCCAACCGGAGAGGGCAAATTGGCGCCCCGGTGCAGGTCCTCGATGGATCGGCTCCAGGGCTTGGATTTGTCCATGGAGTTCTCCACGCTGTTCTCCAAGCTCTCAAAGTCAAACCTGCAGGGACACGGGAATCCCAAGGCCGGGTTAGGCGGAAGAGGCGCGCGCGGAGTTTCCCTTCCCGCTGGGAAGGGGTTGGGGAGAACCCCAGAATCGTGGGACAAAGCCAAACGGGATAAAATCCGAGGAAAACTCCCCCAAGACCATGGAGTCCAACCGTTCTCAGCACTGGGAAGGTGCCTTCCCACCTAAACCAGTGTGGGATTCTGTGATTTCAACAGGAATAGGGATGGAAAGGGAGACTTGAAGACAACGTGGTGCTGGAGGGACATGGAAAAGTCCAGGGAAATGGGATCAGCTTCACATGGGGGGAAGGAAATCCCAGAAGCACAGGCTCACTCAGGTTGGAAAAGCCCTCCATGGAGAGACCATGGAGTCCAACCATTCCCAGCACCGACCATGTCCCCAAGTGCCACATCCACAGGGCTTTAAATCCCTCAGGAACACATCCAAGCAGGATCAAACTTCCACATCAAACTGTCTGCTGATGAACATCCCTGCCTGAATGGAAAGAGTGGGAATTCCTGGAGCTCCCTCCACTGAATCTCCATCAATCAGTGCAAGTACCACTCTGGTTTCCTCCGGCCCATGAAAACATCACCACAATCCTTCCACATTCCCTGATTTCTGACTCCCTGCCCGCTGTTCTGCTCCTCCAAGCAGGAATTGCCCATTCCCTTTCCATCCCCTGGGCTTGTTGCTCATGTTCCCCGCGCCAGAGGGGAAAATCCCGGCGTGCTCCTCGCGTACGTTCCTATAAATTCGGGAAGAAAGGCTGGACACAAACACTTCTTTCTCCTGAGCACGGTTTTTTCCAGCTGGGAATGCTTCAAACCACACAGTTTTCCCTCATGGATTGTTCTGCCAGCCCACCACAAATCTCTTTCCTGGGCAGAGGTGGCAGCTCTGCTAAAAATCAATTATCAGCTCTGCCCAGCTCCAGCTTCCACCTCCAATAATATCTTTAATCTAAAGCTTCTTTTCCATTTTTATATTAAAAAAAAATCTGCCACGATATCCTGAATGGATGTGGATTAATGCCCCGTCCCTGGAAGTGTCCAAGGCCAGGTTGGACGGGGTTTGGAGCAACCTGGGATAGTGTGGAAGGTTCTGGATGGGCTTTAAGGTCCCTCCCAACCCAAACTGGTCCGGACTGATAAAAAATAAACCAAATTCTCAGCTGAAAATCCCTTTCAAAATGTGTCATCCAACAGCTACTGAAAGCTCATCTTCCCCACTTGGGTTGCAGAGCCCCTGTCGTGATTTTTTACCCAAAAAACTAAACCTGATCCCGACTAACCACACATCCAGGATCAAAAAAAATCGGATTTCCAGCCTTCCCAACTCCCAGAACGCCCCCGAAGTCACATTTGTGGGATGGGTTTGTGCAGCCCAAGGCCAGAGCTAAAAAAGATGGCAGGGCAGTCTTGGAGATAAATGATCCCAAGGTTTAAATTAAGGCTTTTTTTTTTGGCTGGGATGAAATAATTCCAGGCTGGCGCCAAGATTTCCTCTGCCCCCAGAATCATGGAATCACCGAGGCTGGAAAAGCCCTCCAAGATCATCCAGCCCAACCTTCCACGTGTCCAAATTCCACGTTTTTTGAACAATTCCAGGGTTTGTGACTCCACCACCGCCCCAGGCCGCCCGTGCCAGCGAAGGAATATTCCCCGATATCCCGCGTATCCGCGGGCAGGAAATCCCGGGAATGCCTCACTCACGTGACTGCGTACTGAGCGAAGGACAGGTATTCCACCAGCACATCCAGGCCTTTGTTCTCCTCGTTCAGGAACTCCCTCACCCACCTGCGGGAGAAACACCGGACATCAGGAGCTCTGGGAAGTCCCCGGAATTCCCAGAGAAACCCGGAGACGGAGGCACCGCAGCACTTCTCACACAGCAAAAAAAAAAAGAGACTTTTTCAAAACACCCTTTGTGATTTAAAGGACTTTAAAGGGTCCTTTAGATGCCTTTATAAAGGCACTGAAATCGGGGTTTTTTTTGCAGCAACTCCCAACACGGGGACGTGGCTCGGTTTTTATCTCATCCTGATTTCCAGCAGGCTGTAAAAGCAGGAAAAGAATATCTGATGGATATCCTGGATGGACATTTGGCAGCAATTTTACCTCCTTTTTTTAAGAGGTGTTCGCCTCTTACAGGGAATTCCAGCCCTGGAGCTTTGCAAAATAATCCCGTGCATCCCAAATCCAACAGCATCCATGGGTGCCTCGAGTCTCTGGTGGGGAATCCTTGGTGTTGGAAAAGGAGGGAAAACTTAGAAGGAAGCAGGGAGTTTTCGGGATGGTGCAGCTGGAGCGAGGGTTCCCACCAGCACACCGGGGAACTGCAATCCCTCCCATGGCTTCGAACACCCTCATTCCCTCAGAATCAGAGCAGAATCCCGAAAAACCGATGGAATTGAGCCGGAAATGAGTGCGTGAAAACGCTGGAAAAGCTCCCTGGCTGATGCACCGGTGCTGGAGCAGCTTCTGATCCCACAGGAAGGTGGGATTGGTGGGAATGTGGACGGGAAAGGGGATGTGTGATACAAGAAACCTCTGGCGATTCTATTCCTTCTACTGAGAGGAATTTTCTGCCTGGTGGATAAATCCATGAACTGCCCCATGTTAAAGCCATAAAACAGCAGGGGGGGTTGAGATATAAATTTAATAGATATAAATATATTTTATATGTGATATTTGAATTTATAGCCCAGCACTGCTGTTATTCCGGACACAGCCACGCTCCCTGCGCTCCCACTGAGCGGGAGCTGACTCCAGTCTTTCCTCAGCCTCCAGAAAAACGTGGATGAAGCCGTCAGGGAAGGATTAAAGCTGAATTATTCTCCTGAGAAGCCCAGCTGCCCTTAACCGAGCCCATCAGGCTTTCATTACCCACCAAGTGGCCCCGCTCCTGGGCGTGCACGGAGGGGTTTGCTCCGAGTCACCCACCGGGAGAAGGAAAAAATTCATTTTAAGGCAGAGGCATCCGAAATTCTTACCCAATGTGGTTCGTCCTCAAGGAAATTTCCAGCTCTCGGAGCACCTGAGTCGACTCCTGGACTCGTCTCCTGAATTTCTGTAACGGAGGCAGCACAAAAATCATCATTAAACTATTGAAAAACGTCAACACCTCCCACAGCACAGGGGGAAGGGAGAAAACACGGAGGGAACTGAGAACTCCTCCAAATTCCTGGGAATGCAGCACCAGCAGCCCAGCAGTCAACACAAACACGTGCGGGGAGAGATCCCTTCTGTTCCCAGGAACATCCTGCAGCTCCCAGGATTAAGGAAATTAAAAGCCTGTGGATAAATAAACATTTTTTTTATAAAACAAGCTTTGGTTGAGCAGCAAAATCTGTGTTGAGGATTGCAGGGCTCCTCTCCTTCCTCTGCAAAACAGGGAACAGGGAGCCAACGGGATCGCCTCCAATCCCAGCCGGAGCAGGATGGTCTTCCTCTCCCTGCCCGTGGAAACCTGCTGGAGAAATTCTTCTGGAGCAATTATTTTGGGAAATTCCCGTTTTTGAACAAGGTGGATGAGAGCCAAAGCGGGCAGGGAATGATTAGGGCAGGGTTGGATGGGATATTGGGAAGGAATTCCTGGCTGTGAGGGGGGCCGGGTGGAGCCACGCCGGGGATCACCAGGGACACCGCCTCAGTCCCGGTGGGAAGAGCTCTCCCATCCCTCTGGAAATGTTCCAGAGGCAGGCAGGCTCAGGAGAGGCTGCGGGTGATCCGGAATAACCCAAGGACACACAGGAACTCCCCGGGGTTATTTTTAGGGTTTGTCATGAGGGAGCCTTGGAGAGGGATCGGGATAAGAAAGGCTCCGATGTGAGCCCACGGAGCGAAGCCAAACACGGAACAACCCCCAGATCCCTCCAGAAAAAAAACCACAAAGACCCCGTTCACCGGGCTGGAAAAAATTCCATAGTCAGCCACAGGGAAATGTCAAGGTTTCCTGGGAAATGGTTTCCTAATCCTGGGTGGAAGATCCAACAAGAGCAGCTCTGTGGCCCAAGGACACGAGGTGGGAGCACAGGGAGCGAGGGGCAGCTTCCCTGTGCCAGGATCCGTGTTTGCCACAGGGCACCGGCCTGGGATCATCCCAGCACAAAGCAGGGATTGTGGAGGATGAGGCAGAGGGACGGGAATTGTCACCACGGATGGGAATTGTCACCACGGATTGGGAATTGTCACCACGGATGAGAGCTGCTCACCAGTCTGGTGGAGCACCAGGGGCTCGGTGATGCTCCTCAAAACAGGCTGGAGGTTTGCTAAAATCCTGGAGGATACTCCCATTCCCAAGCCTTCCCTGCGAGGGTGGGGAGGCCCTGGCACAGGTGACCTGTGGCTGCCCCTGGATCCCTGGAAGTGTCCCAGGCCAGGCTGCAGCACCCTGGGATAGTGGGAGGTGTCCGGGTCAGATGGTCCTTGGCTTTCCAACGTCTGCTCTCCTTCCCAAGCTGGGAAAATTGCAGCAAATTCCCACTTTGCTTCTCCCAGGGATTTCTCAGGGCGTTTGCACAAAGGCAGGAAGGAACCCGGAGTTTGGGACAATCCTGGCTGAGGAAGGAGGGACAGGCAAGAGGAAATGGGATGCTCCTCACCTTCCTGGTCACTGCTGGGTCCAGGTATCCCTTCAGCTTCTGGATGTACGTGTGGGGAGGATTCTTCACTTGGAATCTTTCCTGCAAGGGAGACAGGGATAAAGATCAGTCATTCTTCCATATTTATTCTCTCCCTATAAAAGACACCACACACATATTAAACCATATTATTTATAACACATTATATTCCCAAGTGGATCACCTATGCATGCAGGTAAAATAGATTTAAATGTATCTTGATATAAAATTTGATATTTCTATCAACTGTATAAAAATACACCTGGAAAATTCAGCAGGAATTCTGAGATTCAGCTGCAGACCCATCCGAACTTCCAGGGGTTCTGCTCACCAGGGGCTCGGAGAGGAAGGAGAAGGGTCAGGAGATTGGATACAAATCCAGGATGGATCGAAACCACCACCACAAAATCCAAGAGACCTTTTTAATCACTTGGAAAAAAAACCTTCCGCTATCCCAGGGTGCTCCAAGCTCCCGGCCTTGGACACTTCCAGGGATGGGGCAGCCACAGCTTCTCTGGGAATTCTACTGCACGGCCTCCCCGCCCTCCCAGCCAGGAATTCCTTCCCAATATCCCATCCATCCCTGCCCTCTGGCAGTGGGAAGCCATTCCCCAAGGCTCCCACACCTCGCGCAGGGATCGCTTGCTCTCCAATCCACCCTCAGCCCCATCCAGACCCGGAGCACAGATTTCGGTGGCAAACACCGGCTCTGTATTCCGGGAGCTCCCCGATTTTCCCTTGCTTTCCCAGTGGCCAGCCGGCAGTTCATCCCAGGAAAGCTGTTGGGAAACACGAGCTGTTCCACGAGGAGCGCGCCGGGTCCAAACCTCCTCGGAGCATTCCCACGAGCTCCGATCCTATTTGTATCCTGGAAGAACTTCCAGCCATTCCGCCCCTTTCCCTGGAGGAAAGACCTCATCCCGATTTCCCATCCTGACATTTTCCATTTTATAACCGTTAGTGGAAACCTCCCCCTTTCTGAGGTCAGGATGCAACTTGGACTGCCTTATCCCAAAGTTATTCCGGAATGAACGGGACACTGCTGCCCAGTCACCAGAACTGTCTGAACACCACAAGTTCTTCCTGTTATTATCTTGCTGCTTGCTGGAAAAAAAAACGAATCCATCGTGGCCAGCAGGAAAAAAAACCGAAGGAAAAACTCTTCCCTGGGCTCCACCAGCCCTGGGAGGAGCTCTGGGAGACAGAGCAGACACGGCTTTCCCCTTTTCCAAGTGGATTCATTTTCCATGCACCTCCACACAGCTCTGGAATGGGCATTTCCTGCTTTATCTAAAAAGCAGCTCAGGAAATGCAAAGTCCTTCACTGAGGGTTCTTCTCCAGGCAAAGTGATCCCAGCAGGCTCTGTCCTGCTCCAGCCTCCCCCACGTCCAACTCCATGGATTCCTCTTGGCTCTCCCTCGTGGATTCGTGGAGCCAGCCCCACCTTAGTGGCTCCCATGGGTCGGACAGGCCCTTCCCTGGAATTCCAGAATGGTTTGGGTGGGAAGGGACCTTGGAGATCCTTTAACTCCACCCCCGCCGTGGGCAGGGACACCTCCCGCTATCCCAGGCTGCTCCAAGCCTCATCCAACCTGAGCTTGGACACTGCCAGGGATGGGGCAGGAGGGTGGGTTCCTGTGTCCCTCCCCTGTCCCAGAGGTGGGAGAGTGATCCCAGAGTGGCTTGAGTTGGAAAAGACCTTAAGATCCTGCATGGAATTATTTGGGTTAAAGGATTTTTCAAGGCGTTATCCATGAACAGCAAACACCAGCAAGGCTCTTCTTCCCTAAGGAGTGACCACTTGGAAACATCTCCAAGGCCTGGAAACATTTGAACAGCCCCTTCAAGTGTTCCTTTTTTTTGCTGCTTTGGAAAACCACGAGGGCTCAGCCTTTAAAACGGCCCTTTCCTGGCTCTGATTCCCGTCTGGGTTTATCCAGCTCCGGGTGGTTTGCATTAGAGGCTGATGGAGAAGCTGCAGGAGCCAGGGATGTGCAGGGAATTGCGCTGCTTCCCAACGCCTCCAGGTCACCCTGGATGTCTGCTCACAGCCACCCTCTCTTCCCAAAAATCTGACCGGCAGCTCCCACGGGGCGGGAAGGCTGAGCCTCCCCTTCCCATGGCTGTGGACGTTGGAATCCTCTCACGGTTCCCCTCGGGAACATCCCAACACCCACGCCTCCCAAGGCCATCCAGCCGCCTTAGAAACCACAAATAAAGGGTTAAAAAAATCCCTGTTTTTTCCTGTCAGCTCCTCCCCTCCACTTCTGGCAATTCCCACCCACTCCCTGGCCGGCCCTGCTTCCAAACTCGGGATTTCGCACCACTTGGACGAGGAGGTCGGGGGATTTTTTACCGCACGCAAAATAAAAACCCCTAAAACCCGGAGCGGGGCGGCCAAACTTTGCTCAGCAAATCCTGTGGGGTGACATCACCCCCGGGACGCGGTGGCTTCCCGGGATTCAGCCGTTCAGACACAACAAAGTGCCCAAATCCCGGTGGAAAGTGATTTTATCCTGCGAGCTCCGGCGTTATCCGCGGCCCCAGAGGACACGGAGCAGGGAGCGGCTCCACCACCTCTGCCGGCCTCCTGCAAAGCAAACGAACTCAATTCCCAAGGATAAAGGCCCTTTTCCCCTTGGAATAGCACTGAGGAGTGGCGCTGTAAGGATGGAGCAGGACAGGGAATGCAGGGACACCCGGGAATGAGGTGACCCGGCCCCAGCATCTCCCTCTGGGTGAATAAACAGGGAGAATTCACCGGGAATAAACTCAAAGAGGGACTTTGGACAATGACCTGGAAGGACAGGACACAGGGAATGGCTTCCCACTGCCAGAGGGCAGGGTTAGATGGGATAGTGGGAAGGAATTCTTCCCTGTGAGGGCGGTGAGGCCCTGGAATAGAATTCCCAGAGAAGCTGTGGCTGTCCCTGGATCCCTGGAAGTGTCCAAGGCCAGGTGGGACGGGGCTTGGAGCACCCTGGGATAGTGGAAGCTGTCCCTTCCCACTCAAACCATTCCATGAATCCATAATTCAGGGGAACAGCCTGGATGCAGGAGCACAGCACTGCTCCCGGGCCTCTCTCATCCACAATTTGCACTTTCTTTTCCGACGGATTTGGAAAAAAAGGGAGGCTGGGGGGGGCTTTACTTCAGCAGCCAAGAGGAACTGCTGGACTTGTGCACTTCCTCTTCCACGTGATCCCACAGAGAACTCCACACATCTCCTGGTCACCCAACTCTGGAAAACGTATCCCTTCCGGAACCAGGAAACTGTGGCTTTTCCAACGATCCTTGGCTCCCAGAAACACTCAGGCCGTTTTTCTGCACTAGCCCAGATGTTATTATCATTATTATCATCATTATCCTTATCCTGGCTAAGCTGTCTCATTCCCGGGATTCGCAGATGCCGGGAAAGCACCCGGCGCATCCGACTCGGGATCAGGATCCCACAGGCCGCGCCGGGAGCGCGTAAAACCCATGGATTGGGATCGCTGGGGAAGGAGACGGGGACCAGCGTCTCCTCCCTCCCGAGGCACAAACACGTGGTGAACACGGAGCACAATTCCCCATCTCCCAGAGATCCCAACAATGCAGCCATTCCCGCCAGCAGGACAATGTGTCACTTCGTAAGCCTCCTTATGGAATGAGGTGACAGCAGCTGCTCATCCCTGCCCTAATTAGGAGGCAGAATGATCCATTCCCCTGGGATTAACGTCCGGCCCTGCTGGACCCGGCTGCTGCTCCCTCCGATCCCGGGAGTGCCGAGCCCTTCCCGATCCCAAATCACCGAGCCTTGGATGCCTCGTGCCTCCATCTCCAACCTCTCCATCCCTCCTGTTCTGATTTTCCCTGAGCCTCCTCTCCCAGTCAGATGAACAAAGCCACGAATGTCCCAAATTTCAGCTTCTCCCGAGTTCAGTCCCACACGGGATTTTCCACCCCCTCTTTACCCTAGCAGGGCAGATTCCCTGGAATACACCATTTTTTTCAAGCAAAACCTCTCCAACCAGAGCTGCAAATGGCTTCTGCAGCACATGGAAAGAGATGGAAAAGCCTTGGTTGGATGCTGGCAAAAACCCCTGGATCTCTGTTGCAGAAGGGTCAAAGGCACCCTATGGCTCCCAGTCCCCCCAGCACATTCCTGAGGAGAAATCCGGGGCTCCAACGAGGAATTTGTGACAAAAACAGCAGAGCACCCACACAACCCCCTGCTCCTCGCTCACTCCCTGCCCCATCAGCCATCCATGGATCCCTCGGGCAGGGAAACCCTCTGGAAGCAAAGCCGAGGGGCGGCTCAGGGCCTCACCCACCGACCCCATCCCAGGAGCTCCGAGCCTCCCGAACACCCGGCACCTCCCTTCTCCCGGAGCTCCACCAGGAAAGGGAGGGAGCTCCACAAACTCCTCAGCGAGGACATCTGTGACTTTCCCCGTGGCTCTCCCGATCCGTTATTCCCGCAGCTCCCGTGGCTCTCCCGATCCGTTATTCCCGCAGCTCCCGCGTCTCCGGAGGCGACGCCCCTGCCTCCATTTGCCATTAGAGGGCAATGAAGAACTTTGCAGGATGTCCCCAAGCCCTTCCCTCCGCATCCCTGTCCCTCTGCAGCCCCTCCTGGATCCCAGCTGGAGAGAGGCCCCCAGGACACCAACGGAGCCCTCGAGGATCCCACTTCCCGGAATTCCATGCCCCTTTTCCCTGCCTGGATCATTCCCGATGCCAAGCCCTCAGAGGGCCATCCCTGACCCTCTCCGGGGTGGACAACAGATTTCCTGGCTTTGCCCTTCTCCTCCTCCCTGGACCTTATCCAGAGAGGTTGGAGCAATGCTGAGGTGATTCCTTAGACAAAGGATGAGAAAATTCCACAGGGGATGAACCCTCCACAACCGGCCCAGCAACCCTTACAATGATTCAAACAATGCACATAATCCTATTCGTGGCAGATTATTATTATTAATTATTATTATTATTAATACTACCATCACCATCATGAGACCAGTAGCTCCCCACTTTTGTTAATCTCATTTATTTGCAAAAGTCAGAGTTCCTTTTGGGGGTTCTTTTTAATATTCCCCAAAACATCCCACAGATAAATACCCGGGACCTGCTGCACAGGCTGTTTAGAAAACACCATTTCTGGACACTTCCTCCTTTCAGACCTGAGCTGCAAACCAGCCCAGGGCAGAAAGAGCTCATCCCCCCATTAATTTCCAAGCAAAACCAGGTGAAAACGGTGTAATGGGTGAAACCAACAGAAAACATAATAAAACAGAAAAAATAATAAAGAAATCCTGCACGAGCCCTATTCCTGCCTATTCCTGGCAGCGCTTCCAGCCCCGTAATTCCAGGGCCAGGCATGAATATTTCAGGGCCCATCTGCTGCGTTTGGGGGCTCCCAGGGCTCTGATGGAGGGGGGTGGCAGCACCCACGGGGGACAGCGGGGAGCTGGGACAGTGCCCAGGCTTTGCTGGACACGGCAGAGGTGGCACTTGGTCACCTCCTCCTGCTCCTCCTCTTCCTCCTCCACGGCGCTGGTTACATCAGCCCTGCTGCTTCCCAAGCCATGGGAAGGGCCTCATCCCAGGGAAGGGCCCGGGGGTGGACCGGGAGTTGTGCAAGGAGCAGCGATTACTCCGGAGTGCAAATTTCCTCCCCGTCTGCTCATCCCTCCTATCTCGGCCGCGGAGCTCGGGAATGAATCAGCAGCAGCTGCGCGGGGTGGATCAGCTCCGAGGTGGGAATTTGCACATCCAGGCTGGGATCAAACGGCTCCTGCCTGTCCCGCTGCCAAGGGGGAATCCAGCACGGAGCTCACACCTCTCCGGGACACTCTGAGTCACAAATCATGGAATTCCAGAATGGGCTGGGTTGGAAGGGACCTTAAAGCCCACCCAGTGCCACCCCCTGCCGTGGGCAGGGACACCTTCCACTATCCCAGGCTGCTCCAAGCCCCGTCCAACCTGGCCTTGGACACTTCCAGGGATGGGGAGGCCACAATCACTCGCAGCAGCTCCTGCCATTTCTCAGTGTCTCACTAAGCCCAACCTTTAAACAGCTCAAGCTTTGCATTCTCTGCACAGAATGTTAAGTTTTACTTTAAGGAACCTGTGCAATGGATTTGAACTGCCAGAGGGCAGGATTAGATGGGATACTGGGAAAAAATTCTTCCCTGTGATGGTGGAGAGGCCCTGGCACAGGTTGCCCAGAGAAGCTGTGGCTGCCCCTGGATCCCTGGAAGTGTCCAAGGCCAGGTTGGAGATGGGGCTTGGAGCAAAATGGGATAGTGGAAGGTGTCCCTGGAGTTGGAATTGGATGGGTTTTAAGG
The DNA here is from genome assembly GCA_013397565.1 of Ptilonorhynchus violaceus. NCBI lineage: Eukaryota > Metazoa > Chordata > Aves > Passeriformes > Ptilonorhynchidae > Ptilonorhynchus > Ptilonorhynchus violaceus. Next base: position 178,287 of record VZRJ01002176.1, on the reverse strand, counting down.
CCCCTCCCAAGCCAAACCAGTCTGAGATTCCATGATTTTATCAGACACCCCACCACTGTAACAGCCAAATAGGAAATGTCCCATAAATGTTTTTATCCAAATGTTCCTGACTTCCCAGCACGGCTGCACTTCCTGCCAAACTCTCACCCTGGTTCCTCTCAGTTTACATCCCAGGGGAACATCCTCCTTTCCCAGTGCTGGATCAATTATTTTCATTAGCCACTCCTGCTGAACTTCACAGCAGATCCCAACTTTGCTGCTGGCTCCCAAATGCACATCCCACCTTTGGCATGCTCCGTTTTCCCTAAAAAACGTCGGCTTTGTCCATCCATCCCTTCAGAGCCGACCTGTTAACCGCTGCACACCCTGCACAGCTCCCGAGGAGACGCCTCAGCACGTATCCCTGCCTAATCCCAAACCAGTCTGAGCCTCTGGAGGTGAACAGGAGTTCGGGCTGCATCACCAGCCTCCCGCCCCTGGGGGTGACAGCTCCCGCCCGCCGCCGCCACGGAGCGTGACGTGGGAGCCAGATATTCCCTGGATGGAGATCGTTCATCCAGGATGCACAAGGCAAGGCTCTGAAGTCAGCCAGAGGGAATCCAGGGGGGTGGAAACATCCGTGGGGAAAGGGATATCCCTCTGTGACAAACCCGGGAATTATCACCGCAAGGAGCGGTCGTGGATAACGGAGCAAAACGCCGAAGGAATGAGCGTTTGGAACTGCTGGGAATGGGCGCTCTGCATCCGGGGATGCTGTGGATGGAGCAGCTGGAAAGGGCTGTCTCCCAAAGGTGCCTCTCCTTACCTGGTCGCAGATGAGCTCCCACTTCTTCTCGTTGTCGTACTGCCGCAGGAGCCGGGCTTTGTCGGGAGGCAGGTTCATGGCATTCTGTGGAGAGACAGGAACAGGGTGAGGGATCCACCTCGGCCACATCCGGCTGGAGCAACCCGAGGCGGCGCGGCTGCGGTTGTTGAACGGTTCCACGTGGATTCCCGATGCCAGAGGTACTCGGGAACATCCCCCTCTCCGTGTTGGTTTCGGCCCCAAAAGCGCCAGTGAATCACGAGGCACCAGGGACACACGAGGGGAGCCACTGAGGGCCAGCCCTGAGCTCCAGTTCCTGGGATTTTAGGAAAAAATTCTTCCCCTGTGAGGGTGGGGAGGCCCTGGAATAGAATTCCCAGAGAAATGTGGCCGCCCCACCCCTGGAAGTGTCCAAGGCCGGGTTAGACAGGGCTTGGAGCAACCTGGGATAGGGGAAGGTGTCCCTGCCCACGGCAGGGGTGGAATGGGATGGGATTTAAGGTCCCTTCCGATCCAAACTGTTCTGGGATTCTACAGCCAGCCACCTCCATCCAGCAGATGGGATGGCATTCCCTGAACTGCCACAGCACAGGAGCCACTTTCCACCCCACACAGGCCCCATTCCCTTCCCCTGAGCACATTCCTAAGGCAAACACACCCCCCACCGCGGGCTGGGCTGCAGAAGGACACTCCTCTCCCACCAGGATCACGAAAGGCCACTCCACTTCATTCCAACAGCTCTCCAGGTGGGTAAAAGCCACCACATTCCACCTTATCTGGATGACACAGATCCCGGAGTCAGGACTGCTGCTGCCCAACCCCACGGAGATAACAATCCCAGCCTGTGAGGGACGGGAGCCACAAGGAAGGGGAGAGGCAGCAATTATTCGATCCCTATCATTCCCTGGCTCCTTTGATGTCGAGATCTCCTTCCAGGACAGTTCTCCGGGGAAGGGCTTCCCGGGCCACTCGCTCCCAAGGCAGCTTTCCCAAGAGCCGTGTCCTGGAATGTGCAGCATTAAATGTGGTGTCTGTGCTCCTGGAGAACCCAGGGACACTGGGAGAGAGCCCAGGAACACCTGGAGAGAGCCCAGGAACACCTGGGAAGAGCCCAGGAACACCTGGAGAGCTCCACAAACGCCGGGTCCGGAGAGGATCCCGCCCATCCCGGCTGAGCACGGCAAGGCTAAGTGGGGGTGGAAAATCCATCGAGCACCTCCAGGGCTCCAGCATCTCCTGGGCTCCAGCTGGAATTCCTAGGCTGGCCCCAGTTATCCCCACTTAACCCTAAGGACCGCCCCGATGGACACCACGACAGCCCTGGGGACAAGGGACAGCTGAGGTGACCTGGCCATCCAGGGCAACGCCTCCCAGCAGGGTCTGGCTCCAAGGATCTCCCTGTGCATATCCCAGCAGTTGGGAAGGACACCATTCCCAACGCTCCCCCGGGGAGCGCTGGGGGGAGGCAGTGCCGCTCCTCACCCAGCTCCCCCACGGATGCTGCTCCAGATTTCCCTCTCCCCGGGTTTCCTGGGTGTGATCCATGAGCAGAGGTGGCATTCCAGCCGGAGGGCTCCGAGGAGGCTGCTGCAGCCACCTGCCTTCCCTGGCTCCGGAGGAGGGATCCCTCCCACCCCAGGGCAATCCCGGGAGCACCGGTGGGATGCGGCCACCCCTGCCAGCGAGCACGGGAGCCAAACCCACGCCCCAAACACCATCCACACCTTCCACGTGCCAACAGACTCCAGACCGGGAATCCTGCGGATCCCCAGTGCACCGGGACCTCCCGGTCCGTGCAGGAGCACCGGGGGGGTCCCCAGCCCATCCCAGCACTGCAGGCTGGGTTTGCTCCTCCGCCCTCCCTCCATCCCAGGCCAGGAGCGTCCCCGCTCCCGGGGATCCCCTCCACGCCTCCTGCTCCGACGGCTGCTCTTCCCAAAGCTTGTTTTCCATCAGATAACGAACGCTCTTCCCTTTGCTCATCCCTGCTGTCATGTCGACAGTATTTATAGGCTCTGATCCTATCTCAGTGTCTCACCAGGCACCTTTATCAGCCCCCCCCATCATTTCATGCACTTCTTGGTATTTTTCCCGAGGGTTCTTCCAGCACCATTCCTTGCTCCTGAGCTGTATTCCACAGCTCTCCTGGCTCTCAGCTGGAGGAAAAGCTGCACTGTTTACCTGCAGTGCAGCCCCTGCCAGGCTCTGATCTCAGAGCTGATCAGGCTGGCACCGGGACAAGGAACCCGCCTGGAAACCTCCGCAGGATCCAGCCTGGAGTTCAGCAGGGATGAGAGCCTGGAACGGGGAAAACAAGAGCCAGGCAGTGGCTCCAGTGATCTCACTCCAGAACGGATCCGTCTGATCCCACCCCGCGACGGGAAGCGCTCCGCTTCGCCGCGCACAGCCACGGCCCTGCAGGCATTCCTGCCCTCTCCCGCGGGGAAAATCCTCCGTGCACACCGCGTGCAGCCGGGCTCAGGCCCCTGCGTGCAAACGGAGCGGGATTTGCAGCTCCTCACCGAGGAAAAAAGGGATTTAAAGCACCGACAGGAGCAAGGGGCACCCCGGAGTCCCCCCGGTCCTTGGCTTCGTCTCCACCGGAGGGACTGGGAATGGAACAACCACCTGGGTTACCTAAGGGAGTTTAGATCCATCAGTGTCCCAAGGAGGGACACAGGGATGGGGAAGGGTCTGGAAGGGACACATGAGGAGCAGCTGAGGGCGCTTGGCTTGTTCAGCTGGAGGAGACTGAGGGGAGACTCATCCCGGTCTGGAGCTTTCTCCCAAGGGGCAGCTCCGATCTCTGCTCCCTAGGACAAGGACAGGATCCAGGGAAGGGCTGGAGCTGTGCCGGAGGAGGTTTAGGTTGGATATCAGGGAAAGATTCTGCTCCCAGAGGGTGCTGGGCACTGACCAGGCTCCCCAGGGAATGGTCCCGGCCCCAAGGCTGCCAGAGCTCCAGGAGCCTTTGGACAACGCTCCCAGGGATGCACAGGCTGGGATTGGTGGGGTGTCTGTGCAGGGCCAGGAGCTGGATCAATGATCCTTCCCACTCAGGATATTCCATGATTCGATATCCTACCTTCTCTAAAACCCGGACTAATGATTTTCTTACTCTGAGTAACGACTCCCTGCTGGAAAACTGGTTCCTAAACCACAATATTTTTACTGAAATGGGAAGCAACTTAAGATTTTCTTTGCACGGAACTCCTGAAATCCAAGAGCACTGCTCCTAAGTCCATAACTCCAGCCCCAGCAGCAGGATCCGTGGCAGAGGCTACTGAGCTGGCTCCAGGAGTTCTGCTGCAGTCACACCCAACCAGATACTTTTGTCGTCTGGATTTCCTATTCCCTGCGGATCCCCGGGATGACTCACCAACGTCTTCCGGCCACTTCCAGCTCTTACAGCCGTGGGCTTCACACATCCCAGCGTTTTTTAGTTAATGACAGGCCTGTGACCTGTGGTTTCTCTTCCCATCTTTTCCCCATTAGAGCTTTGAAGGCTTTGGAGAACAGAGCTATTCCCTTCCCAAAACAATCCAAACCCCTGCCGCTGCCAGCAGGGATGGCCCCGCTCCCTCCTCTCCTGCCTGTGTCTCCTGTGTCCCCACCCACTTGTGCAGCTGGAGCAGAGCAGATTTTCAGCGGCTCAGGAAGAGCTGCCCCTTTAATGGGATCCCCAGCTTCCATCAGGATCCCATAAAAACCCACGCCTGTGAGTGGGAACAGCACTGGGAGCAGCCTCATCTTGTGCCTCACTGCTCTGCATCTTCATTACCATTCCCATCCTCATCCCCATCCCTGGCTGGCCCTGCCAGGGATGGCTCCTACCAAGCACAATCCAGATGAGAAATCACCATTCCTGGCCAAATTATTCCACCCCCCTGGCCGAGCATCCGTGCCCAGGTGAGCTCCGCTCCGCTCCTTCCTCCCACAGCCTCGGGAACCAATCCCCCCTTCCTCACTTTCCACTTTCCACTACCTCACGGCGCTTCCAGGGCCGGGGAGGGTGGACAAAAGCCAAGCCCTGGCGCGTCATCCCGCCTGGAGAGGCCGTAGGAAACCGGAGCGCCGCGCTTCCGACTGCTCCGCAACACCTACGGACGCAAACCCGGAGCGAGCGCGGCTGGATCCCGCCCGGCCTCCCGCCGGATCCCGCGCGGCCTCCCGCCGTGCAAGGGCTCCCTTCCAACCCCATCCCGGCTCCAGGAACGCGGGGCTTCTCTTTTTCCCCGCAAAACCCCGGCGTTATTCCCGTCTGCCGCCGCGTGCCAAACACCGTAGGTAAGGTTTCCATTCCGTTCGCTCCGGGGCCGGCAGGATAAAGCCAAGGCCTCGAATTAATCACAGTAGCAGATGGAAAACCGGGGGAAATACGAGCAGACCTACCCAATATTGCACTGCTGAAGAGTTAAAAATAAAACCAAGAGCACATCAAGGAAATTTAAGTATTTTTAACGGATGAAACGAAGCCCAGCTCCATCCCAAACCGCCCGAGTCTCCCGTTCCAGGGTTTGGCACTAAAATCTCATTTTGAGCACTGAACTGCAGGACTTGGGTGGCACCACCACGGCCTGGCTTGGTCCTTGGTCTCCAGGGTGTCCCTTGGGGTTGTCCTGCTGTCCCTTTCCATGGAAAAGGGGCGGGGAGGGAGCTGCCGGCGGCCACACCAGCCTCGGGGGCAAAGCGCTCCCGCAGCCAGCGTTATCCAGGGAATATGCCAAAACAATATGCCGTGTGTCAGAGCGGGATAAAGCACCCGGCTGGAAAGGGAAGGAGCAGGAGGTGCCTCCGGGTGCCACCTGCACCCCAGGTCACACCGCACCAGCTCCCGGCAGAATGACTGAGCTGTGCTTTTCCCAGCTTGTTCCTCGTTTTCCTGAGGATGAAAAGGCTCAATGTTTTGGAAAACGAGTGAGGCAGCAACTCGACTGACTCAGAAGCGTGAGCGCTGCTAATTAATAGCATTGCTAATTAATAGCGTCGGGCTGCTGCTCTTATTGATCCTATCATCCTTAGGTCTACATCCCTTTCATTAATGAATCCTGACATTAACGTCCTGGGAATGAACACGGAGTCCTCCTGATCCGTTTGTTCCCTTGAATGCGTTAGTAAGAGCTCAGGAAGGCCTTAAATGTGGGATGTTCCCAGTATCCACCAGATGGGGATGGAAAAAGGCAGGAAAGCACAGCCTGGCAAGGAAAGATGAGTCCGACACCGCTGCCAACGCCAGCGCTGGAGCAAGGGACACTCCAAAGCCATCCCAGCAAAGGGTTAAACTTCCCACTTCCATAAAGGCACTGCTAACCTTGAAAGGAATAAAGGTATCCCGGGAAAAGCTTATCTGCAAGAGCACACCCTGACGCGGCAGGGGAGGGCCAAGGTAATTCCCGCTCCTCCGTGAGACACGGCACAGGAACTCACATTCCTGAGGAGTAATTCCCAAGCTGCTTTTCCCTCCTGTCCTCCCTCTGACTGGGATTATTCCCACCTCGCACCGCTCGCAGAGAGACAGGAAAACAATCCTGGATCGTTTCCGGCTTCACGAGAGCAGCGGGGTGAAACGTGAGGGCTTTGGGACACCTCAAACGAGAGTCTCGCTCCTCGTGACCTGGGCTCGGCTTTGCACACCCACATCAAAGCTCTGCTGCTACTCCAGGCCTCAAGGACTCCCTATCCTCACCTGGAATTTCCTAATCTCAGTTTATGCTCCAGCTCAATCCGTTAAACTCCCCAAATCCTCGGTTTCAGGACAGCTCTCAGCTCTCCCGGGTTTCTCTCGCTGTCTCCACCACGACGAGCTGCAATCCTCATTTTTCCTGCGCTTCAGCCGGGGCTGTTTTCAGGCAGAGCCCCAACTATTTTTAACTTTTTATTAATATCTGGTGAGTTCTTACAAAGCAGACCCAAAATCGGTTCATAAGTCAAATCTGCACCTCCCACTTCCACCACACTGAGACAGAGCAGCCCTCCCCTGGCTGGAGAGAGCCCGAGGACCAAATCCCGGCTCCTGAGTGGATCCAGGTTTCCTTCTTGGCTCCGAGCTGCCCACGCCTTCCCAGAAACCAGGACGCAAAAGCAACTAAACTCCAGCAATATTAAAAAGACAAGGAAAAGCAACGGAACTCAGCTCAGACCTGTTCATGCACATCCACGAGGGTGACACTGCCACCCTTGGCTGTCACACATGGGATTTCCGAGGTTGGAATGTTCCCTCACAGCCTCTAACCGGAGCTGGTGGAAAAGGAACCGCCAGGAGCAGCAAACCAGGGCTCTGTGCCCCTCCTGTGAGGCTGGAGCGACTCCGACTTCCCAACTCTCCCTCTCTGCTGGGACAGCCAGGGGACAGGAGCTGTTTGATGGGGGCTGGAGCCACGAGGAGTCCCCAGGGAGACCTCCTGCCTCATCCCACTCACTCCATTCCCTCCAACCTGAGCTTTACTCCAGGTCCACAACACCTTGGTGCAGCATTAATGTATGCACGTGGCCCTGGGCCTCGGCAGTCCTGCGGGAACGGTTGGATTCAACGATCCCAGAGGGCTTTTCCACCCTGAATGATTCCCTCATTCTCCATCCCAACACACACTGACCCAACGCTGCAGGGCGGTGGCAATCAGGCCCCTGTAGCCCCGGGGTGAAATTCCCAGAATCCCAGAATCGTCACGGTGGGAAGAGACCCTCAGGATCATCCAGTCCGACCATCGACCCAAGGCCACCACAACCATCCCCAAACCCTGTCCCCGAGTGCCACGTCCGGACACCTCCGGAACACTTCCACAAATGGGGACTCCAAGACATCCCTGGGCAACTCATTCCAACGCCTGGCCACTCTCCCAAGGAAAACATTTTCCAGTATTTAACCTGGACCTTCCATGATGCAATTTAAGGCCATTTCTTCCTGTCCTTGAGACAGAGCACAAGAGCCTGACCCCACCTCACTCCACGCTCCTGCCCAGCAGTTGGAAAGAGCAATGAGGTCCCCCCGAGCCTGCTCTTCTCCAGACAAAATTCCACAAGAAATCACAAAATTCCACGAGCAGATCCCGGCTCCAACCCCTCCTCGCTTGCCATGGCTGGAGAAGGTTCCTCACCCTGCCCTAACTCCGACCCTTTCCGCACGAAAAAGTCTCTTTGTAGCTGCAGGAGCTGCCTACTAAAACAACCTCGGAATTTTTGTCCTGCATTAAAATTTAATTCCAGGGCCTGGCCCGTAAAACAGCCCTTAATATTCTCCTGGAATATTAAAATGCAACTTTTTGCACTCTTCTGTGCTACTTAACTTCCCGGCCCCGCTCCGGTGTGTTTATTTAGGAGAGCCAGAGGCAACTGAAGCGAGCTCCAAGTTCCCTGGCTTTATGAGGAATCCGAGCTAGGCTAAAATTAAATGTACTCATTGTTCTAATCCTCCTTCTCCTCTGCTGTTTTTTCTTTATTAAACTGGGCTTTGATCTAAAAATACCAACGCCCTGCCCGCACCAGGCCTTGCTCCTCCGGAACGCGCCCCAGATCCGCAGGGAAGAGCTGGAGAAGCTTCCACAGAGCGGGAGAACCTACTGAGGGCTCAGAGGACATGGCTTGTGGAGCTCACCCTTGGGAAACGACGGGAAAAAACCCAAGTCAAACTCTTGAGCCCTGGATCCGTGATTCCCATCCCGGTGGGCCTGAGGTTATCCAGGAACATCCACTTCACACACGGAAGGGGAAAGTTGGGATGCAGAAAACCGTGGTGAGAACATGTGGTCTCCCAGGTGATAAGGAAGGACTAAAGCATCCAGGAATCCAGCGGCAGGGAAGGGTGAATATTCCTTGGGAGCTCATCACCTCCTGGGTGTTCACGACCAGCCTGGAATCCCGATGGAGCACGGCCTGGAGACATTCCCAGGGAATGGGACACAGCCGGGGGGTTCCTGCCCCACATGGCCTCGGTGGACACTGTCCATGAGCAAGGCTGACGCTCAGATTCCCGGGTGGTTTTCCATGACTTTTCCAAGCCCTTCCGCGTCCGTTGCCGCTCCCACGTGCCACTCGCCTCTCCGCTCCCTTTGATCAGCGCTGCCATTTGCATATTTACCATAAATTAGCATCTCCCTTCCAAGCTCTTCCCAGAGAGTAATCCCCACGCCAGGAATACGGGCACGGGCGTTGCAGGGATGGAAGCAGCGACACGGAGCCGCTCCAATCCCGGCATTCTCCTCACGTCACTGCGGGATCGATCCCTGAGTCCTGGGTCAACGATGGGATGGCTTGGATATTAGGGATAACTTCTTCATGGAAACAGTGGTCAGGCATTGGAAAGGGCTGTCCAGGGCAGTGGAATTCCCATCCCTGGAGGGATTTAAAGCCGTGTGGATGTGGCACGTGGGACATGAGCCGGTGGTGGCCTGGGTAGTGTTGGGAAAAGTCTGGATCCGTGACATTGGAGGGCTTTTCCAGCCTTAGGGATTCTGTGGTTTTATGATCCTAAACCCCTTTGGCCTCACACACAAGAGCCACGCCGCCTCCGACCCCGCTGAGGGAACTTCATCCGGGAAACCTCCGGAAGGCTTTGGGAACCAAGGACGGCTGTGCCCACGGAGCTGTTTGTTCCTTTGGAAAAATCCAGACTCAGCTTCGTGGCCTCATGGGCTGGAAAAGCTGAAACCTCACTAATTCCCCGCTGACAAAAGAGTTCCATGGCGGGAAAGCTTCCAAGCCCGAGCCAGGCCTGACTCACTCCGAGCTCATCCCGTGGCTTTATTAAACCACTCGCTGCTGATAAGGCAACCACAAAATCCAAAATTAGAGCCCTTCCAGTGAAATGTCTGAGAAAGCGGCTGCTCCCGAAGAACCAAAATGTGTATTCCAAGGACTTGCCCGCGATTCCATTCCTGGGGTGAGAGAAATCCTTGTTCCGGAGCAGCCCAGAGCTGCGGGGCCTGGAAATGCTGGAAAACACCCAAAAAAGGGGTTCCAGCCATTTTTACATCTTTTCCACTCCTGTGCTGCCTCACCTGGACAGAGCAGCGGAGTCTAAGCATCCCTACAATTATCCCAAATATGCCAATGGGTTTCTGTTTCTCTCTGGAACTCTTCTCCAGATCCCATTAAAGGAGCAGCTTTGCTGTGAATCCCAGGATCCCATCCCCCTGTGCCACCGTTCCCTAAAACCCTCTGGAAACGGAGCATATGTTACCTGTGCAACTGCACTGCTGCTCATCCATCACCTGCTCAGCAGGAAAATTCAGGGAATTCAGAAATCAAAGCCCATCTGGTAGCCCTGCACACCCTGCCACACCACAGTCAGATGGGATTTCGGGAAGGAATTCCTGGCTGGGAGAGTGGGGAGGCCCTGGAATAGAATTCCTAGAGAAGCTGCGGCTGCCCCTGCATCCCTGGAAGTGTCCAAGGCCAGGCTGGACGGGGTTTGGAGCAGCCTAGGATAGTGGAAGGTGTCCCTCGGTGGAACTGGATGGGCTTTAATATTCCAAGCCAAACCACTGTGGGATTCCATGATTTATGTGATATTCCTGAGGATGGCAGAAGGGATTTTCAGAGGGTGGATGGAACACAACTCCCCCAACCTCCCCTCACGTGGAGCACAGAAATAACACGGCGAGAGAAATAACACGCGTTTTCCCGTCAGAAATCATGGAATTCCAGGCTGGGTTGGGTGGGAAGGGAATTTAAACCCATCTCATTCCACTCTTGCCATGGGCAGGGACATTTTGCACCATCCCAGGGTGCTCCAAGTTCTGTCCAGCCTGGCCTTGGACACTCCCAGGGATCCAGGGGCAGCCACAGCTTCTCTGTGCCCACAAACACTCTCCATATACACGGATATAAATCCATGGAATTCATTCCCAGTGAGTTTCTTACGCAAACACCAACCGATATTTCAACTGAAGCGCCCACAAAAAACCCCCACGCGCCAAAATCCGCCAAAAAACCACCATTCCCACACAAACATATGGATAAAATCCCCCACCAAATCCAGAATAAAACACTGACGTGTTCGAAGGGACACAAATCAAATCCAAGAGCAAATCCAACCCGCGGGGCCACCACGGATTTGTCCCAGGACAGAGGAAACGGGACAGCTTGGCAGCTTCCCTGATGGATGCCGGTCTAGGAAGAAAACCTTCGTTTGAATAATGTTCAGGGTTGAATAAACCAAGAAAAATAAATGAAGTCAGGGATAAAAAGCCTGGCTCCAGGTTTTCGGTCTCCTGGATGTCAGCACCAGCCCTCCTTGGAAAACCGCGTCCCAGACAAAACCGCTTTGGAGGCAGTTGGGAATTCACTCAGATGGTTGGAGTTGGAGCCTTTGGAGCCCATTTTTAATTCTCCCTGAGCTCCCTTCTCTTCCCAACCTCCTCCAGCCACTCCAGGTCTCTGCGCTCCCCCCACGCTGCCCGGAGGGAGCAGGGAAATCCAAGCACTTCCCAAAAAATGCAAATGATTCACATCCCTCTCTGCAGCACTCAAGCACCCCACGGACAGGGGGAGGAATTTACTTGGAAGTTCATTACACCTCCAAATGTAAACACCAGGAAAGGCTCTCACACACCGAGCCTCGATCCCAAGGGAATTTTTGTCAGGTTACAAACTCGGGTTTATCCTGGAAATATTTCCAGGTCTCACTCCTGCAGGCACCGCTCCAGCCAGGCAGAGCAGGAGCAGGGAAGCCAAAATAAACCAAAACCCCGTGACTTTCCAGCCCTAATGAGCAATAATTCCTGCCGTGTCCCGTGCTCCGGTGTCACCGTCCCCAAGGCTCCCTGACATTCCGTCTGCCTGGGCTGGCAATAAATCCATAAAAACGCGTCACACGCATTTGTAGGAATTGGAGGGATAATTTTAATCCAGCATTTTCGGGCACCAGCCCTGATCTTTGCCCTTTCACCAGACACAATTTCACGGCACCTTTTTTGAAATAGGATTTTATTTTCGTTGCCTCCAAGCGTTGGGAGGCTCCACGGATTTGCCAAGGGTGAAGCACCAGGATTCCAGGGAACACACGTGGCCCTGAGCAAACACCTCTGCCTTCCCTCCCTTTGGTCCTTTCCTAGAAAACCCGGCCTTTCCCGTGTCCTAATTCCGAACGCATCCGCGTGTCCCGCCTGGTCCCGCTCCCGCCTCCTTGACACGGATATTCTGCAGGTGTCAGATCCAGGGATATATCAGCGTTTCTGGAGTGCACTTTCCTTGGATCTGGGGGGGTTCATCCCTTTATTCATTGAGTTTCCCTGGATCTGAGAGGTTTATCCCTTTTTTCCTTGAGTTTCCCTGGATCTGAGAGGTTTATCCCTTTTTTCCTTGAGTTTCCCTGGATCTGGGGTGGTCTATATATTTTTTCCTTGAGTTTCCCTGGATCTGGGGTGGTTTATATCTTTTTTCCTTGAGTTTCCCTGGATCTGGGGTGGTTTATCCCTTTATTAATTGAGTTTCCCTGGATCTGAGGGGGTTTACCCCTTTTTAGCTTGAGTTCCCCTGGATCTGAGGGGGTTCATCCCTTTATTCATTGAGTTTCCCTGGATCTGGGGTGGTTTATCCCTTTTTTCCTTGAGTTTCCCTGGATCTAGGGGGGGTTTATCCCATTTTTCCTTCAGTTTCTCTGGAGGGGCCATATGAGGAGCAGCTGAGGGCACTTGGTTTGTTGGAGGAGACTGAGGGGACACATCCCAGTCTGGAGCTTCCTTCCAAGGGGCAGCTCCGATCTCTGCTCTCTGGGAGCAGGGACAGCACCCAGGGAATGGCTGGAGCTGTGCCAGGGAGGATTAGGTTGGGTATCAGGGAAAGGTTCTTCCCCCAGAGGGTGCTGGGCACTGACCAGGCTCCCCAGGGAATGGCAGCATTCCCAAGGCTGCCAGAGCTTTGGGAGCATTTGGACAACGCTCCCAGGGATGCACAGGCTGGGATTGTTGGGGGGTCTGTGCAGGGCCAAGGGTTGGATCAATGATCCTGTGGGTCCCTTCCAGCTCAGATATTCCATGATCCTACGATCCTACAAAGCCACCAGCTCCCTGGTTCAGTCCAGGAATTACACCAAGTGGAAATTCCCTTCTCCACGCGGTTTTAATCCCACAGCCTCGGGATGCTCCTCTCAATATCAGCAGCACTAAGGACCAGCGTGGACACAACTGATCCCCCCTCATCCCAGGGGTGCTCCTGTTGTTCTCCTCCCCAAAATCCGGGATCAAACACCTGCAGGCTGGCCGAGAGGGTCACAGCCTTCCCAACACCCCGCTGAGCTCCAGGCTGGGACAAACCCTTCCCGGGAAACACTTTGGTTATTCCTCCAGCACTTTGACTGCAGCTGTCCCAAAACCAGTCCCAAAGGAAGGTGCTAGACCAATAAATGTTTGAACTCGCCCATAAAATTCCTACTAGGTTACTTTTTCCAAATAAATCTGTGGCTGGGCTGGCTGGGCTCCCACTCCTGAGGCAGTTCTAGATGCTATTTTTAATCTCTGGGAAAAGATGAATCCCAAATTTCTGGACACTTTATGGTTGTACCAAACATACACGGACAACTGGACTCAGGAAAAGAGGGAAGGGGGAGGGGAAAGGGAAAGGAAGGGGAGAGAGGAGGGGAAGGAGGGGAGATTTCTCTGCAGCTCCACTCATCCCAGAGTCGCCCTCATCACTGATTCCCACAGGATTTCTCACCTGATGGCAACCCATGTCCTACAATTCCCTTTGTTTATCCCCAAACACGTTCCTAATGCCATCCTTTCATCTCAGCCACGCTCCACCTGCCCACCCTCCCACACATCCACCCCGTGACGCTCCCGCCGTGCCGAGCCTGGAACCAGACAAAACTCGTGTGTCATCAGAATTCCCTTTGATCGATGTTTACCAACTACAAAACGGCCGGAATTGTGACGGGGAATTGCACTGCAACACCACACACCGACACCCCCTGCCCGGAGCACAGCGAGGCTCCTGCCGAAATCAAGGAATCAGGGAATCACCGAGGTTGGAAAAGCCATCCAGTCCAATCTGTGACCGACCCCCACCTTGTCACCCACAGCAGGCTACGGTGCTGAAGGCACAAAAATGGGAAAGTTATTCCATGCGCTTGCTTTTCCCCAGGTTCTTTAAGGCAGAACTGTCCCTAATTCCTGACCAAATTAATTGGAGAGGCGGGATGGTTACGGAGAAGGAAGCTGGATTCAGTTATGCTCCAACCCTGGAATATCCAAGGGCTGTGAGGTGCAGATCCCAGGGGGAAGGACTGAACAGATTGGGGCTTAAAGAGAGAAACAGCCAAAAACTATTTATGAGGAGGCTTTTCTGGGAATACTTCATCCCTAAATCCTTCACCTGGGGGCAGGTGTGCAACGGTGTCACCCGCAGGTGAAACTCCGGGTTTTCCACGTCCAACCTGGAAGTGCTGAGATGAAGAGAGCTTTGTAAAAGGAGCCCTGGCTCTCCTCGGAGCTGGGAATGGGAATTAGGTTAAAGAGCTCCAGGGCTCCCAGCAGAGCATGGCACGGAATGAAAAGGAGCCTTCCTCGGCACATGACCGGGATGAGCAGCGGGATTAATCCCACCCCGGCACCGGGAGCAAGCACCCCCAGCCTGGCGTCGGGACAAGCACCGGAATACCTCGAATTCCACTTGAAACGCTGCAAAAACAAATTAAAAAAATCCTTTTATCTGCTAAGTATGATCCAACTCTGGCACGGGCTGCTCCATCCTTGGAGGGCAAATGGGACCCAGCCCTGAGCAACACACTGGGAACACCTCAGCCCACCAGGGATTCCGGGAAAACTCCCGGGATCTGCTGGTGCACGGGACAGAGAGAGCCAGGGAAGTTTCACGCTCCGGATCACAAACAGGTTTCACCTTTAGCTGGAGTTGGCAAAGGAGGAATATCCTTCCCAGCAATGCTGCTTCCTTATCACCCTCACACCTCGTTATCCTTATCTCCAAGAACTCCCAAGATGCCGTCAGCAGGTCCCCACTTCCGTGGCTGCCGGAGCCTCGGGGAAGGAATGCCAAAAAACCAGCCAAATTCTCGTGTGTGAGCTCAGACTCACTCACTTTCCAGGGGGTATTGGGAATCGGTGGGATCAGCTCCCTCTCCCAGCCTCGGCACAGATCCCAACAAAAACTCCCAGCCCACGATGGAGACGATCCCTGCCTGGGAGCTGTGTGTTCCCGGAATTGTGCTTCCATTGGGATTATGGCAGCTCTAGAGCTTCCACACATGAGCAATTCATGACTGCTGCACCCCTTGGAACCAAGTGAGGGTCTCTGGAAGCTTTGCTGGAAGCATTCCCACGAAACCCAAATTCTGGGCTCTGTGCGACACGGTGCACACTGGACACCTTTGGGAATTCTTTCCTCCCAGCCTCACCCGCTCTTCCAGCTGTTTGGGAATCTCTCAGGGATGGCCAGCACGACTTGTGGGTGAAATTTTGGGGCACAAATTCAGGGGATAAAAGGAGAACCCCAAAGCAAAGCAGAGCTGTGGGTCTGGCTGCACCCAGCAGCTGCCACCGATGTGGCTGCTCCCAAATCCCACAGGGAATGATGGCACAGCCAGCGGAGCAGCCGCTCCAGGATAAATCCAAACATCTCTCATGGCAGTGGAGTTCTTGGATGGAGTTCAGGGCCCCTGGGGGCACCCCCATTCCCGATGGGAGCTGGTGGACATTGCCCAGACTCAGCGTTCCAGAAGGCTCCAACCGCTCAGCCACCTTTGGGAATGTCTTCCCCACCTCGACAGGCACCGGAGCTTACGGGAAGCCCGCAAATCCCAGCATTACCCAGGTCGCAAGGAATTGCTCCCAACGATGCCCCCTCGGAACATATGCTCGGCCTTCTGTCACAGACAGGATTTCACACTTCCAGCATGGAATGCTGCCTTTGATCAGGCACTGGGTGACAGCGGCACCCCCGGGGCGCCCGCACGGCTCCGTAGGGAAGGACCAAATTGGCACGGAAAGACGGGCTGGGAGCTGGGAAAATGTGGGGCCTTAAAGCCACGGCGTGTCTAAGGGGGGATGTCCCTCCTCCCAGGGAATGGCACGGCCCCAAGGCTGCCAGAGCTCAGGGAATGTTTGGACAACATTCCCAGGGATGCACAGGGTGGGATCGTTGGGGTGTTGGGCAGGGCCAGGGGTTGGATTGATGATCCCGTGGGTTCCTGCCAGCCCGGGATATTCCACGATCTGTGGTTCTGAGCGGGAAGGAAAACACCCACACCAGCCAGCTACCTCCAACGCTCAGGGGAAAGTCGGGATTGGGGGGAATGTGGCACCCCCAAGGCATGGAAAACACACTCCAAGGGAGCAGCAGCACGGCCCTGGCAGCTCCGAACATCCCGGCCGTTCCCGCGGCGCCGCGGAGAGCGCCTGGCTCTGCTCCTGGGAACAGCACGCACGGCCCCACGCTGGGCACAGCACAGCTAATTAGTGTCCCTTTCTGTCACTAATGAGGGTGGGAAAGCAGCACGGGACTGGGATGTCTGTATTCCGGGACGCCGGACACGTTTTCCCAGCCTGAGCCGCCCGGCCGAGCCAGGGACTGGGATAAGCTCCTTCCGCAGGAAGGGTCTCCCAGCTCTGGGACCGAACCTCCCTCCCCGTGGGTCACAGGCTGAGAGCAGAGAGGAGCACTCGGACACGCTGCTCTTACACCCACAGACCGTTCCAGCGGGGAAAAATCCTGGATTAGGGACATCATTGTCTCTGGGATGCCCAATCCAGGCGGTTTTCCTACTGACAAACCGGCACACGGTGAGGAAAGCTGGCAAACCAAACCCCACACCCCAATTCAAACCCCACACCCCAAACCAAACCCCACAACCCCAAATCCCACATAAAACAGGAATTTCCTCACACGCATCCCCCCGCTTCCTTGGATAGTGAGGTCTGTGCCAGCTTGAAAAGGCCCAATCCTTTTCCATAATCCAATTTATTGCCACGTTTCTCCAACTGGATTTCAGCCTTTTAAATCATACAGGATGAAGGCACACCTGCAATTCCCTCTTCCGTGCCTGCGTTCCAGAGCAGCCCAGGGAACAGTCCCACACCTTTATTCCAATGTCACCTCCAAGAGATGTTAGAGAAGAGCCCAGGAGGGACAGGAAGGGCAGCAAAGCAGAAAGCCTGCTTCCCACAGGCTTCCTTTGAACTTTCCTTGGAAGTGATGTGGCACCACAGCCGACTTGGCACAAGTAATAAGTGTGGAATTAGGGCAGGATCCGGACGCGGCCTCTTCCTGCACTTCCAGCAGCTGTTTGGGGGATCTGAGCTGACACCTTGTGTTTTATTTGATATTTCTAAGGCACGAGGTGGATTTGGTGGACAAGGATTTATTCCAGGAACTCCTCACAGTTCAAGGGGAAGCAAATCCTTAAATTTGAGGAAAATGGTGGAAAATGATTCACACAGCAGATTCCAGGAAAAACAGGTACTGACAGCTGAGTTGGGTGGGATGGATGAGGATGTGGGTGTAGCAAGGAAAGGGGGCAAAGGGCAGCAGCTCAAATCCCCAAAAATCATGGAATTACAGAACCATTTAGTTTGGAAAAGACCCCTAAGATCCCTGAGTCCAACCCCCACCCCAGCCAACGGCACGGCCCATCCTGCCCAAGGGATGCTCAGACCCCTCTGCCTTGCAAACCTACACGGAATTCCAGGAATTCAACCCGAAACCTCAGCCTCAAAGTCACCTGAACGCCCAGGAGGCTCTGCTGCATCCCTGAATGCATCCACAGGGATGAACACCCATCCATGTTTGCCTGGCACAAGAGCTGCCAGTCTCCAGAGGATCCAGAGGGGAACAAGGAGAGAGGCTCCCAATTAACCCTCCCGCATTAATCAGCCTCCTTGGAAGGGCAGAAATCCTCAGGAATAGTGCAGGAGGTCCTGCCAGCCCAGGAATTGCTCTCCCATGCCATGCCAGTGTGGGAATGGGGCTGGCTGAATGGGAAAGGAGGAAATTTTGCACGGATCAAACTCCTGTGCGTGCTTAGGGGACTCAGCAGGCATCCAGGCTGATCCCACGGCGTGAGGAATGGGATGGGAGCAGCGTCCCTGCACCCTGGCTTTGGCTATAAATCCAGGATATAATCCAGAGGGTGTGGGGACTGGAGAACTGGCCACCTTTTTCATTGAAGGCAGCAAAATAACTAAAAAAATTCCAATACTTAGAGCAAAACGTGGGTTTTTTCCTCCTAAATTCCCAACTCTCCACCTGTGGCAGGTGCTGGGGAGCAGGGATGGAAGCCTGGCTGGAGGACACTTCAATCCAACCACGCCAAAATCCCACTCTGCCTCCTCACCTGCATCCCAGCTTCCTTCCCAGCTCCCGCTCCAGGAAGGAAAACAAGGATCCCTCCTGGGCCAGGGCCAGGGGAACGCTCCTTGCTCCGGGCTGACAGACCAGGGAGGTTTCACTGTGGCCAAAACGTTATTTTTATCAATATTTGCCCAGCTTAATTACAATGCAAATATTCCAAACATTTTTTTTTTTAAATTCTCTCACAGAAAGTGGCACTGGAACCCTGTTGCTAAAGATCCCCTCGGAGGGGTTGGAACCCAACCAAGCAGAAAATCTGAAATCCAAACCTTCTGGAAACGAGTTAAAAGCAAAAAAAAAAATATGGGATACTGGAACAGCTTCTCTGTCCAAACACAGACAGGAAAACAAGCACAGGATGAAAGGAAAAAATCAGGACAGAGAACCAGGAGTGGTGAAACTGCTCCGGGTGGGATCGGGGCAGGCGGGATGGGCCAGCACCCGCGGCCAGGCGGATGGGAACGGCCTCATCCCACATGGACACGTGGCTCCGAGCGGGCACCACGGGGCACGAGCCCACAGCAACAACACAACAGGGCTGGAGAGTGTCCAGGGAAGGGAACGGAGCTGGGAAGGGGCTGGAGAACTCCTGCGGGAGCTGGGAAAGGGGCTCAGCCTGGAGAAAAGGGGGATCAGGGGGGACCTTCTGGCTCTGCACAGCTCCTGACAGGAGGGGGCAGCCAGGGGGGGTCGGGCTCTGGGAACAGGGAACAGGGACAGGAGGAGAGGGAACGGCCTCAGGCTGTGCCAGGGGAGGCTCAGGTTGGATACCGGGAAAATTCCTTCCCCAACAGTGTCCAACTCAGGCTGCCCAGGGCAGAGGTGGAGTCCTCATCCCTGGAGGGATTTCGAGCCCTGTGGATGTGGCACTTGGGGACAGGGGTCAGTGGTGGCCCGGGCACTGCTGGGAATGGTTGGACTCGATGGGCTCTGAGGGCTTTTCCAACCCAGCTGATCCTGTTGGATCACCCGGGATAAGAACAGCTCCATCCTCTGCCAAAAAGCACCCGAAGGAGAACTGCTTCACAGCCCTTTGCTCAATCCAGCTAATCCTGGATGTCCTCAGGCCAGGCAAGAAGGAATTCCTGGCCATCACTGTTCCCACTAGCCAGGCTGTTAGGAGAAGGACCACAAACACTTGGAAGTAAACGTTGGGATTCCACAGCCGGTGTTTCCCATTAACTGCAATCCATGGCACTAAAAAGGGAGGTTTTACTGCTCAGTCACACAATTAAAACTCCAGCTAAAATTCCGGGCTCTTGGTTTAAAATGAAACCCAAAGGGAGCATCCTAAAGCCAGTGTGAAACCTTCCAACATCATATCCATCTGAATTCCTCTGTATTCCCTAAAATGAGAAACACCGGAAGACACACACAAGGTCAGGCTGGATAAAAAAACGACCACCTGTGAAGGAAAACAAGACACTGCTGTCCTGTAATCCCAAAACCACGGAATCCCAGAGTGCTTTGGGTTGGAAGGGACCTTAAAATCATCTCATTCCACTCCCTGCCGCTGCAGGGACACCTTCCACTATCCCAGGCTGCTCCAAGCCCCGTCCAACCTGGATTTGAACGCTGGATTTTTGCATCCGTCTGAGCAAACACCTCCCTCGTGGTGTTCACGAAGAAACCTTCCACAAGCGCTCTGAGCATCCAGGCCGTTATTCTCGCTGGAAAAGCAGCGATGGGATCCCTCCCGAGATTCAGATCGCTCCCGAGTTCCACCGGAAAACAGGAATCGGGGCCCCGCATCCGCCCCCAGAACCACAGCCCCGCGGCGGTGACGAATCCACGGCTGGAATGGAGGCCACGGCACCCGGAGCAACGCGGGCCTTTGTCCAAAAAAGAGTTTGTCAGAACAAAAACAGAACCACCCAGAGCTGAACCGCCCTCACGTCCTTCAGAAAGGAGGAAGGGCAAGGAAGGAGCAGCCAGAGGGAATTTGGGGCTGGAAGGGACCGTCTCACGAGGAGAGAGGCCAAGTTAAGGAGTGGAAGAGGCGGGAGAGGGATTTGTGTGGTGTTTTCCATGGGATTTACAGCAGAGAGATGCAGCTTCCCACCCAGCAGGGGCTGAGGGGACAGTGGGAGCTGTGGGATCCCTCACACCTTCCATGGGGAAATTCCTTTCTTCTAAAAGGGCCCCACCACAAGCCATGAACCACTCCAAAAGCAGATCGGGAGCGCTTGTGTCCATATGGATAAAGAGGAGCAGCAGGAAAAATGCTTTACAAGAAATAACATCCACATGGGAATTGAGTGAAATCTCTCAATCTGACCTTGTTTTCCCTTCTCCAGCAGCATCAGCACTTCCACCACGGAGCTGGGATCCCAAAGGGCAGGAGTGAGGATGGATCCATCCCAAAGGGCAGGGAGTGAGGATGGGATCCCAAAGGGCAGGGAGTGAGGAAGGGATCACAAAGGGCAGGGCG
>VZRJ01002176.1:117927-148661 GCA_013397565.1 Ptilonorhynchus violaceus | reverse complement strand
CCCTTTTCCATGGAGAAATTCCTGCTGATGTCCAACCTGAGCCTGTCCTGGCCCAGCCTGAGGCCACTTCCAGACCCTTCATTTTCCTGGCCAGGTTCAACACCGATGACCTTGAACCTCCACGGAGGCGACGTCGCTGATCCAGCACAACAAAAAGGACGGGGATTCCCTTTCCCTATGGATAGGAGCTCCCTCCCTCAGCCCCCAGCACCGTTTCTTCCCTCTCTCCCTGTTTCTTCCCTGCTTCTCCTCATGCTAAAAGCAACCAGTTCCGACGTAAACAACTCCACCAGCAGCTCCAGAGGGAGAGGAACACCCTCCCTCGGCCCGGGGTGGGCAGTTCCCACTGGCAATTAGAGCCCAGCTGGAAGGGCTCAGCTTTTAACGCCGTGGGATGCTTGGAAAATCCGGTTGCTCATTTGCTGCTCCAAGAGGAGCTCGTTTGGAAGTCTAGTCCTGACTAGCCACCGAGCTCCTTCGGAGAACTGGTCCTTAATCTCGCCACATCTCGGTTTCCTCACCTTTAATTAAAAGGTATTTCATCTATAAACCTCCTCCACGGAGGCTCTGTCAAGTAAAACTCCGTCGGTTTTCCCATCCTGGGAAGGGTTGCGCAAGGTTTTCCCTCGGTGACGGACGCAGAGGCTCAAACGCTGCTCAAAAATGGTGGGATTCCCCGAAAGAGAGCCAAGGGGGACATCCCCAAAGGAAAACAGATCCTTGTGTCTAAGGGGTTTTCTTATTTATGGCCATGGGCGCTGTGGGCAGCGGGTGAGAGCCTTCTCATCCCTGTTCCTACAGTATTCCCTGAATTCCAAACCGTGGCTGACAGGGCATGCACCAGCCAGGGCAATGGATGCAGATATGGATTAGGTCACTAATAAAACAAGCCTTAAATTAATCCCAGGTGGGGGGGGATACTCATCCCAAGCTCAAAATCCCCGCACGTTCTGGCACAGAGGAAAATCTCTTCCCAAGGAGAGCCGCACAGGGAAAAGCAGGGATGGGGGAGGGACTGGGGAGACTGGTTAGCCCTGCACCAGCACTCCCGGCCTTTCCCTCTCCCAGGCACAAAAATCACTTTATAATTGAACTCCAAGCAGGAGAAACAACAACCAACCGGGAACACACACCCAGGAGCCTCCCGACTCCGAGGGAAGGTCAGTCCTTGGCTGGGGGAGCTGCAGCCCCCGTGTCCAGCGCTGACCACATCCCTTGGCCGGACCCCAAAGCTGGAATCACTCTCCCTCTCCGTGAGGCTGCTCTTGCAACACTCCCCCAGCTGGGTGTTCTCCTACGGCAGAGCCATTCCCATCACCCTTTTCCTACCGGCAGTGCCGTCCCATCCCTCCGGGTCCCCATCCTCGGGAATGGGAGCTTCTCCTGCTCACGCTGTCCCAGATCACACCCGGGTGGTTCCCGACCCCAGGAATAACAACAGGATGGATCAATGCCTGGAACCAGCCGTCAATTGACTGTTCCAGTGCTACACCAGTTAAATATCCAGAGGGTGACCATCATTCCCAGATTTAACAGGTAATGATGCGCTGGGATGCAGCTGCATAAATTCCCACCAAACCAGGATCCATCCCAGAAGACGAAGCCAGTTTTTGCCTTAGCAGGCACAATGAGGGATCTATTTTCACCTCCTCAGCCCACTCCCATCTTCCAATTCCCCCATCCCAGCCCCACTTGGCAGGGGCTCCAAAAAGAATCCAACTGAGTGGGCAAGCGGGCACGGAGGAGCCTGTGGGGATGAGGAGGGTTCTGCCTTCATGAGCAGCCCAGTATTTACACAAAAACACCACCTGAAGCCGAGCACAAACATAAATAAACACATGGATAATCCTGGCTCATCCCAGGCTGTCCCATCCCTCAGCATCCCGGGCTTTCACAACTTTGGTTCCCTCTCCTTTGAGCTGGCAAAGCAAATCCCTTCCTTGGAGTTTCCCATCGATCCCTCCCTGACACAGAGCTCGTTCCTGCTGCATCACCAACCCATCCTCGTCCCCTTAATCCCCCTGCTTGGGATGAGATCCGTGGGATTGGGAAGCCCACAAGGAATGCCAGGGTCTGGTTGGCAGCCTCTGGCAGGTATTGTCCCCCATGGAAAGGTGCAGGATGGGGCTCTTCCCAAGCCACACCCCTAAATCACAACTTGGTGTCCCACTTTGCTCCTCTGTTCCTTCCTCCTGGGTTGTTTGTGCCTCAAATCCCATTCTCCAAAGCATCACCCACTCCAGGGCTTGGAAACCTTCCTGGCATCCCATGGAGCAGCACTCACGGGGTGGAGATAAACTGGAGGAGGAGCAGGGAATGAGCCTCCTTCCCAGTCCTGGAAGCAGAGAGATAAAATTCCCTGTGGCACCACACAGATCTCAGCGGATGGAGCACACCACGCCCAGCTCCCCGGGCTGGATCCAGCCAGGAATTCCCAGGCACGGAGGATGCAACAGCATGTCCCTTTGCAAACCAGATCCTTGTCCCACATAAAACTGCATTTCCACTGCTCTTACTCCTCCCATAAAGCCACTTCAGTTCTCACCTGTTTGGAAAGGAGTGATTATTGCCATCGCTCCGAGGTGAACAGTATTCCTATTAAAAGTGTGGAAACAATGCAGGATTTCTCCTCCAACGTTTCAAGTGGTGACAGAGCCACCATCAAGCCACAGCCTGTCTTGTCCTCGGTGCCAAGGCAGAGCAAAACACGAACCTACAGCTCCAGTTTATAGGAGGAACGTGACAATTCCCAAACCCCAATAAACCAGCAGGGTGCTTTTATGGATCCTTCCTAACGTTTCCTTAGGATGATTCTGGATGCTTGGCTGGGATGGGGCTCCCACACAACTCTCCCTGCACAGGGGCCGAACACCCCAATCCTCGGGGTGTCCGTGGGGTGTCTCTGGGTCATCCCAGGAGCTGGGGACGGGCAGATGTGGCCGGAGGAGAGGCCCTGTGCTGCCAAATCCCTGGCATTTCATTCCTCCCATGGAAATACGCACGGGGACGGCAGCATGAATGCTCCTTTTGTGATCTCCTCAGCTGACTTCATTCCTAACATACATCCCAATGGAAGAAATTCAATTACATGACAAATCCACGACATTTTCCAGCTGAACAACGCCGGGGAGAAGTGGATGGGATGAATTAGGTCCCACCGCTGCCAAGCGTGTATCTTAAGGAAACCGGGAGTTATCCTGCCAAAGGGTGGGGGGAGAGCAGATTCCCTTCCTGTCTATAAATATTTTTCTGCTGCTCGGCTCCCAAGGCTGAGCTCTTCCAGATTCCTGCCGGAGCAAAGGAGCGCCGGAGCTGCCTCTGACGCGAGCCCGGAGCAGCTCCAGCCGCACCAAACGCCAGATCCGGGGGAAAACCGGGCACAACCCACGCCCGTCATGTCCCTGGACTCCTCTCCTCCCAAAAACATCACCCAAATCCCCGCGGCCGTGCTTGTCCCACAGCCCTCCCGCAGGGCTGGGTCACGGGGAGGTGACTCCGCACCATCCCGCATCCCTCAGGACGCTCCCCGGCCCCTCACCCGGGGCTGGACGTGCAAAATCCGAGCAGCAGGTGGTCGGGAATCTGAAAAGAGGAAGCTTTAATCCACCTCCCGCTCTTCTGGAGCCTCCACAGCCACTCGTGCGGCCTACAAGGGAGAGGAGCCCGGCACGATCCCGAAGCTTTTCCCCGAAAGGGAGGTCTCGGGGTCAGATGCTCAGAAAGCGAGCGAGGCAAACACTGGGGTTTGTACCTTCCATGTGCTCACCAGATGTGCACTTCAAAAAGGCTCCAAATCAGCTGTAGCAAAGAGCCTTTAAAGTGCCATGCTGTGACCTACATCCCCCATTCCTTACTCCTTCGGCAAAACTCTTCCCTTTTCTCCCTTGACCTCCGATTGTTTCCCGTTTTATCCCAAAGGCTTGAAAGCCCGACGGAAAGTGCATCGCCAGCAATTTTAAGAGCAAGGAAGAGAGGGATGTGCAGCTCACATGAAAACCCTCGATTTGTGCTATGCCCTCGAGGGCCCAGCATTTCCCAGGCAGGCAGCTCGGAATCCCTAAAAACCGAGCCGGGCGGGCGGGGAGGGAGCGGACGGAGCCGAACAAAGGCGGGAGCGCTCTGGAAGCGCTCGGCTGGAATTTCCTCCCCAGGTACTCTGAGCTGCATTCAATGGAGGGAGCATTAATGTCTAGTCCATTTTTCCAGCACGTTGGACTGACCTCCTTGGATGCTTGGAGCCCAGCAGCCTCTGGCTCTGCCCTCCCTGTCACCCCCAGCTCGGCTGCCGCAGGGTTCCCACGTGTGCCCATCCTGCATCCTCCGCTGTGTGTGCTCAGGTGGGATCAGGGAATAGCAGAGCTGGAAGGGACCCACAGGATCTCTGATCCAGCACCCCAACAACCCCACCCTGTGCATCCCATTGTCCAAATGCTCCCGGAGCTCTGGCAGCCTTGGGGCCGGGACCATTCCCTGGGGAGCCTGTTCAGTGCCCCCCTCTGGGGGAAGAGCCTTTTCCTAATATCCGACCTAACCCTCTCCTGGCACAGCTCCAGCCGTTCCCTGGGAGCCGTCCCTGCCACAGGGAGCAGAGG
The DNA here is from genome assembly GCA_013397565.1 of Ptilonorhynchus violaceus. NCBI lineage: Eukaryota > Metazoa > Chordata > Aves > Passeriformes > Ptilonorhynchidae > Ptilonorhynchus > Ptilonorhynchus violaceus. The sequence goes on along the minus strand of VZRJ01002176.1, from coordinate 144,069 downwards.
CCAGAGCTGTCCTGGCACCGCCCCAGGGAGCACAGAGGGACCAGGGCCAGGTCCCCGCGCCGCCAACGCCGCCAACGCCCGCCCGCTCCTTCCGCACGCGCCGCGGGAAGCTCCGAGCGCTCGGAGCGAGCTTCCCGACGCCGAGCCTGGAAAAAACATGGCACGGTGCCAGGCTGCTCGTCCAAAACCGTCTTAAAACGCCGCAGCCCGGCGCCGGTGCCAGGAGAGGATATGGATGTGCCGCTGACCCAGTGACACGGTGACCGCGGGCACGGCCGGCACGGGCACGGCGGAGCTCGGCCAGCCCGTGCCAGGGGCTCCCGCAGGTGACAATAAATCAGGAATCAACAGAAGCTGTGCTGCCAAATGCTCCTCCACTCCGGGAAAGGTATTCCCGCGGCGTAAAGGGAAAGGGAGGCAGCGATGTAAAGAAAACAGGGGGAAAAACGTTGCTGTCCGCTGGAGAAATGTCCTGTCTATTTTTAATATTCCAAAGGAAATGTGTTTCCTGGCTCACCGGCAGCGAGGGTTCTCACCCTCTGTGGCAGGGTAAAAGCCCAGTCACAGCTCCAGGAGAGGCAGTGTCCCCGAGCCCCGAAAGCTGCACCTGGAGCTGGGCCAAAGGGGGAAAAGAAATAGAAATGAGGTTTTGGAAAATCCTCCCCTGTTTGGATTCTTTGTGGAATATCATCAATCCCATCCAACAGTGCTCTTCTCCTGCTCAGTAACAGCCCAGGGTGTGATTTAGCCTTGGAGCTGGGAGATCAGGGACATCCCCGCGCCCCTTCCAGCCTCAATCCCACTGCGTGTCCCTGAGCCTTCGGTCTCCCAACGCACAGCAAACGCCACGGGCCGGGAATCACACCCTTCCACACATCCCCAAAATCAGCAGCACAAGGACACAGCGGGTTCACCGCACCCTTGGAGCTCAGAATCCCTGTCTGATCCGACGGGGCTGTCGGGCACAGGTCCCAGCTCCCATCCTACATTGGATTATTCCACGGCAATCCTCCCCGAGCGCTCCTGGGCATCCGGCCTGTGCAGGATGTCAGCCAGGTTCGGGCCCTTGGCCCCTCTCCATCCCAGACAATGCCATTTCCCTTTATTTGCTGACAGAATCCCTAAAATAGGAAACTTGTTCATAAGGCAAACAGACACACCCACACGCGCGAGGACAAAAGCGTCTCCACAATAACATCAACACCGAGCTGCTCTCTCCCTCGGTTTGCTCACAGGAGTTTATTTGCAACACAAGCACAGATAAATGCTGGATGCCTTTGATTTCTCCTTGCATTTTAGGAGGGGAAAAATTCCAGGAACAAAACTCGCAGACACACGTCTTTCACTGCCAACTGTCCCAGCTCACTGGGGTTTGTTTTAACTTCTCTAAAACAATATGAAACCAACATGCCAGGCAAGGGGGTTTGTACTTCTGAGGGGTCACATCATTATTTAAATCACAATTTTCCCATTTGCCAAAGATCAACCGGATGGGAACGGAGCAAAGCACTCGCCAAGATGATGAGCTGGGGAATCACAGGATCACCGAGGTTGGAAAAGCCCTCTAAGGTCACGGAGCCCAGGCATTAAGTGAGTGCACCACTAACCCCTGTCCCCAAGTGCCACATCCACGCGCCTTTGGAACACTTCCAGGGATGGGGACTCCACCTCTGCCCTGGGCAGCCTGCTCCAGTGCCTGTGAGGACACCGGAGATCCTCCAGGAGAGGAGGGAGAGCCAAGGAGATCCTCCAGGAGAAGAGGGAGACCAGAGCAGCTCCAACAAACCACGACGGTGGCAGGAGGAGCCAAGCACGTCCCAGCTCCGACCCTGTGTTTCCTCAGGAAAGAAGGGATGGATAAAAACAGCACGGACACCTCGACAGGAGCAGTGTGAGAGGTGCTGGGGACACCCCTGGGGTGACAGCCTGGTTTTAACGAGCCACTTCCCCCTGCCTGAAGCCAGCACGGATTCCCACCGGGATGGGTTTGCCAGCCACCACAAAACGCTGTTCCCATGTCACGCATCCCTCCTGGAATGCCATCTGGAAGGGGTGTTTCACCTCGTTTCACAGAGCTCGTCCCACCCCCGGGATGTGAGCATTAACCTGGATAACACGGGAGCACAACAAGCACCACCACGTGCCCGGTGCCCTCGTGTTTTCCTGGAAATCCCGGTCACGTTTCAGCAGGAGCCCTCATCCCTCTGCCCACTCCTCCTTCCCCTCGCCGCGAGGATTCCGAGCCCGTTCCCATAGGAACCATCGGCAAGGCACCGGCACACGGCGGCACAGGGACAGAGAGGAGCCCACGGACGCCGGGGATCCATGGAGCTCCCGCTGGGAACCCTTTCCCGAAACGAGCTCTCCCGTGGAACACGGACACTCGCGGGTCCCTCGGCGCGCGGAACCACAACAAAAGGGCCCGTTTGGAAGGGGAATTTTGTGCTCCATGAAAGAGCCCTTTCAACTGCAGGAGGTACAAGGAAGTAAACACGCTCGTGGGTGTAAGAAAATAAAGCCTTTTCATTCCAGCAGCGCTTACCATAATCCCCGAAACAACGGGAAAATCCGGGCGCGCTCCCGCCGCTCCGACGCCTCGCGTGCCAAGGCCGGGGCGCCTCCAAGCCAGGCACCCCTCCTGCTCTCCCTGGGAAGCTCTTCCCGAGCCGCCGGAGTTGCTGCAGCTCTTAAAAGCATTACTGAAGATTTAAGGGAAATTTGGGGGAGAAACTTCTTGTAGGGTCTCTTCCCCTGGCCGCGTCCCCGTTCCTCACTCGGCTGCCTCTCCTGATATTCCAGTAGCTCCAGCGTCTCCTGCCAGCTCCAGAGGGGCTGCGGGACCACTGCGGAACCAGGATTTGGCCCATCCCATGGGAAGAGCTTTGGCCTGCCCTCAGAGAAACCCCGCAGGCACCTCGCTCCGGGACTCCCAGGTGGAAGAGGAACGACAGGAAAGGCTCAGCGTCACCGCTGTCAGCGCTAACGAAGGTGCCCTGACCACACAGCTCATCAAGGAATAATTAATAATCCCACCCCACAGTTATTGGAGGATGTGGCAAACCCACTCCACATTCCCTGGAGCACCCCCCAGGAGCCCAGTTGACCTGGAGCTGTGAGGACAGAGATAACTGGAGAGTTTAATGAGACCTGTGAGCAAGGTCATTAAGCCACTCGCTAATTGTCACCCCAGACAACAACGGGGACTTTCTCAGCGCAGCAACCTCTGAACATCAACAGATTTTCACCAAAAACTTTGCTCATCAGCTCAAATCCCTCCCCTCTGGCACAGCTTCCCACCGAGGGCCTCATCCATCAGCTGCCGGGGGGCTCCTGGCACCAAAATTCCTCCTGTCCAGAGATAACTGGGAGAGGGAGAACCCCCAAAGTGACAGTGCTGATGGTGCAGCTCCGCAACGCCTTGGCCACCGTGCATCCATCACCCACCGAGCCCAGGAGATGGTGGCACAGGAGCTGCTCCCACCTTGGAGCTCTCACAGGGGACAGAGGATGAGCGACCTTAAAAATCCCTCCTCAAATTCCAGTTCCCTCTGATAAGCAAGCAAAGGAAAGGAGGAAAAGGGAAGGCTGGTGCCCACGAGACAGCCCAGGAGATCCTCCTCGCCACCCAATCCCTCTTCCCTGTTTCCCACAGAGGGGAATTCTTCCTGCGCTCCTCCTTTCACTTTTATTTTCCCAGCCTGCTGCTGCAAATTCCCCGACCGGTCTTGGATCCAGAGTTTATCCATCAACCACCCTGGGCCAGGAGCCAAACTCACACCCCCTGGAGCCCCCAGAGGCGGGCCAGCCCCTCAGGAAATCCATGCAAAAAGGGGTTTTCCAGATGTCCAACGGGAAACCCAACTGAGCCTGCCCTGAACGCCAGGAATTCCAGGCTCCCTTCCCTCCTTCCAAAGGCACCGCCGACCACGAGCGCTCGTGCTCCTGGCAACCACATCCAAGCCCCTCCGAGCATCCCCACGGACACCCAACACGGCAAAACCCCCGGGAGGAACAGAAGGATGCTCCAAACCCGCTCCGAGCCCCTCGAATTCCGAATGGTTTTCAATTTGAAGCCGCTCGGGGCTCCTGTGTGTATTCAGAACATCTCTAAAGCCAGCCAGGATCCAGAGCCTCTTCCCAAAACCACCCCCCCCCGGCTTTGATGCTTTTCCCACCGGCCGAACGACCCCGGAATGAGGGATCCCTAGGGAGGCCGGGATGCAGGAGGAGCCTTGAGCCCGAGCCCAGCTGCCCGTTTGGCACAGTTGGAATGTGCTCACCGAGTTCAACCGGAGCCTGCCCGGCTCCATTCGGGCTCACGTTATTCCTGCTCTTTGCCGGCGTGTTTGGATGTGCAATCCACGTGATGATCCCGCATAATATCCCTCGTCCGTGACCAAACATACAGGAATGAACATTCCCGACTGGACTGTTAATGGCTGCACAAAACACATGATTTTCTGGAAGGACTGCGCCCACCTTCTGGAATTGCACCTTCCAGCAACGATTCTGCCCTCAATTTATTTCCCACCCCCAAATTTGTCCATGTTTTATGAAGAGGGATGCGCACACCGCGGGATTTTCCGGATTTGAGGGGAACCAGGGAAGGTTCAGCTGGTTTTATCCTCACAGCTGAGATTTGTTGCTCCATCTGTGGTTGCCCCATCCTTGGAAGTGCCCAAGGCCAGGCTGGAGCACCCTGGGATAGTGGAAGGTGTCCCTGCCCACGGCAGGGGGTTGGAACAAGATAATCCTTAATATCCTTTCCAAAGCAAACCATCCCGGGATTCCAAGATTTATCAATATCTTAACGCCCCAGACTTAAAGGTTGTGAGGTGTAACTGAGGTCAGGCTGTGACAACACCAACTTCCCAAAGCAAATCCCCAGAGCCTGGATTTCCAACCTGCCCCTCCAGCTCTGGGGACAGGAATCTGTCGAGGCAAGCCCGGAGCCGAAGCTGGAATTCCGCAGAAGGAAGGAGCGCCTGTGAAACACCTTCCTGTGAATGCAGGCAGGCATTCACAGCCATCCCAGCTCAAAAAATGCAAAAATTATCTGTTCAGACATGTGGTCTGCCTTGGAAGCACCACGGGGTTATGGAGAGAGTCTGGAAAAGTGGTTCAGGAGGAACATTACCCCGCCACTATCATTACCTTTCTGGATTATTTAATTATTTTTTTTTCCCTCCCCAATCCTTAATTTTTCACTGTGACTTCCTTTAATCAGTAATTCTATCTGGGAAATGGCTCGGAATGCCAGGCAGTTGGGAATGAAGCACTTCAATCACCCCCTTGCTCGTGTGCGGGTTCCTGGCTTGGGAGGGTTTTCATTTCATTTCCAGGCTCGGCAAAGTCACTCCATTAAACCCAACGAGGCTCCAACAGGGAGCTTTTGTGTCAGCATCCATAAATTACCCCCAGTCACGGAGAGAAGGGAAGGAACCCTCCCCACACAGCATTCCCGGGCTCCCTTTCCGAGGGGGAAGGAGCGGAGCGGGCACAGGCCGTCCCACCAGGACCCTGCAGTGCCACGGTGCCGCTGCTTTCCCCAAAAAGCAGAAGATTTCCCAAATTTCCACCTCCATGCCGCTAAAGGGATGCCAAGACCAGCCTGGAGTGGCTGCGTCCATCCTGACATTCAGCTGAGTGATCCCGGCGTGATCCCATCCCTCAGCCCCGGAGCATTCCCGTCAGGAATGGCGCAACAGACGGCACCAAGGCCGGCTCTGCCAGGAAATCCTGCAGGTGCCAGCCATCCAAAGGGTTCCACATCCGGCAGGCAAAGGTCGAGTCGGGACAGAGCCCGGCAGCTCCCACAGCTTTCCGTGGCCACAGAGGAACAAGGTCACAAATCCCCCCCTGCCCTTCTGCAAGAGCTCAGATGCAAAGCAGCACTTCGATATTTGTAAGACTTAAAAAGGTCTTTTTTGGGTTTTTTTGGATGTTTGGTGCAGCCATCCCTGCTGTGGAAGGTGTTGCCCTCCCAACTAAAGAGCAATTCCTTCTGGGCTTTCCCTTCCCGGGTCACAGCATCCCAGGAAATCGGGGAAACCAAGCTGTTTGCAGCCCCAGGGACAGCAGGTTTGGAGATGGAAGGATCCCACTGCTCCTGGCCCTGCTCCCAGTGCACCCCAATCCCCCCAATCCCTACAGGCACACAGGTGGCACACACAGCTCACTCCATGCCGGAATTCAGGGATCAAAGCGGGACAGTGCCAAAGCTGGAAGGTGCAACATTAGGGATCATCCAATTCCACCCCTGCCATGTGCAAGGACACCTTCCACTATCCCAGCGTGCTCCAAACCTGGCCTTGGACGCTTCCAGGGATCCAGGGGCAGCCACAGCTTCTCTGGGCAACCTGTGCCCACTCTCCCAGCCAGGAATTCCTTCCCAATATCCCATCTCTCCCTGCCCTCTGGCAGTGGGAAGCCATTCCCCCTTGTCCTTAACCAAACACACAAACCCGAACCAAGCCTCCGGTTCTCTCCCAAGTTTCAGACCCCCGAAGAAAGAACAAGGAAAGAGCAAAGTAAGAAATTGTTACTATTATGAGAGTGCAAAATTTAAACCTCCAGCACCGCCTGCGCTCCCAATTCCCGAGCTCCCACCACAAATCCACCTGCGGGGAGCACAACAACGGCAGGACACGAAGCAGATCCGTGTGGGATGGGAATAAATCCGGGTCTGAAACGAGGGGCGCCTGCTCTTTGTCCTGGCAAACACCAGGGAGCAAAACCACAGCAAGAAATGCACCAAAGCAGGCAGAGCCACCCTGCTCCAGGCATCTCCCGACATCAGCCAGGTTGTCCATGAGTTAACTCCAAGCAGGAGCGGGACACACGCAGAGCCCAACACACGGGACATGGAAATGGGGCTCTCGTGAAGAGGCTGCGCTCTGCTGAGACAAGGAAAACACAGGAAACGTGCAGGATGAAGCTGATTGCTCAAGAGGAGCTACCACGGCGACCAGATTTCCATCCTTCCTGAAAATCAGTCGGGAATGGCGTGTACACAGATTGGACTCTGAGGCGACGGATGGAAGATGGAAAAGCTTGCACAGGCAGCCCGAAAATTTTTGTTATAGAGGAGTTATAAGGCACACGGTGGTATAATTAAAGAAGGATTGTGCTCTGCCATCATCTATCCCATCCCAAAAAAATGGGAGGGAGTGTTGCAAGAACCTGGGAAAAGAGGGAGCCTCATCTTAAACCACAGCTGAGGGAGACCCCCAAAAATTAATACATAATAATCATTAATAATTATTAATAACATTAATAGACAATGATAATTAGGATGATAAAAATAAAAAATAATAAAATAATAACTAGAATGAGAATAATCAAGTGTCTGTGGACCCCCCTGGCAGTGTTAATTTACACCTCGATGGTCACAAACAAAAGGTGAGCAAAGCACAGCTCATCCCACGGTCAAACCACCCCTGGATCAGGGATCACTAAGGCCAGGCTCACACTGACCTCACAGAAGCCTTTCACTCTCTTGTTGAGTCTTAACACACAGAAAAACCCCCAAAATATCCTAAACTCCCATATTTTCAGGGAGAATTCATGTAGGGTAAGTGCTTTTATTCCCTGCTGATGCCAAGCCCTGCTGCTACTCCCGAAAATTGGAAATATGGGATTTTTGCAGTGCTCTGGGCTGGCACCACCACCCTTGTGACAGGACCCCAGGGCATGGGATGAGGACCCCCAGGAATGCGGCTCCAGGGATGGCTGATGATAATTCCAGGGATGGCTGATAATTCCAGAGCTGGCCCCGGGCTCGGAGCAGGTGGCTGCTCCAGCTGGTCCCAATCCCGAGGCACCAGGAAGGCAGCTCCACCACCGACCCCACCACTCTTCCCTTTCACGTGGATTTGGAATGTCACAGGGATTGGCACCGTGTCCTTTCCATGAGAAAAGGTTGTGGCTGCCCCTGGATCCCTGGAAGTGTCCAAGGCCAGGTTGGATGGGGCTTGGAACACCCTGGGATAGTGGAAGGTGTCCCTGCCCATGGCAGGAGGGGAACTGGATAATCCTTAATGTCCTTTCCAACCCAAACCATTCCATGATTCCTATCGCTGTGTCTAATCACCTACAAACCTTTGGACACTCAACTCTTTGTTTTGTTCTTTCCCTTATTTTTTATCTGCAGGGATTATGAAAGAAACTGAAAAGTTTCCAGTGGGGGGAAAAAAAAAAGTCCAAGTTGTGAGAATTCCCTAAAAACCAAGGGGAGGGCTCACAGCAAAATTCACCCCCAAAGCAGCTGCACTGGATTCAGCTCCTGAAGGATTTGCTCATGAACATGAATTAACAACAGCACTGTAAAACATTCAATCATGGAATTCCAGGATGGTTTGTGTTGGAAAGGAAATTAAGGATTATCTCATCCCACCCCTGCCATGGGCAGGGACACCTTCCACCATCCCAGGCTGCTCCCAGCCCTGTCCAACCTGGCCTTGGACACTTCCAGGGATCCAGGGGCAGCCACAGCTTCTCTGGGCACCCTGTGCCAGGGCCTCCCCACCCTCCCAGCCAGGAATTCCTTCCCAATATCCCATTTAACCCTACTCTGCCTCAGCTTGGAGCCAAAAATAATAATTACTCTGCAAAAACAGCAAAGAAAACCATACACATTTTAAAAATATCATTATTAAACACATCTCCAGCCCCTCCAAGGGCAGGAGTTTTCCAGGCACATTCAGACCTAATATTTGACAGGAAAATAAAACCCTAATATTTGACAGGAAAATAAAACTCTAATATTTGACAGGAAGGTTTCTGCAACCTGGCTAGGTGGGAATGTGCAAAGGGCATTCCTGTACCTTAGAATACAACCACCCAAACTGAGCGGGAATTAGGGGCTGCCACAGAAGATTAGGAAAGTGAAACCTTCCCAAATTCCTTCTTTCCCTTTGTTAAGCAATCCCAGCACAGGGATTGCTGGATACTTGCTCAGGACAAGCTGCTCGGCCAGCACGGAAAACCAGAGCACCGCACATCCCAAAACCAGCCCTTGGCTGGGAGCTGGGTCTGGACACAAACCCGGAGCTTGAAAGGGGGCACAGGGAGAGAAAAGAGCCCTGGCATTCCATAAAAAGCCAAGGGAGCCAGAGCCAGGCAGTCTGGGGCTGGGAAGGGCCTTTGTCTCCGGGAGCTGTTTGTCCAGTCGCTGTCAGGGCGCCTCGGGAGCCTTTCCTCATCCACATGGATACTCGGCCCATCCAAAAGCACTCGTGGGAGCTGCTCCCAGGTTCAGGGGGCTGAGCCCCCCCATCAGCTCTGTTTCAGCTCCCAGAAGGGCTCAGAGCCAGCCAGGATCTCCCCCGGAGCCGGAGGAGGGGCTGGAGCACAGCAAGGCTGACGGGGCTCCGTGGCCAGATGGACACATGAGGAATAAAGCCTCATTAAGGGGGAATTTTTGTCCCAAAGTGGCTGAAGCCCAGCGAAATCCACCCCAGAGCGCCGGAACTCTTGGGATTGGGGGGCTTCCAAGGGTAGGCACCCCAAGAGGCGTGGATCCACGTGCTCCAGCCGAGTGGAATTATTGTGATTATTCCCTCTCCGTGCACACAATCCGAATGGCAATTCAGGGAATTTCCTTTACAAGCTCCTTTTTCCTGATTAACACTTTCCCCGAGAACTGCTTCCAAAGCCAGGCCCGTGCTGCTAATTCCCTGCCTGAACAGCAACGCCAAAACCTCGGATTGATTACGATTGATTAGGATTTATGACAGCTCAGAATCAATAAACAGCTCTCAGCGTGGAGCATCTTGCGCCGACGAGCCGAAATTTGGGGGGGGTGGGAGTTGAAGGAATTGGGAAAAAACCCCTCAAATGAAGAGCGTGTGTTTTGCTGCGTTTCAGCCTCCATTAAAAACATTTGCCGGGATTATTTTTGTAGGGACGCCCATCCGATCGTAGTAATGATCCTCATCCATCAGCAATCCAAATGCTGCCATAAAAGGAGTGTTAGTCCATCAATTATTAATTATACATGCTTGTATTTCTGCAGATATTCCTACATCAGTCTGCTTTAAAGACCAGGCGAGCTCCAAAGGCATCAGGCAAACAAGAAAGCCAAGCTTTGAAACATCCTGGATTTTAGGCCTCCCTAAGCTTTTCCAACCCATTCCCTAAATTAATGACCAGCAGGATGATTGTTGCTGCTTTTCAGAACGCTCCTGCCTTCGAAGAAATTCATGGAGATTTCTCCTCAAAAACCAAGCAGGGCAGAGCATCGCTGGGAGTGCTCAGCCAAGGTATTCCCAATCCATGCCCACCTTCACCCGTTGGAAATCCCCTGTCCCAAAATCCACGGCTCCAGCTCAACCACCCAAGCTATAAAAAGCCCATTCTGGATTTTCCAGAGGCGCAGGAGCGCAGCCCAGCCGAGGAATAAAGACGAGCAGCGCGATCCGTGTGGAACATCTGGGGGCCAGAGCCGCTCTGCCTCGTGCCGGGCTGGCTTGGAGTCGGCTTCCAACCAGGAAAAGGGAACGACAGCCAGAGCCGGAGCCGCATCCCACGGGAATGGGGCACGGAGAGCAGCTCTGCCCGCCTGAGGTGTTCCCTGCCAGCCCTGGGAAAACACGGCCCGAGGCTTGGGGGAAATATCCTGGATTTCCAGATGCGCTCGCAAGACGCAAATCCCTCGGAGAGGGACTTTGGATGAGGGCGTGGAGGGATGGGACACGGGGAGTGGATTCCCACTGCCAGAGGGCAGGGTTGGATGGGATATTGGGAAGGAATTCCTGGCCAGGAGGGTGGGCACAGGTTGCCCAGAGAAGCTGTGGCTGCCTCTGGATCCCTGGAAGTGCCCAAGGCCAGGCTGGACAGGGCTTGGAGCAGCCTGGGATAGTGGAAGGTGTCCCTGCCCATTAATCCTTAATATCCCTTCCATCCCAAACCATCCCATCATTCCAAGCCACAACTGCCCCTTCCCAGGCAGCACATTCCTGCCAGGAGCTCGTGGTGGCTCCTTCCCATCCCGGGAAGCGCCGGGAGCGCTCCAGGCTCCTCCGAGACTCCCCGGCTGATTGTGCCATAAATAACCCCGGCACTGAATTACTGGAACAGCTAAAACTTAATTGAGTCACCCAGGAAATTACCAGAAAATGATCCTCATTTTTATCCCTAAGCTACTTAAGGGACATGCAAGTAAACCTGTGGAATATTGACTGCAGACAAGCAGGGATAATATTGTCTGGAAGCCAAAAAAAAAAAACCTGGATTGATTCAGACAGATGAGGATTAAGTTAGGGAGAAGGAGCTCTCCTAGCTCAGGGCAGACCGAAGGAGTGAGCTCCGGGATGAAAAGCTGCAGGAGGAAACACACGGAGAGGGAGAGGGAAGTGAATTTTGGAAGGGAAGTGGCCAAGAGAAGGGAATAAACCAAATAAAGGAGAATTTTCAGGAGCCACGCTGGGCTCACCAACCACCTCGGCTCAAAACACACCCAGACTGGAGGAGTTCAACTCCTCAACCTTCAGAGTCAGCTTTGAGTAAAGCTTAAAAGAATAAAAACCTATAAACTGCTGGGATGTGGGAAGTGAAGGAAGGTGCCACAGCCACCAGCAAATCCCAGTCATTCCAGCACCAGGAAGGATCTCACAGAATCCGATCCAAACAGGCATCAAAATCCTCACAGTCCAAGAATCCCGAGCATTTGAGAAGGTGAGGAAAGCCTGAGGGGGGGCAGGGATGCACTGCCACACACCAGGCTCCAAATGGCACAAAAAAAAAGGGAAAGGAAATATCCTTCCACAGGCACCGAAGGAATGGAAGGAGGAGAGGGTATCTAAGACCAAAAAATGGGAGAAATTCCATGTACAGGATGAGACAACAGCAAACCCATTCTATCTCACACCTTAAAATAAACTGCTCGGGTTGTGCTGCAAGTGCTGGAGCACGTGAGCATTAAATAACACAGGAACACTGCTTGGGAACAACCAAATTCCATTTTTTTCCCCTGTTTTTAACAGCTTTAGGATATCCTTAGAAGCAGTGAAGGGGAAAAAGGCATCCTGCTGCTGCACACCCATCCTGGGGAGGATCATCCCTGCTGGATAATGTCATGGAGAAATGTGCTGGGCGATGGAACAGCTCCTCCCTCACATCTCCACGTGTTCCTGCACCGCCCCTGGAGCAGGATGGGGAATAAATTCCTTTCTCCAGGGATTTTGAAGAGCAGCACCAGGCCCTTCTGGGCTGCACCCTTTAAATTCTACATTTTCAGAGACAAAAGCTCTTTGGTTCAGTGAGAAACGTGACTGGCTCGGGGCAGCAGCATTTCTGACCATCCCACGTGGATCTGTCAAATCACCAAATCCCCCACAATTCCTGCATTTTTTAGCACTCCGGTGCTATGTTGGAATGGGATCGTGCTTGGTTCCTCCCTGGATTTCTCCTCCAGGCGATTAAATTTCAGCTCACAGCACACGAGGCTGCCTGCTCCCCATTTTTATTTGGAAAACTGCTGATCCATTAGCTGTCAATTAGCATCAATTCTCCCGTTGGAAGCACTGTCTCCATCCCACTCGACTCTCCCGGCTCATTTCCTGGGAAGAAACGGGATCTACGAACAAAGCTCCGCTTTTCCCATTATTCAGCTCATCTTATGCATAAATATTGCTCATGGAGTTCATTAAACCTCATTTGAGGCTTTCCTGGCTTCCTGACTCAGGAGTTAAGAGCAATTACTCGACGTTTAGGAGGGGATCTTTGGAGGATTCCACTTGATAACATCCCGTTTTTGGCTGGAATGCTGCTCCGAGGAAAGGGCAGCTCTCACACGAAGGGTGAAAAGCACCAATCTGCGACATTTAATCAACCATTAACACCAAAACCCAACTCACTGCCCCCACCACGCCCAATTTTAAAAACTATGGAGCTGCTCCTGACGTATCCCACTTTAAGGCAGGACATCATTCCAGCCCTGCACGCTGCAGAGCGTTGATGCTGATTTTTAGACTGGTTTTACATCAGAAAAAAATTTAAAAAAAAACCCCCCACACCATGCAAAAACTGCAATCTGTTTCCCAGATGATTTAACAGCGCCCAGAGCCCCAAGGGGAAACCTTTGGAAAAGATGGTGCCTGTTAAAAGGGGGGGAAAAAAAAAAAAGGGAAAGTTTGATATTTTCATGCAAGCTGAGGGGGTGAGCAGCGAGCAGAGGGAAGGAAGGAGAGAATCCAGTGGAAAACACTGCCTGGAAAGTCTGCTCATGGAGGGTTCTAAGCATAGCTATGGTTTTATTGGGAGTAAAACAAAGGATTTTCATTTTACAGGAGTTCCTACCGGGAACTGAGGGACTGCACTAACACCTGGATAGGGGACATTTTCCAGAGATCATCATGTGACAAAGAAGCAGAAAAAATGGCATCAGAGCTGCACAAGATGTGCACAAACACACCAGGAAACGATGTGCAAACATCACCAGGGCTCTCCTGGCAGGAGCAGGAGACGCTGCCCAGAGATCCCAGCTGCTGGGAAAGGCTGCTCCAGTCAAAAACCGGGAGATGGGAAGTGTCAAAATAATCCTAACATGAGAAAAAATGTGGTTGAATAGATCACTTGGCTCCTCACAGGACGGGCATCCTCGGCTGCCAGACAGGGAACTGCAAGGGAAATGTCCCCTCCCTGAGTCACAGCAAACCCTGAAGAGCAATCCCAGAATCCCAGGATGGTTTGGGTTGGAAGGGATTTAAATCCCATCCCATTCCACCCCTGCCATGGGCAGGGGCACCTTCCACTATCCCAGGCTGCTCCAAGCCCCATCCAGCCTGGCCTTGGACACTTCCAGGGATCCAGAGGCAGCCACAGCTTCTCTGGGCACCCTGTGCCAGGGCCTCACCACCTTCCCACCCAGGAATTCCATCCCAATATCCCATCTAAAGCTACCCTTGCCATTGGCATCACTTCCCACAGCCGCTCCCGTGCACCTCAGCACGGCATTCCAGGCAGGATTTACTCCAGCACGTCAGGGGGTGGCTGTGGGACAGCAAACCCAGCCTTTGGGGTTTTTTTTCTTTCCCACTTTCACCATTCTCCTGGATCTCCATCCCACGTTATCCAAGTGCTCCCTGCTGCTCAGACCTCCCTCCTCCAGCACCCAGCACACAAACACCACAATTCAGCCTCCCACTAATGCAGAAAAATGCTAAGCCCTGCTCCCTGACCGAGTGGACGCTGATATTCCTCCAGCCACATTCCCTCCCACGAAGTTCCAAACGCTTCCCAGATAAGCGCGGGCTCACGGAGCGGGGCCGCGCCCCACGCCGCTCCCGCAGCTGGACGGGAATTGTCCTGGGAATGTCCCATCCCCGCCGGCCGTGGAGCCAGGAACGGGGCAGGGACAGCAGCACCTTCGCCAAGGGTCAATCCCCCGCTCCCGGCTGCGCGCAATCCCGGAGAAATCCCAGCGGGAAGGAGCCGCACAGACATCTCCGAGGAGGGAGTCTGGCCAGAAAAATCCATAAATCTGCTCCTTTAATCACTGCCTGAAGGCCTTATCGTTATTATTGCTGTTATCACTGAGATGCTGCAGGAGCTGCTGCTTCCAGCTCCGAGGAGGAAAAGGGAAAGTTTTGACCCGAAACCTGCGGATCAAGGGAATAAGCAGAAAACTCAAAATCTCTGCTCATTGAAAAGAGGAGGAAACAGCCAGAATTTGGCATCTTGAGTGGCAGCAACTTGGAAAGCAAAATGAGGTCGTTCCCGAGCAGTGGAGGGTCAGGGGATGGAGCTTCCAGAGGGGATCAGGTGCCCGTGGATGTGGCATCCCCCAGCACAAGGTCAGCCCTGCCGGGAGCTCCCTGGGATAAGAGCTGCCCCATTCCCGGCCCTAATCAGTGTTTTGGCTACACAGCTCCACATCCCAGGGAAGGACTCCCTGTTTTCCACCGGTATCTTCGTGGGAAAAGGCCCTGCTGCAGGAAATCCTGGAAAAAGAGGCAAAATGTGGCCGTGCCGTGAGCCAAGGGATGGGTGGCCCCGGGGCAGACCCTGAGCTGTCACAGCAGGAACATCTCCCCAGCAAGTAATTCCCAAACCCAACCACTTATGACGAGGGAATAAATCCAAATAGGAATTTTTCCAGTGTTAAAGTGCTTTTCTCCTTCCACATCTTCCCTGCGGAATCTTTTGGCACAGCAGCAGCAGCGGCAGCTGGGCCGTGGTACCCAAAAAACTTTCCTACAAGAAACACAAGCTCTGTAGGGCCTCTTGCACCTCAAGTGTCCCCAAGCACTTCCTGGGAGCACCTAAAACAATCCTAACAATCCCAACAATTCCCTGAATGCCTCACAAGTGCGTGGAGGGGGTGGGGGGGGGCTGTTTTCACTCCACTTGCTGAGCAGAAGGGATAATTCACCTTTAACAAAGATCTGCCATCAGACAGAAAATAAACACGGGCAAAACCAAACAAACAATAGCTCCGAGCTTTCCAAATAAAATTCCTTTTCCCTTTCAGTTGTGCAACCTTTTGTCCCCGAGCCAGCAGAGAATTCACTGCCGGAGAAGAATTTCATGCTTAATCAATTTTTGCCTGGCTTGTGTTTGTAGGCACCCGAGTTCCTCCTCTTCCCTGCAAATCCAGCTCGGGATACCCTGGATCTGCCATATCCCAGGATGCAGGAGGAAACCGAGGGCTGCTTTCCGTGCCCTGTGGAACAAGGAATTCATCTGCGTCCCCCTCGCTGCTGAAGGATCCTCCAGAGGGATCCTGCTGCTCCACAGGGAAGGGCTCGACTCCTGCCTAGTGGCCAGAACAGGCTGGATTTACAGGAATAGGCAGAGACTGATTCCTGGAAAACACCTCTTGCTCACTCACCAAGGGATGGGCAACAAAGGGAGAGCTGGGAATGGCCCCAAAGCTTCTGCAGGCTCAGGGAGAGCAGGAGGTGCCTCAGACAGGGCAAGAGGTCACCGGCCACAGACCTGATCCCGTCACCCTTCCTGTGGGCTGGGCGGGAAGGTCACTTCCCTCTGATCCCTACAAAGTCTCACACTCCGCTTCCTAAACTCCTCTTCCCCCCTTCTTTTGCCATCAGCGGAATCTTCTCGTTCCTCCTGAGTGTGTTCAGCACGATGACAAGGAAAACATCCTTGACTATCCCAGGTTTTACAGGTTCTCGTGTTAAAGGAGTTTAAAAAATTTAAAAAGAAAAGCGTTTTCCTGCAGTGTTTGTGCTCGTCGTTCATCTGCTCAGGCACGGGATCATGGAATACCGGAATGGACTGGGTTGGGACCTTAAAGCCAATCCCATCCCACCCCCTGCCATGGGGCAGGGACACCTTCCACTATCCCAGGCTGCTCCGAACCCACCTCACTCTTCACCTTCCCCCGCAGCACCGCGGGACGCTCCTGAAAAAATTCATGGATAAAAAACGCCCGTCCAGCACAGAAATCCTTGTGTCATTCACCAAAAAGAGAACTTTGTGCATTTGCCATGCTCAGATTCTCCTTTAGGTGATGGAGGTAGCCGGGATTTGCAGCGAGGCCGTGCCAGGGAGCAGAGCTGAGCTCTCACACACCATTCCCGACGAGCGGATCGCCGGGAAGGCGCGACAGCTCCCGGACTATTTCGGGAAGCTGCAATTTTTAGACGACGACTCCCAGCAATCCAGGCTACCTGCAAGCAGCTGCTATCACACAGGGATTAAATTAATCACCCAACGCTTCCTGCCTCAATCCATGGAGCTTTCGTAACGATCCCTACGTCAAACGGATTCCGGTTACCTGGAGAGGGCTGCGGCCACCAAGCAACACCTGACGGCAACGCCGTGGAAAATCGCTCCCGAGCCGAGGCTTTTTGTAGGGACGGCACCTCCGAGCCCACAACCCTCACAAGGGTGCAATCCGCTTTCCATCAGCCTCCCAGGAAAACTCCTCCTGCCGTAACTCATCCCGATCCCAGCCTGCTGCCCGCGGAGGGGGAGCGATCGCTGTTTAATTCCAATTATTTCCATTTCCTGCTCGTGCCTGGGAGAAGAGATGAACGCCACGTTCACCCCACAACCTCTGTGAGGGCGCACGGACACGCGGCCCACGTCAAAGCTCCTGTCTGAGCGGGCTGGAAGTTCAATATTTGTGAGAATTCATTTATTTGATCATCTGTGAGACGATCGGAGCTGCTCACGGAGGCCTTTGAAGCACTCCCAAGCGCAGGGAATCCCTGGACAGCTTCCTCAGGAAAGCGCTGTGCAAACTCAGCCGAGCCACCCCCGTCCCTTCCCAGACCCTCCGGATAACGGCGCCGCCCGCCCTCAACCCCAAACCCGCTCCAGGTGGAGCGGGGCCGCGCGCCCGTCCCTCGGGAAGCGGGAACGGCGAGGGGACACGCCGGGATGCGGGGTGGGTGAGCGAGCAGAGCTCCTGGATGGAACAATTTGCTTGTTCATTGTAATTACTGCCTTCTGAAAGCCTTCGGCAGCTCTGCCAATTTGTACAACCCCTCCATTCTTCGCTTTTGGCCTCCACTGTGCAGTCGTTTCAGAGACAAACAAGGAACAGATGTACAATCGAGAGCTGCCCCGAGTCCTTTTATAGTAAAGGATTTCGGGCCAAATAATGTATATTAACCAGAAAAAGAATGGAAGTTCTTGCGTTTTTTAAGGTGTCTTTCTCAACACCTAAACACACACTAAAAAAAAATATCTAAGATTGCTTCATACGGTTCTGGAAGCCTCAAGAATATCCTGTCCTGGAGCAACTCCTGCCCTCGGCCAACACCTGCCTGGGGAGAGCAGCCGGAGCTGCCCACGAACTTTGGGAACACCCAGGGCAGCCCTGGGGGCTCCTGCTGCCATCACCAACCCCTGCTGCCCCTGGACCACCAGGACACAACCTCTGAAAGGGCAGGAGGTCAGAGTTACGGAATTCCAGGCTGGTTTGGGGTGGAAGGGACATTAAGGATTGTCCAGAGCCCCCCCCTGCCATGGGCAGGGACACCTTCCAGTATCCCAGGCTGCTCCAAGCCCAGTCCAACCTGGCCTTGGACACTTCCAGGGATCCAGGGGCAGACACAGCTTCTCCAAGCAACCCGTGCCAGGCACTCCCCACCCTCCCATCCAGGAATTCCTTCCCCACATCCCACCTAACCCTGCCCTCTGGCAGCGGGAAGCCATTCCCTGTGTCCTGTCCCTCCACGGCCAACACTGCTCCGTGCCGCTCGGGCAACGCCACGAGAGAAGTCGGAACCTCTGGGAGTTTTCTTATGGATCTTCCTGCCACAGGATCCCTCCCTGGGGCCGAGCCCGGGCTCTGGAGGTGCTGTCCCAGGAGCAGGACGGTTCCCAGAGCCGAGGTGTCCCCACTTGCCTCTCCGGCGTCGGGAAGCGCCGGGCGCGTTTCCAGCTCACGATCCGGGACGCGCTCGCTCTCCGGAGCTGCAGCGCGGAGTCCCGGAGGTCCAGCACGGCCCGGCTCCCGTGTGAGGAGCATTCATTGCCGGGACAATGGCAGCTTTATGGGGCCGGATGAATACCCTCCCCAAATGTGTGTTTAATGCTGCGCAGCCCCGGCGCACAAACGCTCGTTTTGTGGAAGGGATCCCCGGGTCAACCGCAAACCACCACACGCTCGGGCCCCGCAATACGGTACTGAGAGCACAGCCCGGGCGAGTCACACCGCAGCCCAGGCCTCCCGCAGGGAGACACCCGGGAAAGGCGCTGCTTTAGGGACAGGCAAAGCCTGGGACAAGTCGATGGTTGTGTTTTCCAAGATATCCAGACGGAATTCTGTGCATCTTGGGTTATTGGAACTACAGAGCAGAGCAGGGTCAAAGCAAGCGAAGCAATACTCTGTTAAAACAGGGGTGCACATCACAGACCTTTCACCACCCACAGACCACAGATTCAGGGAATATCCCATGTTGGAAGTGACCCACAGGATCATTGATCTGACCCCTGGCCCTGCACAAACACCCCAACAATCCCAGCCTGTGCATCCCTGGGAGCGTTGTCCAAACGCTTCTGGAGCTCTGGCAGCCTTGGGGCCGGGACCATTCCCTGGGGAGCCTGGTCAGTGCCCAGCACCCTCTGGGGGAAGAATCATTCCCTGATATCCAACCTAAACTGGAGCCCTTGGCAGAAATGGGAACACAATTCCATCTGGGCAAGAGCAATGCCCTCGGGGCCAACTGGGGTGAGCCATGAAGTGATGAAAACCTGCTTGCTTCACCACACTGACCTCCCAGGACTGAAATCAGGATGTGATAAATGGGAAATTCCCACTTTTTCAGCACCAGCAGCTCCAAGTGCTGTTACCTGACCAGCCTGAGCCCTCTGGCCCCAGGGATGCTGCACTGCTGGAGACTCAGGAGAGAGATTTTCTCTAACCCAAACATAAATCAAATTGAACGAGTTGGTGTCACTTATTTCCCATACCGAATTCCCAAATGCACTCTTCCAAACAAAGAAAAAAACAAACAATAATCCAGCTCAGTTTGTCTAAAATCTGGCTGCATGCTGCTCGCCACAGAAATTTTCCGGCAGCCGGATCACCACTGCTGCCTGGAAGCACAGCTCCAACTGCTCCACCGGTTTTAAAGTCTAATCTGCTGGTTACCAGAGAAAAATCCCATTTACACCTCCCAACAGAGAGGAAAAACCCTCTGGAGCGGGGCATTCCTGCTGTCCCCACACCTTCCGAGGGCACGGCGCCCAAAAGGGACCGGGAAAACCAACCCCCTTCCTGCACCGGGAAGTGTTTTGATCCCGATCATCAAGTGCTTAATTCAAACCCAAGAGGCAGCCCAGATGCTTAAAAATAACCCGGTGCTGGAGTGCTGCTGCATTAGCATGTCCTGCATAATTCATGAGCTCGTGCCGGGGAGAGCTCCGCGGCTCCGCTCCGTGCGAGGTCACGGTGCCAGAGCTCCCACACGGATCCCTCCGGGCACAGCCGGGTGCCAGCCCGTCCTGCCAGACCCAATCCAGCCCGGGAGCCAGGCAGGGCCGGCTGCAGGATCACAGAATCCCAGAAATCTGTGTTACTCCCAGAGAAGCCACGGCTGTCCCATCCCTGGAGGTGCCCAGGGCCAGGCTTGGAGCAAGCTGGGAAAGCTGAAGGTGTCCCTGCCCATGGCAGGGGGTGGAATCCCAGGATTCTGTGACTGTAACCTCCTGCCTTTCAAGAGGTTGCGTCCTGCTGGTCCAGGGGCAGAAGGGGTTGGTGATGGCAACAGGAGCCCCCAGGGCTGCCCCTGATGTTAGGTGGGATATTAGGAAGGAATCTTTCCCTAAAAGGGTGCTGAGGCCCTGGCACAGGTTGCCCAGAGAAGCTGTGGCTGCCCCTGGATCCCTGGAAGTGTCCAAGGCTGGGCTGGACAGGGCTTGGAGCAGCCTGGAATAGTGGAAGGTGCAAAAGTGGCACCAAACTCTCCTCACAGACATCACCGACTCCAAGAACAACTCGTGCAGCAGAACCTGCAGCAAAACCCAGGAAGTTTCCCATTCCCTGTGCCATAAATCCACACTGGGCACCAGTGCCAGCCCTTCCAGCTGGACACAGGCAGGGGAGGTGCCCCTGGAGCACCAACCTGCCCCGTGGGTCCCTTCCCAGCCACCTCCTCATTCCCACCCCACGAGCCAAGCGAGTGTCACAAGCAGGCTGGGTCAGCAAAGGAAAGCAAAAGCAAAACTGCAGTCAATCCCAGGGATTTTCCAGCTCCAAAGGGTAGTATTCATTCCACCCTTCCTGGCTACCGAGTTGGAAGGACAGCAACAGTCTGGAAAATGAACAGGAACGCCGGAAGCTCGAAACCAAAAGTGTGTTTGGGGGAAAAGGCAGGGATGGCACAGGATTTGCCCCTGAGTAACCTCCCAGTGACCAAGCAAAAAAGCAGAATGTCAAAGGTTGGTTTCATTTCAGGATGGATCCCGAGCGAGAAACAACGAGGAAAATAAAGCCAGCTACTCCTGTGGGGTCATTCACCCCCGCAGTGACGAGCCACACACCGAGGTGACAGATCCAAACCACCTTTCCCGGCACGCTGGGAAGAGAAATCCCTTTATTCAGCAGCTGCTGGACTCAAAATGACACCAAGAGACTGCCTGGGTCCTGTTAAAACAGGGGTGCTGCTGATCCCACATGGAACACCACACCAATCCCTTCTGCAGCTGTAAGGAACACCCAAAATTCCAGCTGGGAAAAACACTCCCCTTCCCTACAAGCACAGGCCACGGGCTGATAATTACCATGAACACCTTTAGAGGAATGTTTTATTCTAAAAAAGGGTTTGGAGTCTGTAAGAAGTTCCTGAATAATTCATAACCTTTGTCCAACGATGCAAAAATACAGTACAAATACCACTGTACTTCGGAAAACACGTGAGGCAATCCAACATTTTGGGTTGGGTTTGTTCCTGCTGCATTTTGCTGCTGGGGGGAGAAGTTTCTGTGCACTTTTAACACCTCTTCAGGCAGCAGGAAAAGCTGAAGTGGTTTTGGTTTTTAGAGGGAAGACCCGAGGCAGCCACCCGTGACTTCAGGTGGTTCCATCATCGATCAAAAACCACTCAGGAGCCACTGCTTCATTTAACATCACCTTGCACACTCTGAATTTCACCCTGCTCCTCTCCAAATTCTTTCTTTAGCATCCCCCACGACATGGGGTGGTGCAGAAGGGATCACGTCACACCTCGGGGCCAACTCGTGCCCGACCTTGCTCGTGCAGACAAAATAAAAATAATAAAATCTCCTTTTTCTTGCACACAAGGTTAAGGGAGTTGATAGAGATGTTGGATAACGCTCTGAGGAAAGAGGATGGAGGTTAAAGCAAAGGCAGAGGTTTTTCTTGACCTGTTGTTGTTCGCCTTAAGACAAAAGCGTGGCACAATTGAGAGGGTTCATCCCTCCACCAGCACCCAAATTAATGGGATTATCTTCCATGGAAAAGTGGTACACAGAAAAATGCATACATCTGCATCAGCCTAGCCATCTCTTAAGTCCTCCAGGATCTGAAATTAATTTTAGCAGGGTTACCAGCAGCTAAATACCCACCACAGCACCCTCTATATTCCAGCCACTCACAGGAAAAAATCAGTTTTACAGAAATATTCTCCTGTGATGTCTGGGTGGAAAAACTTACAAATGCCATCCCCTGACTGACAAAGCAGCTGGGCAGAAGGGTCACCACCCAGCACTGCTGTCCATTTAACCCCTCTGAAATATATACATTTAACAGCGTGATTTATTAGCTTGTTTCTTCAAGCAAAAGGGTCACTGCCCTGAATCATTCCAACGAGGAAAAATCCCAGTGGCAGGAGCCTGTCAGGGCCGAGGCCTCAGCAAGGAAACCCAAGAGGTCTTTTTGGTATCTGAATTTTAGAAACCTCGTTTTCCTCAAGATTCCTCAACCTCCTTCAGTGCCTCTCACCTTCCACTGCTTTCAAATTCCACAGAACCCAGACAAGTCCCACTCGATATTGGAGTCTCAGGTATTTCAGGACCTCAAAATCCATCCCAAGAGAGCTCTGTCACATTTAGGAATCCCAACAAGGAATCCAGTGCCCCACCATTGGAGTCTCAGGTATTTCAGGACCTCAAAATCCATCCCAAGAGAGCTCTGTCACATTTAGGAATCCCAGCAAGGAATCCAGTGCCCCACCAAAGCCAGGGAACTCGTCCCATCCCACAGACATCTCCCGCAGCCACGCCGTGCTCCATAATGATTTGCAGACCCCAAACCCTATATATTTTATAAAACAATGCCTAATACATCTGATAGACGATTGGGAAGGGGAACAGCGAGCAGCTGGGAAGCATTAGGAGTTTTCACACTGAGCTTCCAAATTCTTCAGCAGGAGACGCTCGAGCTGCCTTCCCCGGGCTGGGAAACGGCGCTCGGACAGAATCCGCCGGGAAGGAGGGAATTCCAGCAGAAGGAAGGTGCTCCAGTGGGCAAAGCCTGGAGGGCACCGAGCAGCAGCAGAGGCGCTGCCCTGCCTCCAGGTAGGTGCTTTCCCTCGGGATGGCAGGAATATCTCCCTCACCCTCCGGCCGAGCCCTCCGTCCCACAGAGGAGCCCTTTGTAAACCCCAATCCCGCTCGGAGGGGTAAGAGGATATTTCCTGTTCACCTCGCCGCAGATTCCTAATCCAGCAGTCAAATTATGTCAATCACAGCTCATTAGGCAGCGATTTCCCCTGCCAGCTCCGGCCCGGCTGCTTCCTCCGAACCACGTGGCACCTGCAAACGTGCAACCCCGAGACCACCCCGCTGCGGGAGCTGGGAGCGCGGGATGCCATCCCACAGATCCAGAGGGAGGTGCCACCGGGTCCGGGGATGCTTCCGGCACCCTCGGCCTGCTGAGCTGCGGTTTCTTCCGCAGCAAAGCAGGGCTGGTTACCGGAATTCAGGATTTGCGTCCACAGGGGAATGCCAGGGAAAGATCTGGCACGGCTGAGGAGGAGAGGAGAGCGCGGGGGAAGGGACAACGGTGGGAGGTTCTCCAAGGGATGTGCCAGTGATGGAAAGCTCAAAGTCAGAGCCAGAGCTGGGATTCCAGCACGGGCAAATCGGGAATTTGGTGGCAAAAGCACACCGCTGCTTCCCTGGACTTCACACTCCCGTGTGAACCCCAAATAAAGGGAATTACTTCACAGGAAAAAGGGAGAATTCACATCAGTTTGGGAGGGTGGAAGAGACAACACTTGGCTTACAGACAGAAAGCTGGATATATCTCGGGTTGTCCTCCACATTTTCCTCCTGGAAGCACATCCCATCAAACACAAATCTTCCCGGAACACAGACCCCGGGCCTCACCAGCACAGACTCAACACACAGGCCGTGGCAGCAGTGCCAAAAACAGCACCAGGAGACACTGATCCACAGGGAACATGTTATTTACCCCACAGACCAAGGGGAGTGACACGGCCAGACCCGGCACCACCGTCCCTCCCGCGGGCTCATCCTTGGGAACGCCGATGGCACCGTGACAGATTCAAGGATTTGAGTTCACCCAGACAGTGTGACCTGGAGCACTGCCCATCACCTCCTGCACATCAGGGAGCACAAGGAGGCAGGGAGGCCACTTGGGAATGTTTGAGGGGGACAAAGCACCTCACCAGAGCCCTTCCTCAGGACCAAGTCCTCTAAGAACCCAGCAAACACAGGCTGGCACACACACCCATCAGCTCCAGGCACACCGTCCCCTCGCTGGAGGGACCCCAGAGATCCTGGAGAAGCTCAGGATGTTCAAAATGGAAAAAATAAACGAGTCACTGTCACGGCCCTCCCAGTAAAATCACGGCCAACCTGTGCTTTCCCTGTGGTTTGCAGGGCCAGGGCTCCCTGCTCTGCACCAGGGGGAAGGATGAAACCCCAAAACACACAGGAGGGACCTTTCCCACACGGAAACGGGCACAACCCTCCCAGCGAGACGGCTCCAGACCTGCACACGGCAACTGAGCTGAGCCTCGTGTACATCAACGTCCAAACCAGTCCCGGGAATTTCATCAGGGATAGGAAAATTGGTATTGTCAGCACAGCCCTCTGGGACCTCGCCGGGGCTCTGAGTGTGCCAGCAACGCTCGTGCCAGGCTAATTTCTTAAGACAGCATGGGATAGAAGGTGAGATTTAGTCCTATAACCTTCAGCATCTCCTTGTTCACACTCGCATCTCCTGACTAATCCTCTCCCCCCACAGAAAATATTCCTCATCGTTTTTCCCCTAATCATTCCTTTCTCGTTAACCCCCGCACTCCTCCCGCCTGCCCCGTTGCGGGGTTTGACCAGTGGCACAGTCATCTCTGCCTCAGAGCCACAGAGAAAACAAAACAAGAACAGCCCGGCAGTTTATTCTTTCTTAAGCCGCTCGGATATTTCCTGGAAGCTGCAGCAGCACCAGCCGCCCCTGGCTGGCTCCGGGAACAGCACGAAGGTGATTTTCGGCGGTGTCTGAGCCCCATCTTGCAGCTTCTCCCGACGGGAGGAGGAATCAGTGGGAGCAAAGCATCCCACACCCTGCTTGTGCAGACTGTCCACGTGCACGGCCGGCCTCTCCCTCCGGCAAAG
The DNA here is from genome assembly GCA_013397565.1 of Ptilonorhynchus violaceus. Classification (NCBI taxonomy): domain Eukaryota; kingdom Metazoa; phylum Chordata; class Aves; order Passeriformes; family Ptilonorhynchidae; genus Ptilonorhynchus; species Ptilonorhynchus violaceus. Next base: position 119,049 of record VZRJ01002176.1, on the reverse strand, counting down.
CTGCAGCACTCGTCCCCTGCGCCGCAATTTAAGTCCATCTCCTAAAACCAGAGGCCACCCAAGCACCTCGGGAAATCGCAGGCTGGGTGCTGTTATCTCCCATATTTACGTTCCGCCTATCCGACGCTCCCCGAGTGACGTCCCTGCCTTCTGCCGATCCCATCCATCAGCCCCAACCCCAACCCCGCCGGTTTCCTCCCGCAGACCGCGCACGCAGACGGAGCCGGGAGCCCTCTCGGCACTCCAACACGAATCCAGGCTCGATTCCGAGCCATGTGCTGCCTGCGGGAGCATCTCCCGTCCCTGACACCACCCCGGGCTTCCCCGGGAGGAGCAGCGCGACGCCGGGGCTTTTTCCACTGTGCCTAATAATCGTAACATCTCACTCGCCATTTGGCTCGGCAGTGGGGGTTCCTGCCTGAATAGGCTTATTCTTTTCTTAGACATGATAATCTAATTGGGTCTAACCAGAAATAATCCCCAACACACACACACACACACACACACACACACACCAGTTCGCGAATCCTCGCCCAGCGCCGGGAGCGTTTCAGGGAGCGGGGGGGGGCGGCTCTGGGATGCGAGACGGGAATTACGACGGGAGCGCTCGCCTTGCCGGGCTTCCCGTGGCATTACGGGGAGCGCGGGGCATGGCACGCACATGGAGCCGCTCGCCCTCCTCCCCCAGCTCCGGCTGTACACGGAGACGTGGCTGGGAGAGGGAGCCACGGCAGGGACACGGCACAAGGGATGGGGCGCGACGATCGGGGCGCGCTGCCCGGGTACCCCAAGGAACCGGGAAGGTTGCCCGGGGAAGCGCCCAGGGAAGCACAGCCCTTCCCTGGAGAGCTGATCTCACGCAGCCACCCCGTCCTGCTCGAACGCACACCCGGCAGCCCAGCACCGGCCCCCGTGCGCCGCACACACCCGGGGGGGCGCGCCGGGGGTGTCCCCCGGAAGGGGGCAGGACCGGGGGATCCCTCGGGGGAGAAGGACTGGGGAGTCCCCTGGAGAGGGGGGGCAGTACAGGGGTGTCCGGGAGGGACAGGACCGTGGTGTCCCGGGGGGCTCCGGCAGCCGCCGGGCTGAGCTCCCGCGCCGCCCGCTCCGCCGCGGCCGCCC
>VZRJ01002176.1:98809-117501 GCA_013397565.1 Ptilonorhynchus violaceus | reverse complement strand
CCGGCCCGCGGCTCCATGGGACTCGTAGTCCCGCCGCCGGCCGGGGGAGGGACGCGGAGAGGGCTGGGAACGCTCGGGAAGGGGAGGAAAGGGGGTGGAAAGGAGCGGAAAAGCGGGGGGAAGGGGTGGGGGCGACCCCGCCGCCTCCATTTTGCCGCGGCGGCCGCGCTGGCAGTGGCCGAGGAGCGACCGGACACGGGGAATGGCTTCACAGCGAGGGCAGGGGGACAGCGGGGCTGGGGACGGGGTTCTCGGGTTGCCCAGAGAAGCTGGGGCTGCCCCATCCCTGGAAGTGTCCAAGGCCAGGCTGGACGGGGCTTGGAGCAACCTGGGACAGTGGAAGGTGCCCCTGTCCAGGGCAGGGGGTGGGACTGGATGATCCTTCGTGTCCCCAACCATCCTGGGATTTGTGATCTCCACGCCCCCGCCGCGGTGCCAGCATGGGACTGGCACTGCGGCCCCGGGGACCTGTTGGCTTTGGAAGGATGGAGTGGCTTCTGCCCCACTGAAGGGATTTCCAGCGGCCCCGCTTGGTCCCCCCAGCGCACATCCCGACTGACTGAAATAGGGACAAATGGGGTGATCCACCTGCATGGATTCACCATCCCAACAGATCCAAAACCACCGGGATGTAATCAGGAGGATCGTCCTCCCGAGCGTATCAAAACTGCTGCTCCTCAGGTGTTATCCCCCATTTCTCCATCGTTCCCTGCAAGTTCCCTCCCAGGCGGGGTTTCAGCATCTCAGGAACGCGGGGCTGCGTAGGAAACACGAGCCTGGCACCCGGACCCACGGCACCTCCCGGGAGACGCCATCGACCCCTTTGGTGACTGTGCTGCATTTGGATCCGGTTTAGCCCCCAGTCCAAGACCTCATTCCCTCCTGCCAGCCCCACCGATCCATATCCCGCTGTCCCCCATTAGCATTCGGTTCTGCTTCCAGGGAAGAACGATTTTCACTCAGCTCTCACCTTCACGACGGCACTCGTGCCGCTGCCTCTCCTCCCGGCCACGGAAACCATCCACACGGAGATTCATCTGGGGGGGAAAAGCGGGAGGATGAGCGCCATGGTTTGGAAAGTGACCGTTCCTTAGTTCCCATTCTGCGGGATAACAGTTGTGCCAGAGGCACAGCTTAGGAAGCTGCCGCAGAAGCGACGCGCTGGGAATCCCGCGCGGCGGCACGCGCGATCCTGCAGTGGAAATCCATGGAAGCGACAGGCAGCTCTTCTCTGTGGGAGCTCTAAACCCGCTGCTAATTAAATGTGCTCGTTCTAATTAAAGAAAAAGGCATGATACATCCGTAAAGTGGGGTGAGGAGCGACACCTTGTCCCGGGCTCACACCCCACCTTGCCCATGGAGCACCGGGAGCCGGCCTGGGATCCCGAGTGATGATTTCCCACTCCGCAGGCCCCAGGGACAGCTCGGAATTTCATCAACTGCTTCGTTAAAAGCCTAAAAACCTTGCAAGATCCTTAATAAAGAAAGGTTTATACCGTGGAGAGCTCGGGGCAGTTAATAGCGATGTCGCCGTTGGTGGCGAAGGAAGCGGTAACGGAGACTTTGCCCGGTGCCTTTTATCTAAAACCATCACAATTCTCTGCGAGATTAATTAGTTAATTAAGCTTCACACCGGTGCTGTGAGATAAGGGAGCGTTAGAGTAGCACTGATAACAGAGGAGGGTCAGGGAACAGCGGCTGAGGACAGTCTCTAGCTGAGGATCCTTCTCTGCCTGCTGGGCTTTTAATTACCTCCAACGACAAACTCACTCCAACGTGAGGAATCCCGGCATTTCCCAGTCGGTAATTCCCACCATGGAAGCGCTCAGGAGCCGTAGTTTTCTGATATGATCCTTGTGGGTCCCTTCCAACTCACATATTCTGTGATTCTGTGCATCACCTCAGCATTTTTACGTCCCTCTGGACGCAGGGAGACCTTGGGGGAGCGGGGGGTGCTGCTGGCCACAAATACCTGGGACAGGCCAGGAAAACGGCGGGGCAAACTGGATTCCTGGGTTTCAGCAGGAAGCCAAAGGCAGCTCTAGCTCCTGCTATGAGGCATATTCAGGTCAAAACCAGCCTTGCGAAGTTTGTAATGAAATTAGGCATCCTTGCACGCAGCAACTGTTTAACATCAGTGCAGCACTGCAAAGAAAGGAATTCTTTCAAGGGAACAAGACGATTTTTAAGCAATTTGTTGTTGTCTGTGACTGGGATGCCGACATTTGCAAATGTCAGATTTAGCGTGGGTAAGAAAAAAAAAAGGGCTTAGCTGGCTCGTGCAAGGTAAAGAAATTATTCTGGGATAAAAACTAATAAACAAGACCTTTGTTTTCACATTTATTTATTCAAGCAAAACAAGCAGCTACACAATGTGCAATTCCCAGGGCTCATCCCAGGCACCTGGGCGATGCACACGGGGTGATGCCACCAGGGAATTCTTTGTCTCCTGGGATTAATGGCCATACCAGCTTTGCAAGGGCTCCGTGCCATGAGCGTGTGTGGAATTTCACTGGAGAATGACACTTCCCAGCCTTTCCTCAAGGTCTGTTTGTCACCAAAATTTCCACGTAAAAATGTGGAAGTTTGGGGCTGACTCATTCCTAAATTCCCCTGAACCAACTGGTCTGTTTGTCACCAAAATCTCCACATTAAAAGCTGGAAGTTTGGGGCCGACTCATTCCTAAATTCCCCTAAACCAGCGTCCACTTATTTATCTACGGAAGAAACCCTGAAGGGAAAAGATTGCTTTATGAACCCTCATTTTCCCTGATGCTCAGCACTTCCAGATGGATCCCGAGCTGCCATTTCAGTGACGTTCCAGGTGATCTGATAAAAGCTGGAGAGGCTTTAATAAATAGCCAGCTCCCAGCTCAGCAGTGGCCGAGGATGTTTCATTCCTAATAAAGATGCAGAGCTCCCATAAACTCCATCCTCGGGCTGAGCACTGCTCACTTAAGGAGGGGTTATTGATTGCAGCTCGTGCATGCTGACCTTGCCCAGGAGACTGGAGAGGAGCTTTTCTGTAATAAATGGGAAAAATATAAAAAATACGTGGGCTGCTTTCTGAGGGCGATCTCCTCCGGGAAAATGAGCTGCTGCAGGAGCTGCGGGGTGGAAACGGCGAGTTCTGAGGTTCACATCTACCCAGCCCCGTGATTTTTTTTCTCTGCTAGGAATTAAATGGTGAACTTTGGCTCCGATTTCCTCGTGCTGACGTTCCCGAGCGTGGCTCCCGGCCCTCGCGTGGATCGGACGCGGCTCCACCGAAGCGAAGCGGGATGGGGACCAAGCCCTCGGTATCACATCCCGATCTCCCGCAGGAGGGTGCAGGGGGTCACACCCTCCATCCGAGACCAATCGATCCTTTCAGGCTCACTGCTCCTTCCTGAGGCAACTCCCAGCCCGTGGCACCGGACCCACGAGCCGGAATCCCAGCGGGGTGACGCACAGCAGCGTGGAAAAGGGGGATGTGCATCCCTGAAGTACCTGCGGGATTAGGGAGAAATCCTTCCCTGCCAGGGTGGGGAGGCCCTGGCACAGTTTTCCCAGAGATGCTGTGGCTGCCCCATCCCTGGAAGTGTCCAAGGCCCGGTTGGAGGGGGGCTTGGAGCAACCTGGGATAGTGGAAGGTGTCCCTGCCTATGGAATGGGATGAGCTTTCAGGTCCCTTCCAATCCAAACCTTTCTGGGATTCCATGATTGAGTGATTCCATGATTCCATGAACACGTCTCTTCCCTGCAGACCCAGGGGCCCTCGGTGCCACTGTATGGATGAGGTGGCCCTTGGGGATGGACGTGCCCAGGACCCCCACCTTCCCCTGCTTAAATTCCAGCACCGGCTCAGCCCTGGAACGACTCCTGGGAAAACACCTCTTCCTCTGCCTCCGAGCAGGGAGCAGGGGAGGGTGCTGCAGGCCGGATCACCACCCCGGGATCTTGGCAGCGTGGGATCCATGTTAATTTTCAAAGCTTTCAGCAAAACTGGGATTATTCTCCTGATTGGAGTGCGAACCTGCCTGGCACCACGGGCTGCTGAGGGCCCAGGCCAATTTAATTTGAGTAAAGCTCAGATTAATCTTCCCTGGACAGGCAGTGGGAATGGTTTGAGTTTGGAGATAAAATCAGTTACAGCAAGCAGCAGGAGCGTTTGTTCTGTGGGATGGATCCAGTGCCTGCTTTAAAAAATGTGCCCGAGAGAGGCACCTCAGACACGGTGCCCACTCATCTGTTACACTTCTCTGAGAAATTAATGCAATTTGGGGCTAAAACGGGAGGATGGGGCAGCCACAGCTTCTCTGGGCGACTGTGCCAGGGCCTCCCCACCCTCACAGCCAGGAATTCCTTCCCAATATCCCATCTATCCCTGCCCTCTGGCAGTGGGAAGCCATTCCCTGTGTCCTGTCCCTCCATCCCTTGTCCCAAGTCCCTCTCCAGCTCTCCTGGAGCCCCTTCAGGCCCTGGAAGGGGCTCCAAGGTCTCCTTGGAGCTTTCTCCAGGCTGAACAGCACTCCAGGTGTAATTTGAGTTTAAAACAAGGTGCAAAGCTGGGATGGAGACTTCACAAAGAGCGCTGGGATGGGAAAACGAGCACCTGGAGCTGGAGGACACGTCACAGGAGCAGCCCCTGGCTCCTGCCCTTCCCGAGCAGGGTGGTGACACCCCGGATCAGATGTGGGATCCCCAAACTCAACACCAGCATCACTTCCCGGTGGGATCCAGCCTGGTGGGGAGCTCCTCCACGATTTCCCGGCAGGAAGGCAGGCAGAGGAAACGCAACTCGGGAATTCCCAGCGAGGCGAGGGATCGCGAGCGGCGCGGAAAGTGAGATAATGGAGCGGGAAACGGCGCTGGGGAAGGAGTCAATATTTAATAAAGCTGCAGTTGGGGGGGGCAGAGCGAGGTGCAGACCGAGGAGATGCGGGCCAGGAGATCCTTCCCTCTGTTTGGGAGGGACAGAGGGAAGGATCCTGAGGGAGGACAGCTCCGGGTGCTTCCGCGTGGGCTCCGCGCACCCACGCCCCACAAGCTCCCATTGTTTTCCCACCGAGGGCTCCTGACAAAGAGCCCCTCCCGAGGATGCTTGGGCGGGAGGAGCGAAATGAATTTGATTTTTTCAGCTGATAGGAGCTGTTTAGAGGCCTTAAATGGGTTTCAGAACTCACGAGGAAAATATGGATCTCAATTTACAGGGCTGATTAATAACATTTGTCTCCCGGCGAGGCAGGGGGAGGGGGAGGATTTGCCGGAGCAGGAGTTGTGCAGTCACTGGAAACACCTTTTCCAGACCTTTAAATCACATTTTCCAATGTCACCAGCTCCCTGTAGTGATGTGTTACCACGGTGGAAGCTCCCACCTCAGCCCATACTTCCCATGTAACTGGTGCTCCTGGGATTCTCCATGGATACAGGGACAAGGCAGGCCCTTTGGCAGTGGGAAGCCATTCCCCTTGTCCTGTCACTCCATCCCTTATCAATTGTCTCTCTCCACTTTTCCTGCAGGCTCACTGGAAGGCCACCATGAGGTCACCCCGGAGCTTCCCTTCTCCAGGGAATCTCAAGGTGCTGTTCCGACGCTAAATTAAACAAAAGGCCGACAACGCAGCTTTTCCCATAAAACAAGCATTTCCCCTTCCCAGAACACCTCCCCTCCTGTTCCAGACAAGGAGAACAGAAGTTCACCCTGAATTATTTACTGCCTGGTGCAGTTCCAGCCTGATTTCAGCCGGGCTCCCTCTGCCTGAACCCACACACCAGGGAGATGCTGTTGGATGCAGGGAGCGTGAGGCAGACTTCCTGCATCTTTAATAACTCCCCGAAGCAGCCGGCTGGGAGGCTTTGGAGGTACCAGGGATGCAACTTCCTGGCCCGTGGCACAGCTGTGGTGGTGGTTGTGGTGCGGGGGCAGCGCCAGGGCACCAGCGTGGCCTGGGAGAGGCGTGTCCCAAACCCTCCGGAATGCTGGGGGTGTCGGTTGGATGGGGTTTGTGGGAAGTGCAGGGCATTCCCCACCTTAGGGCACTTCTGTGTGGGCAGCTGCAGCTGCTGGAGCAGTGGAGATGGAGCAGAGGTGATGGATCAGTGATGATGGAGCAGAGGTGATGGATCAGTGGTGATAGAGCAGAGGTGATGGATCAGTGATGATGGAGCAGAGGTGATGGATCAGTGGTGATGGAGCAGAGGTGATGGATCAGTGGTGGCGGTGCAACGGTGATGGATCAGTGATGATGGAGCAGAGGTGATGGTGAAATCGTGATGGATCAGTGGAGATGAAGCAGTGGTGATGGATCAGCACTGATGGAGCAGAGGTGATGAAGCAGTGATGATGGAGCCAGGCTGGGAGAGCTGGGAATGTTCACCTGGAGACAAGAAGGCTCCAGGGAGACCTCAGAGCCCCTTCCAGTGCCTAAAGGGGCTCCAGGAGAGCTGGAGAGGGACTTGGGACAAGGCATGGAGGGACAGGACACAGGGAATGGCTTCCCACTGCCAGAGAGCAGGGATAGATGGAATCCTGAGAAGGAATTCCTGGCTGTGAGGGTGGTGAGGCCCTGGCACAGGGTGCCCAGAGAAGCTGTGGCTGCCCCTGGATCTCTGGAAGTGTCCAAGGCCAGGCTGGACGGGGCTGGGAGCAGCCTGGGGGAGTGGAATGTGTCCCTGCCCATGGCAAGGGGTGGGATGAGATGGGCTTTAAGGCCCCTCCCAACCCAATCCACTCTGGAATTCCGTGCCTCTCCGTCCCTTTGACTCCGGAGCAGAGGAGCTCGCAGCGCCGCCGTACGACAGCGAGCTCGGCTTTCCCAGTCCTCGGTAACTTCCTTAAAGCTCATTTCCCACAAAACAGGACAGGCTGACAAGCTGAGCCTCTTCCCCACACGGCACAAAGCCCAGCCTCGCCCCAGAGGCGCGCGTGCCCGTCCGTGCCCCGGCCGCGTGCCCGCAGGTGCCTCCACGCTGGACCTGCCGCCTTTCCGGAGGCTTCAAAGGAAACGGAGCCGTTGGTGGAGCAAATATTTACGGACGGATAGCAGAGGCCGCATCCCTGGGCCGGAGCGGGCGTGCTTGCCTTGCAAATCGTGTCACCCGGCCACAAACCCGGGCCAAGCCGGTAATTATTGCTCGGGATGCCGGGCAGGGATTGAGCGTGACCGGTGGCCGTGCAAAGCCCTAAGATGGGCGTCGGGGGAAATGCTTGTTCAGAAGGATTTTCGGCGGTGTCCCGACGTGGACGGCGGCAGCGGCGTTCCCGGGAGCCGTGGAACGGAGCGCTTTTCCGTCCCCGATTGCCATCCCGTTCCTGCCGACTCAGCTCCTCTTTGTTTGGCTGCTCCTTGCTGGCTGGAACAGAGATGCTGCAGTGCACGACTGGGTGGGTGACCTCAGCCTCGGTGCCAAGGGGATGACTAAAATGAGCACAGAAAACACAATCCATTGTCTTCCCCCTGAAATGCCAGCTTTGTTCCACGTGGAGCTGCTGGCTCATGGCTATAACCCCTTCCCTGCTGCTCCCGGATTTAAACTGTGCTCCCTGCCCTTGCGTTCATTCAGACCCTTAAAATTCCCTATAAAGGCTCAATTTGCACCTGGCAAGGGCAGATCCAGGGGAGTGACAATGGTGCAGCGCCACAACATATCCTGCCTGTGCAGGGTATTCACAGTTTTGGTGCAAATCCACCCAGAATTGGGTGTTTGCATCCCTGGTTGGGGTTAAATCTGTGGGGTTGAGCTGGAGAAATTCTTTTAGCACGTACACACAAGGACTGGGCCTGGTCCCCTGCAGAAAACAGCACCTTACAAAGAGCAGGATGGAGCACAGGGAACAGCCTGGTCCGTGCTGGGATGGGCAGCTCATCCTGGGATTTCTTAGGCTGGTCACTCTGTGCCTGCAGGACGGGGAGGACCCTCACAGGGACAAATCCCTCTCGTCGTCAGGCACTGAAAAAAAAGCTGTTTTCTGCTAACTCTAGCAGGTGACATTTGTGCCCTGCATGGGTTCAGGTGATTTCCCAAAGGAAGCTCCCCCAGCTCCATCCCTGGGAGGAGCAGGAGCGTAGCTCCCGCAGCCAGGTAGGGCTGGATCTGTGCTGTGGATCCCGGGCTGTTCAGCCAGCTTGGGAACGTCACTGTCAGTCTGCTGTTGAATTTTCCGAGTGCTTTAACACGTGTCTCTCCTCCTTGCTCCGAGGTCCCCGGGAGCACGTTTGCAGCAGCCTCTCAGGCGAGCGTGGCGTGGGGGGTGCGAGGGGCCCTGTCCCTCTCTGAGGCTCTCACTTATCAGATCCACGGGATAAAAGGTCTGTGTGTTGGATGAGCCGTGCCTGTGTCGACAAGGACAAGCATGGGATTAAAAGCAGGGAAGATCCAAACCCTACGGGAGCGCAGCGCAGGGAATCCCGCTCCTGGCGGGGGCGGTTTCCAGCGCATCCCTGTCCATCCGTCCTCTCCTGCCGTGTTCCCTGCGCCCACCCCTTGTCCGTGCAGCTCAGCCCCTATTTCTGCGGATTTGCTTCCAAGCGGGATGAAAGCAGCAGAGATTTCCGTGCATCCCGAGCCCCGAGGGCCGGGCAGGGATTGGACGGGGATTGGCTGCTCCTCGCCCACCCGGCTGCTCCCGGCCAGAGACATCCCTGCCCCCTGGCCGTGCCACCCCATCCAGGTCCTTGTTTGGGAAAAACAAGTAAATAAACGCCCAACCCACAGCAGAACCCGCCCCGGCCAACTCCTCAAGCCCGCCCTGTGTGAGAAGCGGGTTCAGAAGAGTCGATGGTTTTTCATGATGTGGGCGTGATTAATGAACTTAATCACAGGACACTTTGATCCATCTCTTGTTTTCAAGGGATGGTCGAAAACAAGAAGAACTGCCACCCTTTGTGCTTTTGTAATTTTGTTAATCGTGGAAACCGGGGAGACTTTTGCATGCTCAGCACTCGCATGCATTATAAAATATATTTGCAAAACACAACACCGCTTGCTTTCATATTCCGAAGCCAGCCAGCATATCCCAGTTGGCAGGGAGCTCAAAGGAAGTTTATGAAGACCCAAAAATCTCGCAGGAATTTAATTAAGCCCTAATCTTGGTAACACTCACCCGTATCTGCTCACACAGCGTCGTCTTCAGGCCCATCTGCCCCTCTGGTTGCGTCTCGGGGTCGTCTCCACTCCCTTCACTGGAGGCTTCCCACTGTCCCTGCCCACATCCCAAATCCCCCCAGCCCGGAGCACACCCAGGGCAAGGCTTCGGGAAAGGCATTTGGGTGACCCCCCTGCGGGGATCCGGCAGCAAGCAGACAGGACATTATGTAAGGGGAGGAAATTTAGACGGAATTTAAAACTGAAGCTCTTTTAATTAGTAAACCCTGAGCCCAGGAACCGTTTCCATTGGTGGGGACGCGATTCCTCGTTGCTGGAGGGATTTAAAACCAGACTGCTCTCTGCTCCAAAAAAGTGCTATAAGCAACAGTTCCGTGCTTATAATGAACTGGAAATACTGGCACGTCTCCATCTCCTTCACATATTTTCCCTCGTATCTTCAGAGGTTAAAATAAATTATCCTGAGATGGAACAGATGTAGAATGCAGCCGGTGACATTCCCCAGCTTTTTTGGCCGAGTTTCCTTTCCTCATGGAAAGGAGCGTGGACCTTGCCACCGCCATCCTCTCCTGGGCTTCGGGAGGTGGCACCAGTGGGACCCGCCTGGTGACAGGAGCCGTGTCCTGTCCTGAACCCACCCAGCTGAACCGAGGCAAACTCCACTGCCTGAACTGTCAATCACACCAATCATTAGCCCTGGTGTTAATGAAGCCACTGGAAACCCCCTCTGGAGCAGTGGAGTCCTTCCAGCAGCCTTCCGTGATCCATGAACAGCAGTAATTGGCATCACAAGGATCCCAGGAACCCCAGGACTGCCCAGCCTGTCCCAGGCACTGCAGTGTCCCAGTGGGAAGCAGGTGGGATGGATGGAGCCATCATGGAATTTCCTCCTCAGCTCCGGTGCCACATCCCAACACCGACGCGGTTTGGAGAGAGGGATCCTGCCCAGAGGAACCCCGGAGCAGCTCAGCCCACAGCAGCCTTTGGAAGCAGCGAGGAGCAAAGGGGAGCAAATCTGTGGGGCTTTAACCATAGAGGTTTTACAACTTTGGGCAGTTCCTACACAGGGTGCCCAGAGAATCTCTGTCTGCCCTTGGATCCCTGGAAGCGTCCAAGACCAGGCTGGACGGGGCTTGGAGCAGCCTGGGATAGTGGAAGGTGTCCCTGCCCATGGCAGGGGGTGGGACTGGATGAGCTTTAAGGTCCCTTCCAATCCAAACCAGTCTGGGGTTCTGTGACTTTTCCAAGGTTCTGGCAAGAGGGAATGGTTTGAGTTTCTGCAGGAAGCTCGGAGCACAGAGTGCAGGTATTCAAATGACCCATCCAGCGTTTAACCAGAAGTGGTTCAACAGGAATTATTTGACAATGCCAACATGTCTGGATCAGGTTTTTACACATCCACACTTTCTCTGGAAATGACAGCACAGGGAAACCTTCCCCCTTCTCCCTGGCCTGGCTTAATCAGTTCTAGGAGAGCAGCAGGGGAATTCCTGATCTGGCTTTTTCACACGCAGTTATCCTGTGTATATAATCCACCTTGGATTGATTTGGAAATAAAGGTAAACCAGAACAGGACTGCATGACTGCATTCTCTGGGAGTTGCTCACTGGCTGGAGACTGGATCAGGGAGAACGCAGGATGACTCAGGAAACAGAAAATAAGGTCTCTCGTAAGAAGATATTTGTGATTTATAGAATTATAACAGAATCATCTCAGGGTTTAATGCTACAGAACACAGCAAAATGTTTTCAAAAATCGATGTACTAGTCCTGGTACCTGGAGGAGGTCTCAGAGCAGGAGGATGTGGTTTGGCCACAGCCAGGACAGGTGTCCTCCACTGGATTTCCAGTGGCATTCCATGACACAGGAAGAAGCCGTAGCACCGCACACGTTTTGGGGGAGGAAACATTAAGCTTCTTGCTCTCTTTCTCTATATTAAAATTAAAAAACGACCAGCTCGTTCTGAGGTTCATTGACAGGGAGCGAGGCACAGCCTCCGTGGATGCCATCACCCCACGGATGCTCCGCTCTGGAAAGGCGCAAACCCAGCAGCTCCGCAGCTCCGCCGCTTTTATAAACCAGCGCTGTGGCCGCTCATGAGCAACTTCAAAGCTCTGCCCTTTTTTGATGACATAAACAAAACCAGCAGCAGCAGCAGCAGCCTTTCCATTATTTAAACAAGTCCTCAAATCCCTTGGCTCTCTTCCTTCTGCTTTTTTCCCCCCCTTTTTTTAACAAAGGCCAGAAGCTTTTTCTGTAGAAAAACGAAAATCGCCGGTGGCCAAACCACTAGCTTTGTGCTTTTGGTCCGTGGCCTAATGGGGTGTCAGGGCTGGCTGCCACTCTGGAAGTGGCAGATGGTTGTCCACGCTGTTTGTTTGGCATTTCCCGCCCGGCCGCAGCATCCGTGGCCACGGGGAGCCGGGCTGGATTTGCCAGCTCCTTGCTCCGCGCCCGGCATCCGGCGCTGGGGACGGAGCAGGGAATGTGGCGGTGGCTCTTAGCAGGGTTCGTTCATCGGATTGAGCTGTGATTAGGTTGCCTTCTGCTCCAATATGAAACAGCACGGCCGGCGTGGCTTGGAGAGCAGCCTGCTCCCGGGAGGCACTTCTGCTGCCAGTTGTCCACTGAGGAGCACCGTGGATTACATGGAGACATCCCGGCCTTTGGCCCTGGTGAGGAGCATCCATGGGCAGATGCATCCCCACGGAGGTGTTGGACTCCTGCTGATTGTAAATGCTGGAAGGAGCTTCCAAAATGCTCCACAAGGAGACTCCACCCGGAGATTGGCTCTAATCAGGGCCAGGGGAGTTTCTGCCTTTGCAGGAAAACTCAGAGAGCACCAGCTCAGGGAGGGGACATGAATCCTGGAAGGAATCAGGGGGCTGAGGTTGAGCATTTCCCAGGATGGGGAAGCCCAGGGTGGCCAGGAGAGCAGGTTGTGGCCACCAAGCCATGTAGGGCCCCAGCCCATGCACCCGCTGCTGCCTCTGGTAATCACAGAGTCATAGAATTCCAGACTGGTTTGGGTTGGAAGGGACCTTAAAGCCCATCTCATCCCACCCCTGCCCTGGGCAGGGACACCTTCCACTATTCCAGAGTGCTCCAAGCCCCATCCAGCCTGGCCTTGGGCACTTCCAGGGATGGGGCAGCCACAGCTTCTCTGGGCAACCTGTACCAGTGCACAGAAATTAATTATTATTAATCACTCTGTTTGCAAAGTGGCCCATGAATAACTCCTAAACTTCCTCACACATCCAGCATTCCCTAAGTAGGGTCTGTGGCTCCGGCTCACAGGGCTGCCTGCCCAAAATTCCAGCTTTCCCGCTGCAGGTCCGTGAGCGGGAGGAGGAGTGGAGCCCCGGGATCCCAGCTCAGCTGCACCATTGTTTGGATTACGGGGTTCAGGGAGTGGCCCCACAAGGAACACGTTTGCTGTGGTCGGCGTGACAAGAAGGAACCGAGTCAGCCCGAGCCGAATCGATTCCCACATTTCAGTTCCTGTTTCCAGGAAGCTTTGTCCTGACGCCGCGCGAACGCGGCACAAAAGGGAGAAACAAAAGGAGGAGGAGGGCGGCTAAAAAAAACAAATTAGGTTTCCGTTTTTAGAATGTAGAAAATATCTTTAGAAAGGCTTTTTCTCGATTCATGAAAAAAACACCAGGCTGGGCTTGCAGCAATGGAGGGAATTGTGCAGTTGGAGCTCCCGGGACGGATGATGGAAGCTGTTCCCAGTCCACTTGTGTGATCTTGCCCTCCTCAGTGTCTCCTTGAATTTAAAATTATGTGTTTATGAGGTTAGAAACTGTTTGGCAACTTATTATTTTGCACTCGTAAACCCTTTCTCTCAGATCTCAGGGTAGTTTATAAACATGAATGAAGCCACAAGCACCCGGGCAGGGCCTCTCCGATCACACTGGTCCAACTGGTGGGGAATCGGGAGCAGGGCTTGCCCAGGTTTGCACGGGAGAGGGCACTTCCTTGAGATTTGGGGAATTTCCTTGAAGTCACACCGGGGCAGATTTGAAATACATTTAAAAAAAAAGGCAGCAAGACAAGAAAACTGGAGGAAACATTTTAATAAAAATGCTGTTTAAAATGGGGAATCCGGGCAAAATCCTCTGACGTGGTGTGAGTGGGAAATGGTCCTGACACAGTGTCAGGATCCTGGGGCAGGAGCATCCTGGCATCGCTGATCCTGGGGCAGGAGCATCCCGGCATCCCACGTGGGTACCATGACAATCCTCTGTCCTTACACTTGAAGTACAGCAGGATCCTGCTGTGAGTGGGACACACACCTGGGAGCAAAGGATGTTTCTGCTCCTCCTCACTTCCAAAGGCACCATTAACCCCTTTGGAAGTGAACCCTGGAGGAAGCAGAATTCTCTAGGAAACACCCCAAAAGCCAGGCTGCCAGAGAGGGCAGGGAGCAGGACAGGGGCTCCTCTGGCATCCTGCTGTGAGCCCGGGACCACCCTGGTCCTTGCCACTGCCCAGGGATGGGAAAAGGCATGCACATGAATCCCAGGAGCAGCTCATCCCTTTGAGCCTTCCTCTCCAGAAGAATTGCTGGAATTGGGGCGAGGACTGGGCAATTCCCTGTTTAAGCATCTCCCACTTTAATTTTCTTGTCATTAGGCAAAATCTGGGGTTTGACACCGTTTAGGAGAGGATTCAACCCATTGATTTTACCCCCCGCTCCACCCATTTCTGACACATTGAACGTCACCCCGCGTCGCCCATCACCCGGGGGGGTTCATTTTGTCACATCCCACAACTTCCCCAGTCCCTTCCTGACACGGGGGCTGTTTGGCTTGGTTCTGTTTTTCCGGGGGGAACTGGAACCAGCCCGGCAGCACAGACGGGACACGGGGTGGAACCGGGAATGAGCCGATGCCGAGCTTCGCTAGGCGTAGGCGGCCCCGCCACCGGCTGGGTGTAGCTGTGCCTCCCTCCCCGACCCCCCGTGCAGGTGGTTGGGTGTTTCAGAGCTAATTAAAACTGCTCATTTGCATACCCTAGGCTGCTTGGTAATTATCTGCTTCGAGGCACGGTGTGTCTGGATACTCCGCTTGGCGTCGGGATGAACATCCCGAAATAATGCGCGGCGTCGTTACTGCCACGGATCTGAAAAGCAAGGGGGGAAAAATGAGTTTTTTGGGATATTTCCGTGGTGCAGGGGGGTGAAGGCAGGGCTGCCCCCGCGGCAGAGGCGCAGACAGCCCGCGGGGCCGCAGCGAGAATCGCTTACACGCTGTCTGGGCGAGCGCCGGCCCCGGATAACGAGATGCAAAAAGCGGCGTTCCGGCACTTTCCATTCAGGGATAAATGCTCCCGCTGAAAGGACATTGAACTTCGGCGCTCAGGAGAGGAAGCATCTGATCCCCACTTTGGCTTGCGCCGCGGAACAATCGGGATCGGCCGCCGGCCGCATTCCTGCCCGGCGCATCCTGCCAGACAGCGGCGGGGGGACAGATGGTGCCAAAGGCGGGCGCATTTGTTGACAAAACCTGGGAAGCGGGGTTGGGATCTGCTGCCATATGGGATGGGCACCGGAACCGCCCCGCGTGACCCGGCGCCGAGCAAAATCCCCGCTCTCGGGCAAATTTACTGGAGCGTTTGCCCCACGTGCCAGGAGCTTGGGAGAGCGGCTCCCGGGATTTGTGGAGTGAGGTCTCAGACGGCACTCGAGATTAAACTGCCAGAGGGCAGGGATAGATGGGATAGTGCGGGGAAATGCTTCCCTGGGAGGGTGGGAAGGGCCTGGCACAGCTGTGGCTGCCCCATCCCTGGAAGTGTCCCAGGCCAGGCTGGATGGGGCTTGGAGCAACCTGGGATAGTGGAAGGTGTCCCTGCCCATGGCAGGGGTGGGATGGGATGGGCTGTAAGGTCCCAACCCAATCCATTCTGGGATTCCATGACTCTTCGCAGAGTTCCCTATTGGAAACAGGGAGTCAAGAGCCATGGCTCAAGGACCTGCAGCACTCCCACATAAAAAACTGTGCCAGGGCCAAGCACTGTACAGGGAAATGTTGGATCTAAGGGTTGGATCTTGTGGCTGCTCCAGAAGGAGCCACTCATCCTGCTGGAATCACCCTGGCCTGGCTGAGGGTATTTTTTGGAAGGAGACCCCGGGGCAGTGTCCATTAACCAGGTCTTTTGCCACTGGAATTGTCTCTGTGCATTTGGGGGAATTCCTGTGTGGAGACACTGGGCGGGTGCTGTGCATGGAAGCAGGGAAAATGCAGGATGCATTTCCCCCATTAGTGGCAGCTAAGGCAAGGAAGAGGAATCCCATCCTGTAACAACAGGCACGAGAAAACAAAGTGTGACTAGAAAAACAAATTTATTCCTGTTAACACCAGCTTGCTTCCAACATCCACACATGGAGAGGCTTTCATGAGGAAACTCGAGTGGCTGAGCTTTCCATACTCATCGCTTCCCGGGCAAGAATATCCCGACGGATACAAAGCGTGTCCAGCTGCTGAGCAGAGCTGTAAAACCCCGGAACATCAACACTTCAAAGAGTGGCTTTCTCACCTGACAGGAGCATCACAACAGTTCCTCGCTCACATCTTGGAATGCTTTCCGTGGAATCACTTCCAGCGTTTCTCCCTTCCATCTGTTTTCGGATGGTGACTCCCGCACGGAGCACCGAGGAGAGAGATCAGCGTAGAAAACAGGGAACAAATATTTCAGTAAACCACAAAGTAAACGAGAGGGCAGCTGGAGAAATCCAGAGGATCCAGCCAGACACAAAGCAAAGCTGGAAGCATGAGCAAGCTGCTTCCGTGCACCAGGAAAAAGCTTCCCGGGAGCTTCCCGAGGGTTTTCAAAGCACTTTGGGGAATATAAATTGTCCTTTCAAACATCTGTTGCCGAGGCCAAGGCTGGAGATTAAATATTATGACAACGTTTTGTAACAAAGAAACCGGGAAAGCTGAGTTGGCCCCTCGGATGAGGGACAGAGCAGGGAGGAGGGGGGAGCAAAGACTTCCTACAAACTCCCCAAATCCATCAGGGATACGGACACCAAACCTGCAGGGGGTTGTCCTAACGATGGTGAAACAGCTGGGACACGGGGGCACAGCCTGCTCAGGGAGAAACGCATTCCCAGATCTGGAGGCTGGAAAAACAGGTTTAGAAATAATTTACTTTTTAATATCATTTTTCTGTCCTCCTCTCCTCTCCTTAAGGAATCGTTTGTTCCTCCACGACTCGGGATAACAGTGCCCTGATATTTTCTTTGCCCTTCCCAGGCCTTATTGTTAGTGTGGATTTTACCATTTACTGTGGGATTTTTCCATTGGGAATTGTCCTGTGGGTGCTTCTGGACTGGACCTTCTCCACGACTGCTTGAACCCGAGAGCTTCAGACTCCGTGGAAGCTCCTTCCCAATCCTTCCTTCCCAGAAGGATTGTCCCACCATGCCCGGGTAAAAACCAGAGCAAAAGTCCACGGAGATGAGTGCCATTTGATTTAAGGTGGCAAAACCAATAGAAATGGGAGAGCCATCCCTTCATTCCCAAGCTCAGCCGCTGTGGCCGCTGCGCCACGTGGGATGTGTGGAGTTAATCAAAGCCAAGACTCAACGCCTGGAATTAACCAGGATCCATTACAATTTCCTCCTTCAGCCAGACAACATCAGTGCTTTTCTGCACTGATGGGTTCATCCTCCCCTTTTAAGGCAATTAAACAAATTAATGCCGTTCTCGGTCTGATTCATTAAGCGAAATTAGAAGTTTCGATGTAATTAGTGAATTTAGACCGCGGGAAAGGCGCTCCATTTTCCCTTAAAAATGTGTCAGGAGGTTGCTTCCAGCAGCCGGTTCGGGATGGGAAACGGTGGCCGGGAATGTGAGGCAACTGTGCCACCTGCAGACAGCCCGAATCCCTGGAAAACGGGAAGGGAATGGCAAGAGATCCACTAATTGGATCCATCTCCTCAACCACGGTCCATCCATTTGGACTTGATCATCTTAAAGGTCTCTTCCAACCCTGACGATTTTATGGAATTTCAGAATCAAACAGAAACACAAAGTACGTTTGACGGCCCTGGGCCATCACAGATTATTTCAAATAAATGTTTTGATGTACAAAACATTCAAAAAACACGAGCTCTGCTAAATTTTTTGAAGGAACATCAGTGTGTTCCTCAAATAAAATTTTAATTTATAACGATAATTTATTATTTCTAATTAATCCTAATTCCTAATTGAATTTCTAATCATTCTAATATATAAACTAAACTTCCATACAAAATATGCTAAAAATTATGGGTTTCACACATATAAGTGAAACTTTAAGTCTTACACTTTGATATTACAGCAGAGGAAAGGAATGTGGCCCCTGAAATTTGAGGTGAGCGGGCAGGAAAATATCACTGAATCCTACAGGAAGCGTTCAGGAATCCCAGAACGGTTTGGGCTGGATTTCCAAATTCCTGCCCTTCTCACAGAATTCAGGCACTGCGCTGCCGCCGTGCCTCACTTTTCCAGGGAATAACTGAAAAACGGGCTGTGAGTAACGCGGTGAATCCATCAGGACGGTGACTCAGGCGCACATCCCCCATGGATGACTGTGCATATTCCAGAGGCACGTGCTGCCGGGAACGCGCC
Source organism: Ptilonorhynchus violaceus (assembly GCA_013397565.1). Lineage (NCBI taxonomy): Eukaryota > Metazoa > Chordata > Aves > Passeriformes > Ptilonorhynchidae > Ptilonorhynchus > Ptilonorhynchus violaceus. The sequence goes on along the minus strand of VZRJ01002176.1, from coordinate 99,796 downwards.
ACTGACTCATCCGAGTGCACTTGGAGGCACGTTATTCCCCAGAGGAAGGAGGAATGTTATTCCTCCATCAGGCTTGGAGCCCCTGGTGATCCCACAGCGGGGCTGGGGACAGGTGGCCCTCAGGTGTGCCCATAAAGGGGCTTTTTTGGGGGTTTCCTCCTCCTCGAGATGGGCCACACATCCCAAAAATCTGTGGTCACTGAGCCATGCCCCCTTCCCAGAGCCCCGTTCCCTGTGGAATGTCCCCGACGTGTCCCCCTCTGCCACCATCCCACCACGACCCCATATCCCACCACGACCCCATATCCCACCACCTCCTCCGTCAGTTTTTATTAATTAGCGTTCTCTCTTCTGCTGGTTAATGATTCTCTCGTTTCTCCTGCTAATTAATCCCGTGCTCCGTCCTCTTCTTTTGGGTCGGGGGGGTTTCTTGGGGTAGTGGTTGTGATCTCCCCTTGCCAAAATTCCCTTTTATGCAGTCGGAGCTGATTTAACAGTTGCCGAATTGGTTTTATTGGCGTCTTCCGTGTCTTGGGGGTTCTGCCGGCTGTCCTTGTGACCCGGAAATTCCGCATTCCCTGCATCCACTGCCAGTGGAAATCCTTCTTCCCGAGCTTTGTTAACCTCGCCTAGGTCTGAGGTCATTGAAGATGTCAAGCCTTAAACTTAACAAAGCAATTCCATCCACAAGTAATGTGCTTTTTTAACACTTGCACATCGCTTAGAGCTTGTTGGCTGCTCTGTTTCACCGATTAAATCTCTCTTCTTGTTGATTTGGCTTGGAAGTTACAAAGATCAAACATCCAAGAACATCATTCCTTAAGAAAGTTTTTACATATTCTACATTTTACAATAATAAGGCAGGACCCTGTTTCATAACCCTCTTCTCATTCCCTGTAGCTCTATGGGCAAATGATTCACTATTTCTAATTGTTCACTATTTTTATTTAGATCTTTAACTGTTACACTTGAGATGTCAGCACCGAC